>RCWM02000051.1:1200000-1800000 GCA_003667255.2 Euschistus heros | reverse complement strand
AAAAACATAAAAATTTCCAGAAAATGGGGGACTCGAGAATTGAAAACTCCTACAAAAAAATATTAAAACCGGTTAAAAAAAAATGGTTTGTTTTATTCCAATTGTTTTATTAAACGTATAGTGTTTATTTATATTTTATACGTTTTGTTGACTGATTTTTATTTTATTTTAACAGACATATTCAAAAATAAAACCTTAAAACGTGCAATTTCATGCAGGAAAACCTTAAAACGTGCAATTTCGTGCAATATAAAACTAGTATAGAAATAACGTAGTTTTTATGATTCGAATTTCTATCCAAGTTTTAATGAATTTGGAGTTTGCAAAAAAAAGATGCAATTGCACGAAAACCCGGTCTTTAGAAATGACTATGGTAAAGTGCTCAATTATGGCTTTCGGCTTAATATGGCCTACTGACAAAAAATCATTAATCATAAAGATGCCATTAAAAATAAAAACAAGTTAGCATGTGGTTCTCTATCTAGATAGGATGTCAGAGAAAGAAAAAATTAGAGTTGAAGTTTTTCAGTGGTGCCCTCTGAAGAAGACAACACCTCTTTGTTCTTATTTTTGAGATAAGCTCAGAAGCTAGCTACCCTTGAGTGTAATACTTGAGAAATATTTGATGATTTTGAAAGCTAAGAAACTATAGTTTTAGATCATTGCTGAGATTTTATTTCAACTTTGTTCCATGATATTGTTTAATGTGCAGTGTCCTAATAGGACCTATTGTTTACTGGGTTGACCCTTTAAGGGGACTCTAGTCATTTCCATAATGTTTTTCCTAACCAATATTGTTATTAAGTACTTATATTTATTTTCCATCCCCCAAAAAAAAAAAAAAAAAAATAATAAAAAATAAAAAAAATAAAAAAAAAATAATAATAATAAAAAAAAATACTATTTGTTCATCAAGGAAAATTAATTTTACTATTTGAATCATAGTGACCTAACAAAACCTAAAAATAAGATAAACATTGTGTCGACTATTAATTTACATGAAAATATGAACTTTTTTTTTCACATCAGAAATAACTTGAATAATTTAAAATTTTAATTACAAGTACTGCATTAACTACTAATTTCTATTGCTTTGACCATTTACTTTCTTTAATAGCATATAAAACGAAATAGTTTATCTACTATTTTTTTTTTTTATTTATCTATTTATTTTTATAGAATTAAACTTGAAAAGGAGAATTGGAAAATTAAAACAATCAATAAGGAACAGAACAGAATCCATAGAAATTACAGAACAAAGAGGTCGGCATCAAGCAGCATATCCTTGGAAAATTTCATGAATGTATGTATTTTTAATAATTTAAAATTAAACATTTTAATACAAATTTTCGACAAGAGTAGATTTCTATATGAATTGCCTATTCATTATTACATTTTGATGATTGACTAACTCATGCTCTTTGAATTAGAGCTTCTTTCCACACTGATAATTCTTCTCATAGGTTTGATATAGTGTGACTTCTGTCGTCAATAGAATGTCAACTGCAAATATTAGACACTGAATAGTATAATGGTCCCATTTTTGCATCTATTCAATAAATGTACGTAAGAAATAATAATTTCCTTAAGCTTTCTTATTGTATTATTGCCATCTCAGTGTTAATTCTTACTGATTAAGAGAAAATCATTGAGCCTCGATATCCCACACAGCTGTGTGGTCACACTAAGTAGTGGTGTACCTCAGCAAATTCCAAGAAACATGTTAATCAAGACTTCTTTGTTTTCTAATTTATACTAGAATCAATTCCTTCCATTTTATATTTCATTATACTCCTTATGAAAACAAGAAAGGTAGATGGACCTTTCTGTTCTGTGTAATCAAATAATTTTTCATGTACTGATGCGTAAACATACTCTCTAGGTTTTTTTAATTCTTAGCCTTCTATGGTTCTTAGGGATATTTGATCTTCCAGAAATGTGTATTCTACTATTACTCACACCTTTCTGGTAGATATTGAGAAAAACTTCTAGGTTATAGTTCAAAGATGTATAGGTTGATAATTTGAACAATCTATCGTGTAACAATTAAGTAATTTTTGGCATCATAGGATATCTCCTTTTTCTAGAATACCTTTAAGGAACCTATCCAACAAATTTTGACAGACAGCTATTCCAGGATTAAGACAGAACCATAGTGCTTGCGCATACCTTAGGATAAAGTACTACCTGCACTTTTTTTTAACTCCTGAGATGTTATTAATAAGTATTTTTCCATATCTTTATTTTATTTTTTTTATTTAACCCTAAATGAAAAATATTCATTCAGCCAACTTATACTTCACTAATATAGTATTAGTAATTACCTAATATATTTTTGATGTTTTTCTTCCCAAGAATAAGTTACATGACTTAATAGAAAGCTATCTTCATTCATCCCACATTAAGTTCACTGACAAAGGACAAAAGATTGTCCTCTTTTTTTTAAGAATTTAGGCATGTAAATGGAAAAGGCTGTAAGTGCCAAAAATAAAATATAAAAAAATTTTAATTGCAAAATGAATAGGTTCCATCACCAATGTAATGGAAACAGTGGTATGTACCTATCATGAAGGGCTTGGTACCAAGAAAGGTACGTACCACTGTTTCCTTTGCATTGGCGATGGAACTTATTCATATCACAATTAAAAATCTTTTATTTTATTTTTGGCATTACAGCCTTTTCTTTTCCATTTGCATCCCTCAATTTCACTCTTTGTTCTTCATTTCTGAGTTACTGAGCGGCAATCTTTTCAAAAATAAAATTATTGAAAGTAATATTTTGCTGAATTTTATGTTTAAAAGATGAGTGAAATTAAATTATGTATTTGTTAAATCATATATTACTTACAATTAGTTTCAAGATAAAAATAATTTAATATATTCATTTTTTTTAGCATCAGTACTATGGAAAAGTGAAAATTGGAAGCTCTGGTCAAGTATACAATATAATGTATGATACAGGATCAGATATAAACTGGATTCCGAAAAAATACTCCCCACAAAACACGTGTGCTATGTGGGACAGTAAGTAGTTATAATGAAGTAATAACTATAACTTATATAACAATATATTTTTTTTATTTAAATTATTTATTATGAGGTCCTTCCCCTGCCCACCCTCCCAGGCCCACAAATCCTCTGCACACACGGACACTATCAACACCCTATATGATGTTTCCAAACTACATACAAAACTACATCATTTATAGATCAGACTACCCAGACAACATAACCCTTGCTGGTTCTGGGATCCTTACCCATAAATCAATACCCCATTCTCTTGTCATCTCTACTTGAACTGAAACTATTCAACCCACCACAGTAACCATTTCAACTAATCTTTTCCATATAACATTTTCAGCTGTATACTGTCTTCCTGGGAATTCCCTTTCTTATAACCTCCTTGATTCCTTATTCCAATCTCTTGGACCACACTTTATAATTGGAGGAGACTACAACTCCAAACACCAGCGATGGGATTGTAGAACATCCAACTTTCATGGTAGTATCTTATCCCATTTTTCAACCTCCAATTGTTATTTTATCCTCTCACTCCTAAAATTCCACCCATTGGCCTACATCTTTCAAAAAATGTTTACAGGAAGAGCAGACTGGGAGAAATTTTGTAATGATTTAGAAAAAAAAATTAAACTTTAAATTTAAATTCCAATTAAAACAAAACATATTGACACCACATATCCTCAATACTTGCCACAACATATCTTATTAAGAGAAAAACATCAAGAGCATAGTTCCACAGAACCAGATATTCAATAGATAATCCATCCTTCCTGCTCTAGTTGGAGTACATAAGGATGTTAAGCACCAATAAACAACAACAAACCAATCACTAAATGAAACATTAATACTCACATAAAGTTTTATCTCAATAGTTCTCAATAGTTATTGGGAGAGAGTTATTGATTTATCTCAATAGTTATTGAGCCTATGCTTAAACTTAAGGTTAAATTCCAAACTAATTATTAAATCCCTAACTGTATACCCAAAACTGATATTGTACATTTGACAAACCAGATGTAAACTGATTAATAATAAATTATCGATATATTATAAACTATAAGAATATATTTTTTTGACATGTACTTGCCAAATACATGGATATTGTCTTTTGGCTGGTTTTCTTGTGTAAAGTTTTTTCCACCCTCAAAATGTGTAACTTTTTTTCACTCTCAAAAATGTAACATTTTGACATGCTGTAGCTCTGCTGGTTTAGCTGAGATCCAAAATTTGAAGACAGTTTCCTTATCATAAATTTAAAGTAGAATATTTTTTGTTATACATTTGTCGCTATGTCCTACTATTTAAGAGGTATATCAGTTTGAATGAAAAACCTCATATTTTGCCTACATTATTTGTTTTGGGGCTTTTTTTTTTTTTTCCACTAGCTCTGTTGGTGTTGCTTGGATTGCTAATTTGACCTGCTTCCTTATCAGAAGCAGTACATATAAAAACAGGAGATTAAAGATAGACATACCCATGATCTATTGTTTTCCACAGTCATGGAGAAATTAACTTTATTTTAGTTTATTTATTTATTTATTTATTATTTTTTTTTTTTTTTTAGAAATTTATAAAAGTGAATCTTTTCAAGATTGGAATAGAGAAATAGAAATTTCATATTTGAAAGGAAATGTCACTGTCCAATTAGGCAGTGATTCAATTACAGTAAGTAAGAGAATGTTAAATAATTACTTTCAATTGAGTTATGAAAAAAAATGTAAAACATAATCTGCATTTTTAAACAGAAAACATCTTTTATTGGCAAGTGAAGTATTTTATTTTAAGTAGCCAATCTAACTATGACCTAGATTAATATCTATCATTAAAATAGTAGGATTAAGTACAATTAGTCATGTAGTTACTTAATTTTAGTTTCTTTTTTCAACAGATTGGAAATATGACAGTGGAGAACCAAACACTTGGTCTGGCAATTAAGAGTGATTGTGAAGATGAGGTATATGAAGGGATCATCGGATTGTCATTCCACTCCATTAACAAGTCATCAATAATCCAGAATATGCTATCTCAAGGTCTTATCAAAAAGCCTGTCTTTGCATTCTATCTAAATAGGTGATTATTGTAAAAGTAACTTCATTGCTATATAATGATAGTAAAAATTGAGGAAACTTGAAAGGTAAGATATAATAAGCATCAGAGCAGAGCTGGGCAAAATTTAATCACAGCTTAATATTAATTATAACTATTTCAGTAAAATTATCATTAGTTCGCTAAAAAATTGACTGAAAGATTTAATCATAATTAAATTAGGTGATTGATTCCAAGAAATCAGTTATGATTAATATTTAGCTATGATTAAATTTTGCCCAACTCAGCATCAGAGTAGGGCAAAAATCAATTGCAACTAAACTGTACAGTTGTCCTAGCAACTATCAATTTTGTTATTAGTAGAAATTACAACTGTTATTCAAATAGACAAGTTTTAGTTGACAACTAAAAATTATTATTGAAAATATATTAGTTGTAAAACTAACTTAGTTACTCTCAATGACAACTAACAATCAAATTATGTTTCGAAATCATAAAAAAATAAAAAATAAAAAATTAAATAATAAATTACATATTATTCCTTGTATAATTGAATTGTTTGTTCTTATTGGGAGTTGGAGGGAAAGGAATTAGTAATTTTAAAGGACAATATTTTCATAATATTTTATATCAAAGTTACTTTCTTTCAACTGATTTTCATAAAATATAATATTTAAGTTAACCAGATATATAGTAGATAACACTTTTGTACAAGTGAAACAAGTCTGTTTCATGGGTGTTCTATGAAAGTTTATGAAAATTGGTTAAGTTGTTTTAAAGTCTTCCCCTCCCCTTCCATCCTCCAAACAGGAAATCAATGCAGGTCTGCTATATCCCTATAAAGGTGTTGGCACATGGTTGTATTTAAGCACAAATAAGACAAAATAAGGTATGAAAGGAAATGAACCACGCTTGGTCAAAAAATAGTTTTGAGTAAACACCATTCAAAGATTTTTTTACTTTGTCTACTTTGGTACTTCTTCTTCTTCTCTCACTATCTCCTGAGTGCTGTTAAGCGTGGAGTAGCATCCTCTGACCATCTTGTCCAACGGTCCCTGTCCTGTGTAAGCCTTCTCATCTCCGGCATGGTGCTTCCTCTTGCTGCGCCAATTCTCTCAATCAAGTCTGCATACATGAGCCTTGGTCTGCCTTGAGGACGCCTTCCTCCCGGTCTTGCTTCTAATAGCCATCTGGCCTTACGGTCATCTCCCATTCTGTTAACATGACCAAACCACTTCAATTGTCTTTCCTTGATCGTATCCAGAACGGATCTAACTCCTAGTTCACCTCGGACCCTTTCATTCCTTATTCGGTCTCGCCTGGTTTTTCCTAATATTTTCCGTAGGAATCTCATTTCCGCAGAAACTATTCTGCTAGCATGGCGGTCCAAGAATGTCCAGCTTTCCGATCCATACAGTAGTACTGGGAGAAAAAAAACTGATTTAAAAAGCAGAATCTTTGCTTTCCTGCTCAACTCCTGTTTTCCAATAAGTGTCATGGATATTTGGTAGAATATTCCGTTGGCCTTTTGGACTCTATTCATAATCTCCTGGTCTATTCTTCCATCCTTATAGATCATTGTTCCCAGGTAGCAGTAAGTATCGGTTTGCTAAAGGATCTCTCCATTGCAAGTGATTCTTAGATCATTGTTCCTTCGCCCAACACACATCACCTTGCTTTTGGAGGCATTGATCTGCATGCTTCTTAGTAGCAGTTCTTCTTGCCACTCATCCACAGCGACCTGGAGAGATTCAGCAGTATCCGCAACCAATACCACATCATCTGCATACAACAATGCCTGTACCAACACTGGAGTCATATTCCAATATCCCACTATTGCTCTGGGTGTCCTCCTTTTACAGAATTTCCAAATTGAATCCATAAAAATTATGAACAGTAGGGGGAGGCTATCACCCTGTTTGACTCCCTTATAGAAATGGAATGACCTGGACTCAGTGCCGGCTAGCCTTATTACTCCCTTTGGGTCTTGGTAAACTGATTTGATGGAACTTATAAGATTTTGTGGGATTCTCCTATCTTCCAATGCAGCCCATATTTCCTGTCTAGGAACGTGGTCGAAAGCCGACCGTAAATCCAAGAAAGCGAGGTATACTACTTTTCCTCTATCCCATGCCTTCTCAACAATCATTCGCAAGGAGAAGATATGATCCTGTGTCTGCCTACCGGGCCTAAAATCTGCCTGTTCCTCTTCCAAATCCTTTTCCACCAATTTCCTTAATCTTTGTTCCAAGATCCGAGTGTATAGTTTGTATACCACCGATGACAGACAAATGGGGCGGTAATTATCACATACACTCTGGCTTCCCTTCTTATGGATTGGGATAATGATGTTGTTTTCCCATTCTATTGGTATCCTTTTGAGATCCCAAACCTTTTGGAACAATGTTTGGAGACACTTGACAAGGTCATTTCCCCCATACTTTATAAATTCGGGTGCAATCCCATCTGGCCCAGCCACTTTTCCCATCTTTATTTTAGTAAAGGCTGTTTCGACTTCATCCTCTTCTATAGCGTCATCCATGTCAGGGACTTCTGGTTCAGTTGTAATTCTTCTATGGCAATCTCGAAAATTCCTCCGTCTTTCTTCCATACTGAATTTTTCTTGAAAGTGTTTCCTCCAAACTTCCAGTATGTTCCTGTCCTCTGTCACCAATATGCCATGCTCATCTTTTACACTTCTCACAGGCTTTGCTTTCTTGTTCCTTAGTGCTCTTGTGATGTGCCAGAATTTCCTTATATTTTCTTTATAGTTTTTATCCAGCTCTAACCCGAATTCCTCCCAAGATTTTCTCTTAGCTTCCTTAACTATTCTCTTAGAGTCGTTCCTTTTCTCTATGTACATTGCCCAGTCTCCTGGTGACTTGCTTCTACAGTACCTTTTCCAGGCCTCTTTCTTTGCAGATATGGCTTGTTTCACTTCCTCACTCCACCACCTAGTTTTCTTAGTAGTAGGTCTTATTTGTTGCAAGCCACATACTTCCTCTGCTGTTTTGAGAATAATGCATTTGATTTGCGCCCACATGGTGTCAACATCTGTGTCCCCATTTACTTCTTGAAGTTTGTCTTGAAGGCCACTTACATAAGCCTGCCGTTTTCCCTCTTCTCTTAGCTTGTTAATTGAGATCCTATTATATGACTTGGCGGTCTTTTTCCGCGGTTTTAGTATCTTGGAGTAAGCCACCAACAGCCTGTGGTCCGTATTCAATTCTGCTCCTCGTATAACTTTAATGTCTGTAAAGTACTGCCTGAGTTCCCTATCAATGACAAAATAATCAATGATGCTCTTTCTGGTGTCTATCCCATTGCCTCTTTCAAATGTGATCTTATGGATCGTCTTATGTTTATACCATGAGTTTCCAATAAGCATATTATTTTCCACACAGAACCCAATCAGCCTGATTCCATTGTTATTGGTACAGTCTTCACCTCCCCATATACCCATTGTTCCGAAGGCTGCTTGATGATCCTGACCTGTTCTTGCATTTAAATCTCCAGATATTATGATCATTCTATTTCGGTTCCTTGCTTTGTCAACTACTTTGGTACTGACATTATTTAATCTAATAAGTTAAAAACCTGAAGTTGCCAGGCTTTAACTTATTAGATAAAATCAGTACCACAATTTAATTGTAACCCCACGATTAAATAATATATATTTATCCTTTATCCCTTCCGATTTATTGAATGAATTTTCAAAAATTCAAGAAAACTTTAAAAGAATTTGATTTTGGGTCAACACAAATAATTTAAAGCTAAATGCAGGGGAAATTCAGGCCATTGTAATATATTTCAGATCCTACACGAAATTTCCTTATACCAAACATCAAAGATCAACCCATTGCTTTCTGTTCCCCATCCCATGCCAAAAAGTTAAGAATTATTATTGACCAATCCTTTTCCTGCTATGCCTAGATAACCCAAAAATGGATACCAAAAGGAACCCTGAAACTATTTCATTGTTCCCATCATTTCCTCCTTCCATTTATGCCTATACTTCTAGTTTTCTCTTTCTTCTCTTTGACTAAGTGGAATACAGGGGCTTCTCAATAGGACCCAGGGACAGAATAAAGCAAATTAGAAAGAGTATCAGATTTGTTTTCCGTGTCCTGAGGAATTCCCATGTTTTATATCTAAATACAGCATCAGGATGATCTTCCCTTCCTTCTACAGACAATATTTCTTAAGTAACTTTCTTTACTAATTATCATCCATCTATACCCACCCCTCTATACTAACAATCTCAATCCACAAGATCTTGTGCTTCTGACCTTTACGCTTCTTTTTATAAAAATCATTCTTGCATTCCTTTCTTGCCTGTTCCACCCTCCTCTAGTTATCCCCCCTCCACCTAAAATCAAAAATGTTCCTACCATAGGCTCATTCAAAACGTTTCTTTTTCAACACCTCACAATTCAGTCAGGAGAATTTCTTGACAATAATTTGAGAGTAATTTAGTTAATTCAAATCAAATGAATTTGTTCTATAGCACTTTATATATTGTATATTTGTTTAGATTATTATAGTCATCAAATGAAACAGTTTTATATGGTGTAATATAAACTGTTTATTCAGGAATTTTTTTTAATGTTAATGTGGTCTACATTTTAACTTTATTTCTTAATTCTCTTCATGTGCTACGATTTACTCCTAATGACCAAGCCCCACCCCTCTCCTGCACAGCAGGAGTGTATTTAATGCCATTACAAGCAGTATAACTAAATTAACCTAACTAGACAATAATTTTTTATAGTTGTTTTGATGATTGCTGAATATATTTTTGTTTCTTTCAGAAACCCATGGAGTTCAGATAGTGAATTAACCATTGGAGGATACAATCCAAAGCACATGAAAACTAAACAACTAAATACAATTCAAATTACTGATCCTGTATACTGGCAGGTGCCAATGGACATGTATGTTATTAAAGTTATGTCACATTATAAATAAATAAAAAATGAACCCATTTAACAAACCTACCAAACGGAACAGGCCTACTACCAATGGGTTACAGGCATAACAAAGTGATGTTATTATAAATGGTATTAATAATTACATTAGTTGATAGGATGGCAACAGAGTACTTAGCTAACAGTTCGGTTTTCCATTCTGTTTGGAAGTTCCACTTGTTATTTCACTTTTTCAAGCATCTATGTTTATCAAGGAATTCAGTTAGATAGTTTCTAGCACTAAAGGTCTGGGTGACCCTTGGCCTCCTGAACAATCCTCCTCCATTTCTATCTATTCAAGGCTTCCCACTTCCATTGCCTCATAACTAGTTGCTTGAAGTCATTTCCTACTTCATCCTCCTATCTACTTCTAGACATACCTTTTTTTCATTACTTATTGAATATCATTACTAATATTAATTTTAAACCAAGTAATTTAATTAACTGCAAATGTTAAATAGATTTTACAATTTAATATGTTTTTCAATTTTGATGTATTGAATTTTTTATTGAAAATACGTCAGTTCTACAACAATCCATGAGGAGAAAGGAACAGGTGGAAATACCTGGTTCTCTACCCTATGGTATGATTAGGAGGAATTATGCTCTAGCCTCCGATTCATTCCTGACTAGAATCAGATATGTAATTCATTTTTTATTGTTGAGAGTACCCAAAAAACATTAATCACTAACGACCCTTGTACTCCAAGAGTCTCATTTAATATCTCTTACCACTATTCCTATTAATCTTATAAACATCATATTAGTAATAATAAACATAAAAAATTAAAATAAGCGACTATTTTATAAGCAGTTAAATTAAATGACAGAGAATAATTTAATTAGCTCAGCCTCAGACTTGAATCAGAAAATCTTTTCTTTTAAAAAGCATTAAGTAGTATGTGTTATTAAAAACATGCAGTTGAAGATGATATTCCCTTAGCATGATCCTTCAATAAAAACTAACGCCCTTTATTTTTCTATTTTATGCATAACCTATCTGAAACTTAGACTTTGTAATTATTTTTCAACCTAAATCAGTTTAAAAAAATAAAATAAATTGACTAATCCATTTAGGACTTTATTTCTGTTCCCTTTTTGTTATATTTTTCCTATCAAAGACATTTCCTAGTTGATACAGCATTACAATTACAAATTTTTGATAATCATAGTTTCAATTTTATTTTCATTGCTTGATCATTTTTATCATTTTTCAGGGTAATTTTTGGCAAAACTACAATTGCTGTAAACCAAAAAGCAATAATAGACTCTGGCTGTTCAATTATAGTAGCGCCTATCAAATTCCGTCAATACTTAATTGATATTATTAGAAAATATTACGATATTGACATTAGACAAGATAAAGGCTTTCTTGCAGTAAGAGATATTATTTTTTAAAGAGCACTGTAATTTGATTATGTTTTAATTAAATATTATTTTCATAACTTAATACATTTTTTGTAGTTCACTATGAATGAAACTATCAAACTGCCGTCTATTTCATTTATTTTGGGAAATCATTATTATAGTCTTAATGCAAAGGACTACATAATTGGAATAGTAAGTATTTTTTCATTAATCCAAAAAAATATTTATCTGTTCTAAAATATATACTTTTAATGCTATAATAATTTTAATGGATTTGCAATGAGTATCAAATCAAGCTAAGGTTTAGGACAAAAAGATACCCCACTCAGATTTTTTCCATTTATTAAATTATGAGCATTGTAAATATATTTATTTTCTTTAGTTTGTATATATATTAGATTCTTTTACTTAAATTTAATTAAAATTTTTCCAAAAGGTGAACAATGAAAATGATTACTAGGAATAAACAAATAGTAATGTATTTTGGATGGGACAAAATGATAGCACAGTGTTATAGATATTTAGTTATAATACAGGAATAGCTGTGATATTATTTATAATACAAATATTACTCTATTGAATGCACTAGCTTGTTTTTATCCGATTGGGAAGAGAATCGAAATGATGGTAAATAGGTTTTGAGGAATTTTGGCCCATTCCTTCTTAATTGTTTGTTTTAATTTAAACCTCAACACTTAAAAACTGTCAGCTACCACTGTATACATTTCTGGCAAGGTGTCCCCATATGTTTTCATTAATATTGAAGTCAGGGGCCAATCCATGACCTGTATGTTTTCTTGTTTAAAAACTCTTTTACCTATTTAAATGTGTATATCGGGGCGTTACCTAGTCTGAAAACAATGTTATCTCTGGATTATGCTTCAATATACTTTTTTTCTAGTACTAGATAATTTTTGTTATCTGAAATCATATTATCAGTTCCTTGATTGTATCCGATTCCACGCCATACCACCAAACTACCTCCTCCCATTTGCCTTTTATAAAATACCATTTCTTCTTTTCATGGGTAATGATAATAGAAAACCCAGCCATCTGAATCATCTAATTTTTTTTTTTTTTCATCCGTAAATAACTAAAAATGTTCATTTATATACAAAATGCATAAATCATGATGTATTGTTATCAAATACAGGCCTCTTCCATTGGGATACTATGGAAGGAAAGACAAAAAAATAATCTGTAAATAGCAATTCCCCTGAATCCTCTTTCCACTGAACATGGTTATGGGCCAACATTTTCCATAATCCTTATGGGGCATAATGAGGTGTGGAATGCGTTTCATTTAGTCCCTCTTTATTTAACGTGCAGTCTAAAGAACCCTCCTAACATTTTTTGATATTTATTTGTACCCCACCATGCTGATCAATTTGGCAAGATGTTTAAGTGGTTAGAAACAGTCCTTAAAATTTCTCTTTTTTGTCTTACTGACAAAACTGGGAGCCTTCAAGGAGATTTCTTTCTTCCGTAATTATCTGGAGAATTTAAAAAGTTGAAAATACATTTTCAACTCCTACCTGTATTTCTTGAAATATCGGAGCCAGAAAAGCTTTCATTTTTCATTGGTTGAATGATATTTCTTTCAGTCAAGGGTAAAGATTGGGCTCACCCAATTTCCACTGTTACAAATGATCACATCAAAAATAAAAAGGTAAATTAATTTATCTTATCTGTTTATTCTAAATGCCTATATCCGTAAATAAACAGCATTTGGGCTATAATTTAGTCCCGCCTAAAAAACAATATTAGTGATTTATTCATAGAAATTATTTTGATTAATCACCTTCAGGGAAGAGTAAAACTAAATTTAAGTAATAGAAATTATATATAGTGAAAAATATATATATATATATTGACTATGATGAAAGTTTAAAAAAAGAAAAAAATCAGAGTGGGCTATCTTTTTGTCCAGTCTTTATGAATATGTCTGATGTAGTGGTCTATCACTAAAGATTAATTTCTTTTACATAAAAAAATTACACAATATTCTTTTAATTTTCTTTCAGAGTGATGGCATTGCAATTGGTATATTATTTGATAATTTCCGTCAAGATACATGGGTGCTTGGAACTTCATTCTTACAAAAATACTACTCAGTTTTTAACTTTGGTAGTAAAACAATATCATTTCCAAAAACAAGGTATGATTTAAAACAATATATGTTGGAATTCTATTATACATAATATTTTTGAGAATCAAAAATTTAAATTATCATTAGTAAGCTCAAATAAAGTTCATTTTTAGAAAAAAATAAAGACCGACTCAAAGATTAAACCTATATGTACCAACTATAACTAAAAAGTAAAAATATTTTAATTACTTAAAAACAAAGAGCATTAAAGGACAATCAATGAAATCATCGATACTTATATACCTATTCACAATTTATGATGTTATTTTTGGATTTGGTGCCAACCAAGGACAGTTTAATCCTGCCTTTGCAACAAACTTTCTGCACTTCTTTACAATTATCAGCATTCTTTCAATTTCCATTTGTTTTGGTTGGCACCCACTCCAAAATTAACTGATTATAATTTGTGAATAGGTGGATAAGTATCGATAATTTCATTTATTGTCCTTTAATTTTTTTTTTTTTTTTAAGTAATTAAGACTAAATTATTTTTTACTTTTTAGTTCAAGTTTGTACATGTAGGTTTAATCATGAATTCAGTTGTTTTTTTTTCTCTAAAAATTAACTTTATTTTTCAATTTTTAGGGGTGAGTGTATTTCATTTTGGTTTACTTTTTAGTGCAGGTTTAATCCTGGTCGGTTTTTGTTTTTGTTTTTTTCTGAAAAAGCAGAGTTGATTTCCATAAAATTGTTTAAGAGACCACCTCTGAAGTATGACCTACCAATCAAAAAAAGAATAATCAAAATTGATTCATTATTGATGGAATAATCTTGTAATATACAAAAAAAATACAGTCGAATTGAGAACCCCCTCCTTCTGGGAGTTGGTTAAAAATAGGACAGCCTCATGGTAACATATAACATATAATACCTTATGGTAATATAGGCATGGTAACAGTAGAAATATCAATACAAAAACAGCTGATCGAATAAAACAGAAGCTATATATTTAAAACATGTGTTAATATTATCTTTTTTTATTTTTTTATTTGTAGTGAATAATCATTATATGTTCTATGGTGCTATCAATTAAACAAATGATTTTAGGACATATCTGGACCATTTGGAAAAACTCTTTTATTTGGAAAATTTTATTTTCAGGGTAAATCGAGTTTTTTTTACTAATCTTAAGAGCAAGGCATATACCGTTAAAACACAATACAAAAAAAAAAAAAAATCATTTTTTATGCAGCAACCGCCTTATATTTCGTTGATTGTCCTGATAAAGCTGATACGTTCTAACCGTTCTTTATTGTACAAATCCACAATACGTTTTTATTATGTGTATTTTTTAATGATGTGTAGGACACCAATATGGTTGTTTGTTTTTTGGAGTTTAACGTCCTTAATTACTCCAACTAGGGCAGGAAGGACATATTATCCTACAGGTTACCAACCTATTCTTGCTAGGGTGGGAAGGTCAAGATTTATTTGTGGGTTCGCCACGAAATAAATTTTAACCCTCCCAGGTGGGATTCGAACCCACGACCTTCTGGTTAGGAGCGTCTTACATTGTTTAAAAACTTAAGAACCCTAAATTTGGTGCCATACCTGTGATCTTCCTCGGCTGATCATCTGTATATTTTTCAGTCAATGACTTCAAAATTATTTTATTCCTAATACCTAGTAGATTTTTGAGGGACGAGTTTTAAAAGGAATTACAAAGGAAGGATTTCCTTTGGCTGATCTCTCAAAAAAATCTACAAGATATACTCATCCACAGTGAATGATCACTTATTTTATTTCTTGTCTGAATGGTATCATACTTTTATTCATAAGCTCTCTGTATAGCAATCTTAAGTCAGCCAAAATGGATTGTGATCATTCTTTCCCACACCCCTTCAAATAAATTTATAAAATAAGCTCTAATACTATTATAATGTGATTTTGATTTAGCATAATGTGTAAATACATTAACTTGAAACTTTATGTTCTCATTTAAATAGCTAAAGCAATTTACTTAAGAACTTAAAAGTTAATTACAAACAGAAATATCGAGACATTGATTTCCAACTTTTTCTTTACAGGTCTATAAGCACAGATCAGATTTCAAAGTAAGTAGAACTTAACCATTATAGTTATCATACTTAGAATTTTACAATGTAAGAGTATAATGAATAATATTAAAATTAAAATGGTGATTAGAATACTGTTCCTATTTTATGGGTTTTTTTTTTTTTTGTTTTTTTTACAGGTCAATAAATGCACATTTGGCTTCTAAGTAAGTGAAATTTTTATTATTGTCATTTATTAATTAAGGTCCTTAAGAAATCCAATTAGGGCAGGAAAGACAGGTTATCCTTTAGTTTACCAAACTATTCTATGCACAGTTATGTCAACCAAATTATACAGCTGCACCAAGCCCTCAGAAACTTAATTTTATTTCCAAAGAGGAGTCTCAAGAATTTTGAGATTTTATTTCATTCATATTTTTTAAATTTTTTTTTATTAAAAAAATAAATTTTTTTGTTTGCATTTTTATTATTATTTATGAGAATGAGCCTCTGAGGACTACGCAAAGCATTCACTTCTTTTGAGCCTTTTATCGCATTTTTATTTTATTTGTTTTTTGGCATATTCCCCATACAAATGGAGTTTGGTCACAATATGTATTATAAATGTATTATATTTACCAGTACCTAAGAAATTGATTAATGGGCAGATTTTTAAAATACTCTCTCTACAAAAAGCTAAAAAGATATAATTTTTTTTCCATAAATATTATAAAATTTGATTATTTATTAGGATTTACACCCTCTTGTGAACTAATTAACCCAGAAAGCAGGAGTTATTCTATTATCTTAAAAGTTGAGAACCTATTTAATTTTTATTCACTAGGCCACAAAATTAAAACAGCCTTTTGCTTCTGGTTGCTTGAATTTTCAAGTCTTTCCTCAGCATGCTCACCCACCATGGCCTCAAAATTACAATGTTATGATAGCATTAATTATTTTCTTCATTGGAAACAAAAAGAAAAGAGGAATTGCTGTTATCTATTCTCCGATGAATTTAAGGTTATATGATGTATAAATTAATTACGGTGAAATGAAATATGCTCAAGCAGTTTTAATAATTAGCATAATAATATCTATAAAATATTTTGAACATAGATATTGATAAAAATCTACTAAATAATCTCTTAATAATTTAAAAGTAGTGACTGAGTGAAAAGGAGACTTCACAATTAAAAAAGGAGTAAAACAGGGAGACCCCTTATCCCCTGTTTTATTTAATATGGCCCTAGAATTAATTATAAGAGCTATGCAAAAAAGAACTGATGGTTGTATCTATAACACAAGCACAAAAAATGTGAAGGGGCAGCAGATAGAATAGGGCTCAAAATTAACGAAAATAAAACAAAATATATGTTATCATGCAAGAAAGACACGCCTGGCAGATTCCAAATAAATGGTGGATGCACATTTGAAAGAGTGAAGAAATTCAAATATCTCGGCACGATTGTGACTGAAAATAACAATATTGGAGAGGAGATTAAAGCCAGGATCCAAAATGGCAACAAATGTTATTGGTCACTTAAAAAGATTTTTCTAAATCGAGAAGTGTCTCGAGATATCAAAGTCAGAATATACAAGACAGTCCTTTGACCAGTGGTTATGTATGGTAGCGAAATAAAATCATTTAAATACTTGGGAGCGGAAAATCCTGAGAAAAATATATGGCCCAAACAAAATTGAGAATGGATACAGGATAAAAACCAACAGTGAACTGAGAGACCTGTATTGGTACCCGGATTTGGTTTCCTGTATCAAGAAAGGAAGGATTAGATGGCTGGGTCATGTACACCGGATGAATCAGGAAAGGCTCCCAAAGAAAGTGTTGGAAGGGCGACCGGAAGGTAAAAGAGGAAGAGGTAGGCCTAGGCTGCGGTGGTTGGAAGATGTAGAAACTGACCTAAGGCAATTAGGTGTAAGAAGATGGAGAAGAGCTGCAGAAGACCGTTCTGAATGGAGGAGGATTGTTGAGGAGGCCAGGGTCCTTCATGGGCCATAGCGCCAAAGAGTTAGTTAGTTAGTTAGACTGAGTGAAATAATAGGATGCAAATAGATGTGAGTTTGATTCTTTTTTTATATAAGTTTATTTTATATAATTCGTTTAAAGTGTTTCTTCCGAAATAAATGTCTCTGGCAAACTCTAGTTAGCAAAGATGGCGACATGAGCTTGAGTTTTTTTTTTTTTTTTAGTTTTATGCAGTAATTAGGTTTTTTCAATATTTCAGAAGCGAAAAAGTAAAAGCATGAAAGAAATAAACTTATATTAATTTTAAAATTAAATTTATTTCATATAATTATATTAAACATTTTTATAATAATTAGTAGATGTCCTGTCTAATATTTTCTGCTATTTATTTTTTTTTTTCAGGAGTGGATCTATAAATATTGAAATTATCCAGGGAATTATTTACACGTTATTAGGTTTATTCATCTCTCATAAGCTATGTTATATTTAGCAAAATCAATGGTGTCAGTTTGAATGAATCCATGTCATTACTTTTTTTCTTTTTCAAATGTTTCTAGTCATATGTTGTTTACATAAAATTACAGTTTTACAAGATAATGATACCTTTAAAACCAAGAGCCATAAGTTTGAACTAATTACTCCAACATGATTTACAAAAGCTAAACTTTTAACCCTAGAAAAATGACTTATACCTCCTAAAATACCACATAAATCAGGCATATGCTAATGAGCTGAGCACAAGAGGTGTAACTAACATTTTTTTGATGAATTGAAATTTTGATGCCTTGTGATTTTTTAATGTGTAATATTACATTAACCTGACCATAGCTTCATGGAAAGTATTTTGTTATATAATAAAAATAGTATTGTTCACTGTATGATATAATTTATGAAGATGGTCATGAATACAGTAAGGAGTAATCAACCACAGGTCCAAGTTTAAAAAATTTATATAGAGTGCCTTTTTTCTCCCTTAGTTAATTTTCTACCCATCTGTGCCCCCTTCTCTAATTCCTATTTTTCAACAAGTTATTGAAACCCTAAACTGACACTCACTACTTTTAGTCCAGTCAATGAGTGCTGAATTGAGGGGAATAGAGTGCATGGAATATGCGATAATTTTTTACTTTATAGCTTGGTTAGGAATAGTTGGAAGATAAACATACTAAAAGTCCCCGCAGCTGGGGGGTGAGCTAACGGTGGGGGGGAGGGGAGAAGTTCCATTTTTTTGGTTTTTCCATAATGTCTCGAAAACTGTTGACTCGAGAAAAATATGTTTCGAATAAACATAAAAGCTAACTGAATTCACTATGAAATTTATCATACATAAATTTGTCGTAATTCTAACCGTTTACGAGATATACGTTATTGAAAACAGGTGATTTTCGGGAAAAAACAAATGTCACCTCACTTTTTATCAAACTTTTGCTTCTATTACGTTCCACAACCATTTCACAGAAAAAACTTCAGAATCAAAATTGTAGAGAATTAAATTTAATTTAATTTCATATATAGTGTCTGGTATTTGCTTCAAATGTTTAACAAAAAGTGAGGTAAACATTTTTTTTATTTCTAAAGTTGTCGATTTTTAATAACGAATATCTCGAAAACCGTTGAAATTTCCACGAATACGTAAATAATTATTTTTATAGGAAAATTAATGGGCTTTAATTTTGATCTGATACATATTTTTTTAGAGTCCACCGTTTTCGAGATATAATCGAAAAACAAAATTGGGACCTTCTCTCCTCCCCTACCTTTAGTTCACCCCCTAGGGGTGGGGACTTTTAATATGTTTACCTTCTAACTATTCCTAACAAAGCTGTGGTAAAAAATTATCGCATATTTCTTGCACTCTGCACCCCTCATTTCGGCACTCTTTATATGCGGTCATACTTGTCTGAAAAAACACTTTTATTGATATTCAAACCTAAACTAATTGTTCGATCCAAAATTTCTATTCTTTATGTGAAAGCTCCTTAAATATACTATAATAGCCTGTATATGAAATTTATATTATGTCACGTTATACTTTCAAACCAGCCCACTAAATTTGTAAATATTGTCATACTATGCCAAAACATACATATTTAGCGTTCAGGTTTGGGTGCATTACGTGACATAATAAAATTTTCATATATAGGGCCTGGTAGTAAATTTCACCAGATTTTAGTTGAAAAAAATAAATTTCAGATCTGACAAATAGTTTCGGCGTTATGGTGAAAACTACGCCAAAAAAAAAACTTGGACTTAAAATAGTAGGCGGTTTTTAACGTGCTGGTAAGGGTATTTAATGGGACTTGATCAAAATTTCATATATAGGTTCTTATAGTAAATTTAAGGAGGTTTCAGATATAAAATAGAAATTATGGATCGAACAATTAGTTTTGGAATGAGTATCAATAAACGTATTTTTTCAGAAAAGTACGACCCCAGTAAAAGAGTGCCGAAATGAGGGATGTAGAGTGCATGAAATATGCAAAAATTTTTGACTTCACAGCTTTGTTAAGAGTAATTAGAAGGTAAACATATTAAAAGTCCCCACCCCTGGGGGGTGAGCTAAAGGTAAGGGGAGGGGAGAATGTCCCAATTTTGTTTTTCGATTATATCTCGAAAACGGTGGACTCTAGAAAAATAAGTAACAGATCAAAATTAAAGCTCATTAAATTTACTATAAAAAAAATTTATTTACGTATTTGTGGAAATTTCAACGGTTTTCGAGTTATTCGTTATTAAAAATCGACAACTTTAGAAATAAAAATAATGTTTACCTCACGTTTTGTTTAACATTTGAAGCAAATACCAGACACGTATATACAAAATTAAATTAAATTTAATGCTCTACAATTTTGATTCTGAAGTTTTTTCTGAGAAACGATTGTGGAACGTAATAGAAGCAAATGTTTGACAAAAAGTGAGGTGACATTTTTTTTTTTTTTTTTCTCGAAAATCACCTATTTTCAATAACGTATATCTCGTAAACGGTTAGAATTACGGCAAATTTATGTATTATAAATTTTATAGTGAATTTAATTAGCTTTTATGTTTATTCGAAACATATTTTTCTAAAGTCAACAGTTTTCGAGATATTATGGAAAAACCAAAAAATTGGGACTTCTCCCCC
The DNA here is from genome assembly GCA_003667255.2 of Euschistus heros. Taxonomy (NCBI): domain Eukaryota; kingdom Metazoa; phylum Arthropoda; class Insecta; order Hemiptera; family Pentatomidae; genus Euschistus; species Euschistus heros. Next base: position 1,779,347 of record RCWM02000051.1, on the reverse strand, counting down.
CCCCCCTCCTCACCGTTAGCTCACCCCCCAGCGGCGGGGGGACTTTTAGTATGTTTATCTTCCAACTATTCCTAACGAAGCTATGAAGTCAAAAATTATCGCATATTCCATGCACTCTACAATGTGTTTATTGACTGGACTATTTTATTAATTTACTTTTGAATAAAATTCCTCACTCAAGTTAATATAAACAAAAAACATAATAAAACTTCTTATTCATTGAACTAAAATTAAATATTACTTAACCAATCTAGACAGGGTGATGCATAATTTAACAAAATAAATATAACCAAATTATTAGTTAATCTAAATTACAAATACCCACATTTGGGTTATTTTTGTTAAAAATTTGAAACTGTCTTTCTTCAGGCAGCATTACAGTCTTCTTAACCCTATCACAAATACTCGACTGTATTTAAGAAAAGTAGAAACAGTTTAATGTTCATATACTTTATCTAAAACCCAAGATTCCAGGTTCATTCAGTCATCATTATGGTGCTCAGTGTATACTATACTATATCCATATACTTTTAACTTACCAAAGACTAAAATATACTACTACTATAAAATAGAAATATAATACTGAAAGATAAAATACTGAAATATAATGACAATAAAATACAAAATTAAAATAAAAAACTTACGGACTTTAAAAAAGCGACTTGACAAACATGTTAAAACACTGACTATTAAACCAGACTGACAGCGAACTCTTTAGACCAACATAGTTTATTATCAATAATTGTATTATAAAAAGCATTCCACTCCTCTTTATTAATAGTAAAAACATGTGACATGTTTCGGGAAACAAGGTCCCATCATCAGACTGAAAACAGTATTTAACAATTTACTATAATCACACTACATTTTCTAACATCTAAACAATACTATTCTAATTTCAATCTACTACAATATATCTCATTATAAATTTACCTTTAAAACAATCTCTTGGTGTTAACACACCATGTGAGTTTCATTTACATTGTCTATAGAATACCTCTTCTACTTTATGGGTACAAGGGTCAATCATAATCTCAACTATTGTTATTAGTACTAAGTGGGCCAATCTTATATTATTAATTTATTAATTATACCAGCATATATAGATCCTATTTTATCTGTGTCCGTTTTATAGTTTATTGCATTATTGATTGTTTTATTTATGTATATTCTATAGACAATGTAAATGAAACTGACACGGTGTGTTAACACCAAGAGATTGTTTTAAAGGTAAATTTATAATGAAATATATTGTAGTAGATTGAAATTAGAATAGTATTGTTTAGATGTTAGAAAATGTAGTGTGATTATAGTAAATTGTTAAATACTGTTTTCAGTCTGATGATGGGACCTTGTTTCCCGAAACATGTCACATGTTTTTACTATTAATAAAGAGGAGTGGAATGCTTTTTATAATACAATTATTGATCAATATATGTAACTCCTTCATTGAAGAATTTATTAAATATGGTTTATTATTTTTTTTTGTATGTATTGCCAATTTAAAAAGATTTGTTCTTCAAAAGTTAAATCTGTTTATATCAGCAACTGCAAATGCAGAAAAAAATCAAGCTATATAATCTGTTCAAATCCTCTTCTCAGATCCAATACTGATTTTCCCACCCTAAACCTGAATAATCAACCTATCACCTTCTGTTCCTCCGCTAAAAACTTAGGAATCATTATTGACCAAAACATTTCCTGGAAGCCTCAAATCGCCCAAAAATCAATAGGAATCCTCAAATTATTTCATCGTTCCCGTCATTTCCTTCTTCAATCCACATGAAAACTCCAAGTTTCCTTATTCATTTTTCCTCAGTTTGATTATGGGTGTGTGGTGTATGGGGGCCGGGACAGATTACAACGAATCATGAACAGTTTTATCAGATTTGTTTTCAGAACCCTGAGACATTCCCATGTTTCACACCTCTACACTGCCTTGGAGTGGCTCTATCCATCCTCCCTAGACAATATTTCCTAGGCACTTTCCTATACCTTGTCATTAATAACCATTGCCCACCCTACATCTATAACCTATTGAAATTCAAGTCTTCCGTCCACTTCCGACTCATAACAAGATCACGTTCCTCTGACCAATATACTCGTTTCCACTGAACAACATTATACCAACACTCCTTCCAAGCTTGATCCACTACCCTCTGGAACTCGATCCCTTCTGAAATTAGACATGCTTCTTCCGATCTCTTCTGAAATTAGACATGCTTCTTCCTTAAACTCATTCAAAACTCTCCTATTCCAATACCTCCTTAAACCCCAGTTAGATGCCACCAATATGAGTGATAATTATAAGTCAAGTTAACCAAACTCAGCATATCTGATGCCATTGAATTTGCATAAATAAGTATATCATTGTATAAATTTAAATTCATTTTTGTTTTTGACATTTGTTTCCCTACCAACTTTTTTTTCTCATATAAGTATATGTACATGCCATTGCACAGATATATGTGAACACCTATATCTACATAAGTTGGAAGCAGATGAGTGAATATATGTTTTTATGTATCTGTAAATATCTAGTCTTATCAACATTCAAGTAGTTCTTAAATTTGATCTATATATTTTTCATTGCTATTTATTATTTGTACTTTATTTTATATATTCCTTTACTTTTCTTGAATAAATTGTAATTATATAAGCATATAATTATTATATCATAATATTGTTAGTATTATTATTATTTCTATTCTCTTTCTTCTTTTTCTTATTTATATATTTATAACAAAAGTGCTGTTTTCAATTGTATATACGTATATTACATTTTTTACATATTATTATCTTTGTTTGAACTCAAGATAGCCAGACTATTATACAACCTTATTATACATGTTTGTTATTCTTAGGGGACAATATGTCCTAGAATAAAGATTATTTTTCGTTTCAACTAAATGTGCAATATTAACTGTACCACAAATTATTAAAACCTGTTTTAAATCATTTTGTTTATTTTAATCCCACACCCACTATAATGATTAACTTACAATATATAGTCCCTAACCTTACTTAACCTTAAATGAGCATTAAATATCATTATAAAGAAAAACAAAAGTTAATGAAGTAATTGATAGCACAGCAGGTTGTGTTTACAAAAGCCAAGTAAGTTGAATAGAGCTCTAAGAATTTTTTTTTTTTTATACACCTCATTAATTATTATAAAATGCTTATACACTTGAGGGCTGAAATGTTTGTCAACTACTGGCTTTTAGATTGGTAAGTTACTACTCACAAATATATTGTTTATTTGAGCTTTATGTCCTTATGTACTCTAACTATAGCAGGAAGGATAGGTTATCCTATAGGTTTCCAACCTATTCTAGCCATGGTGGTAAGGTCAAGATTCATTTTGTGGTTTCACTACAAAATAAATTTTAACCAACCCAGGTGGGATTCGAAGCCACAACCTTCGGTATCGAGCACGCTGAGACACTCGCCCCAACTCTCTCAGCCATCGAGAACCCAATCTCATTTATATATTATTCACCAACCTTCTTGGTTTTTACGACTAAAACAAGGTTTCAAAGTTAATAATGCGACTGTTTGTAGTTAGGTAATACAGTTTGCAGTTATTTTGTTTGTGAACTATCAGTATCCATATGCTGAGTGTATATTTTCTCCATGATTTTTATTCATACATAGAATAACTAATATGAAAATTATAATAAGAAAAAGAAGATATTCAAGATCCAAAAATTAATAATCTAAAACAAAAAAGAAGAAAAATGACAATGTTTAGATGTAAGATATAAAGTTTTAAACATTTTTTTGTTAATAACCTTTTGTAATAAAGAAATTCCCTTCCTTATGAAACGCCTTTTCTTCAACAGAAAAAGACAAAAAAAAAAAAATTTAAATAACCTTGAATTTTTTTTAAGGATTACAATGTTTGGATTCTATACTGCACTTTCTTGAGTCCTATTACAATATTGCATTATACCTTGTAAACTAAAAAATCTTCATATTTATTAAATTTAAATTAAACATACTTTGTACTGTACAAATAGTTTTAATACTTACCATGGCTAATTGCAGAGGTTTTTTAATTTAAGCAGACTTACATTAATTTGGTGAATTTAGAGCTCAAATTTTTCGAGAATAATGAGGTTTTACTTAATAAAACTTTAGAAAATTTTTTTTTCTCTTAATATTTCAAATCTGATAAACTTACCTGCAGCTCAAATAAAAATTAAGAAGTACAGGACTAAATATGTAAAATAAAAAAAAAAATGCTATCAAACTAAATAAAAGCTAACTTAATAATTATATTCTTTAAATATTATTAAAACTCAAAATTTAATAATTTAATAAAAAAAATTAATCAAATAATTTACAAAAATGAGAAAGCTTCAACAACTGTCTTTAAATACATTTAAAAGTTGTTTATTTTATTAAGGTAAATAAAAAGAAACTTTTCTTTATCATTTTTATTTTAAATAATTAGAAAAACAAAATACAAAAAGAAACAATAGAAAAGAAAATAATTTTCATCACAAGCATTTAAGCAACAAATTCATTAGCACTAATACTCTAAAATTTACAGTTAAATACCGAGGTGTTAGCAGATGAAAAGATAAATATTATTTGTGTCAAAATGTACCATGCACAGAATGATACAGCCAACAGAACTCACTTCCCCAGGAGTTCTCTAACAAATATAATACATACACTTAAGCTCAAAATTGCTTCATTTCAATCCAATACAATCTATCTAAGATAATTATCACACTAATTTATCTCAAATACTAAGGCTTCAGCCATTATTGTCAATATATTTGATATACTACAACATACAAATAAAATAAGTTTTGATCCAATAAAAATAAGATCCATACAATTAACGAAATGTGAGACATAAATTAAATACAAAACAAGTATGTTCATTTCAATGATAGAAGAATTGGGTTAATAAATTATTAACAGCCAATTTTTTTCACTATTTTTATAATTAATAAAAGTATATCTCAAACAGCAGGAATCATAATTTGGAATGTATTTCATTATTGGTCACATAGACAATAATCAAAAAGAAAGCTGTTGTTTAATTCTAAGATTCAAAATAAATGTTTGAGAGCTTGAAATAAATTAATTACATAAATTGCTTTTGTTATAATTAGACCCCTCCCTCTTCCTTGGTGAGCTTGGGTACAATTTGGGTAATCATAATTAAATTTATATTTATGTATTTAGCTGAATACCTCTAAAGTGTTAATACTTTTATCATATAATTACTTATATTCCCTGAATTAGAAATTTGACATGAGATTTTCAATGAGCCCTAGCCCGCTTTATAAGACCCACATTTTAAGCTCCCATAATTAATGGATTTTTCCTACGCCTGAATCGAAGACAAAATAGTTGAAATAGGACAGTATAAGACTCCATAAAAAGAAATAAACAAATAATAAATTTTAAATGTGATTTCTCTACAAAGATGGTAACATACCCATCCTGACAGGTCAAAAGACTATTTAAAGACTTCATCCAATAGAATTATTAAATAAATGATAGAAATCTGTGAGATTACTTTCATTCTCCTTGCAATACATTAATAATACATTTCATGAACAACAAAACATTATTAATTTACATTTTTCATAAATAAAATTACAAGCAACATACACAAAACAAAAACATGCCTTTATTTCCATCAAGAGTTATTACAATTATCACAAACAAATTATAAAACAATAAAATCCTCAAATATTGACAAAAAAAAAAAATTAAATAAATAACCATTTGTACCTAATTTAAACTAATAAGATCCATGTTAAACATCAACATAATAGGATTTAATAAGCAATGAAAGATTTAATATTGTGAGAATAAATCAAAATTTAAAAAGAGTTAAACAGAAGAAAATAAACTTTTTTTTGTTCTAAAACACCAATAACACAAGTATAATGAAAATGAATCTAATGATAATAATGATGAGAGTGGTAAATAAAATTACATTGGTATCTTTACATACACAAAAAAATTTATAGTTTCTGAAGAAGTAAAAATTAATTTTAACATGTTTAAAATATTAAATTTAATTAGATTTCAGGGTATGGAATTTGTATCCAAGAATATTTGAGGGTCTTGGGTTGATTATTTTTGTGTTTTGCAAGGTGAAATAAATTTAAAGCAATAAAAAATATGTTCAAAAGAAATATGCCAACCCCCCAAAAAAATTATAAAACTTTAAATAATATTATGAGATCAATTCTTAATCTTAGTAGAATTAACAAGGGGAAGGGAAGCTTATCTTGATAAAAAATAAATCACTGTAGATAAATGCTAAGAGAGACAGATTCAACCTCATATTGCACAATTTAACTAAAGATGTACAACATCATAAGACAGGATAAAATCATGCCAAGAATTTCATCATTTCATAAAGTCTTCTATTAATAAATAGATAATAATAACCAATCAAATCCATGTAGGGTAAGCAAGACATTTATTGACAACTCAAGCCAATATTTATACTATCAATAAAAAATAAAAAAATAAAAAAATTTTTAGGATTACTCTCCTACACACTAAACATTATCCATGGATAGTATTTGATAAGATATTGAGAAAAATAGTACAAAATTAGTACTTCCTTGGTAATAATAATAATAATGACATCCTATGGAATACCTTTTACTAGAAAACAGAATTGAAAATCTTTTGACACAGCTAAATTATTTTCCTCCATTTTTTTATATATACAGTAAGACCTCAATAATCCAGATACCTTACAACGTGGAAGATGCAGCAGCCCGGACGATCCACACTACTTGGCTAACTCTCACCCATATTTTTCTTATTCTCCTTTTACCTTTCCCGGGTCATGTCATTGTTTAGTTGCCTAAGAATTCCCTGCATTAGGGCACCCAGTAAAAAAAAAGCTTTACATTGAAGAAAAAGGTATAAATTCTTGACTTAATAGCAAAAGGTATGGGTTATTTGGTGGTTGCTACATGATACGATATCGGTAAGTCCACAATAGGAGATATCAAAGACAATCCCCTCAAGATTAAAACCTTTGTAAGTCATACAGAACAAGGGCCAGGTGATTGTACAACTCTTAAAAAAGCCTGACAACCTGCAGATAGACAGTAATGTTTATATTTTGTTCATTATACAGAGAAGCATGTTCCTGGATATAGATTCGAGCAGGGATATCATGCTCTTCTGTTGTATGAGAGATCATGCCTCAGAATCACAATTGTAGACTTTCAATTCAAAATAACTGTCTTTTCCCAACACAAATCAGTATTGTTCTGATAAGGTGTTCATAAAGACTTATCTTCATATTATCTATTTTATTTGTAGATAACCATTTTAATTGTACCTAAATTAATACACATTGTTCATCTGTAGTTCGAATGACCCCCTGTCAACAATTCGTCCAGATTATCAAGGTCCTACTGTATATATATTAATGATTATTTTTTTAATTTTTTAATTTTAGGATGTCAGTAACTATTAGAGTAGTCAATAACAACTTTAATCATGAAGAAATTGTTGCTGCAAAAAGAGTTAAGCTTCTTGCTTAGCCCTTAAATACAATACCAATTAAATGAAACTTCAATATTAAATAAATTTAAAATAAAATTAATCCTTGACAGGCTTAACATTTTTAAGAGGATTAATATATCTATACTACGCTACAAAACAACTGTATGTTAGTATCTATTATATATTACTATATACTAGTGTCTAATATATACTAGACCTCAATCATCAACAACAAAAATTAGTTTTAAAAAAAATTCATTAATAAAATTACAAACTACTGAATGTTTTAATTGAATATTTTGATTTTAATATGAGTATTAAACAATATTTGAGTAAATCCAATCCCTAATATCCATACCCTTAATGTTACTATCATATGACAAAAATACACATTTCTGGCATCCTCAGCTAATAATCAAAATTGATTTTTATCTTACTATAATTCATTTAAAAAAAAAAAAAGAAAATATAATAAGCAATCATTGACTAAATCATAGAAATAATTATAGTTAAAATTAAAAGGTATAATTATTGTCAAAATATATAAAGAACATTAATGACATTTAGTGAATATGAACTACAGAAAAGGAAAACTGTAAAAATAAAATCTTGTAAAAGCATAAATAATTTTCATGAAAAATATTAAGTCCAACTAGAGATTTGAAAAATATTTCTGACAGACGAGATGAATAATTTTATATAGAAATTTTAAAAAAGGTTAAAATGTAAAAATTATCTATAATTAAAAAAAATATATTAATCATCTAGATGAAGTAAAAACAGGAACATGCATACCAAAGAGATTTGTTACCTGTAAATAAAACTTTATTATTAATTTAAAAAAAAAATTCTATGGTTCTAGAATAAAGATAGCCGATAACTTAATTTATCTAATTTTTGAAAAGTATTGCAGGACATCTCTATCTTAAGGGGTTTGTTCTACCTCAGTTGTTCTTTTAGTTGACCCTTACATACTACTGCTCTAGATTCTAATCTTTCTATTTTACATCTAAAACTTCAAAATGTCCAATAACAAAGAAAAATATACAAAATCTTATTTTGATAGAGAAAATTTTTGCTTGTCCTTGGAGGGTTAATATAATTAATTACAGTTTTGTATCAGAAGGGGAATATTCCTCAAGAATATACTTATAATTACATTAGAAATATACCCCATCAGACACAAGACATAATGAATGCAAAGGGCGGAAATAAACCTTAATAATTAAAATTTCGTAAATTTAAAATTGCAAGGTAATTTTTATAAATACCACTTGCTTATATTAAATTAACACATTTCATAATACTGATTTATTTCATATCCCCTGATTAAAGTACAAAGGGACATAACCAACTAAAAATGAATGAAACTTTTGAGAAAATTATAAAATTAACTATTTTTTAATTCACTAAAATTAATTTTATACCTGTCAATGTGTATAAAACTTATATACATTTCTGGTCAAGAGTGTTTTTAAAAAGCTGCTTTAAAAGACTTCATTTGTTTAGAACATTTTTTTTTTTACTTTATTGCCATTCACTTCTGTAAAACTGAACTTTACATTCCTAAGCTAAAATATAGCAACTATTACTAACAATTACCCCAACCAAAGCTGAAAAATGATATACCTTTGACCTTTTAAAAAATTAATGAAAATAGATTAAATATTTTTGCAAATACCATTACTGGGTTTACATAACTAACTGGTATATAATTTTTCTTGTTCGACACAAATTACAGATTTCATTTATGCAATAATGGAATCAACTTCATAAGGATAACTAATGTTTTTTTTTTTTCCAAATGTTTATGTTGAACTAGAAATAAAAACTTAAAAAACTTATAATGCCATTAAGCCCAGGTTTCATCTGACATGACCGTTCTCTTTTTTGACTTCAAAATTAGTATAGCCAAAAAACATAATTGTGCATAAACTTTACTCAACCTCATTATATTGAAACCCAAATCAACAAATAATGTATCAACATCTTTATCTTCACCTTTGATATCTAATCCAAAGAAACAGCCACATCAATTGTACATGCAATGTACCTATAAAAATGCATTAATAGTTCTATAAACAATCAGAGAGTGCATTAAAGTCAAAAAAGAGAACAATCATGTCAGATGAAATCTGGGCTACCATTGTTTTGATAAGCTGTAACTTTCCTATGAAGTGAAACCATCATCTATTCTGTCAGTAAAAGTTTAAGAATTCATATTCAAATAAACTGTTATAAAGTATAATAACAACTGATGAAAATTTAAAATATCAAAATCAAATTATTAACTAATCTAATAAGTAATTATAGTGAGTAACCAATTAGTATGAAATAATGTATTTTCAAACATGAATCTAAAATACTACGAAATATACATTATTTCTAATATATCAAAATCTAATTAACATAAAAAATAAGATTTCATTTTATAACTATTCAGTATTAATATCATACAAAAAATATATTTTTAATCTATTATTTAACTAAAAACTTTCTATAAAATATTTATAAAATATACATGAACTTTGAAATAAATTTTGAACCAAATCATGGTACTTCTGATGATTCATAAGTGTATTATATAACTGCTCTATCACTCCAAAACTGCTCTGGTAATAAACTAGATGCAGCATTATAAATAAATAAAAGTAAACTACAATACTTTTTATTTCACCTTCAATGTCATCTCCATGGAACTGGTTCCAGGGTCCATTGTTGCGTCACAGATTCATCACACGGATTGAGCACTAAACCTTTTTCAATACTACCATCTTTTGGGAGATCTAGGCAAAGGTCACTTGAAATATGTTTAAGTGCCCTGTTCTGTAACAAAAAAAAAAGGTTATGAATCTGGAAAAAACTATACTAAATTTCTATAAGGAAGAAATGGGAGCAGTAATATGGTTCCTCAATTCAGAAGGTGGGTAACCAGTGGTGATAATCAAATATAGCAGCAATCAGAAAGGTCCGATTACCCGTAGAGTTGGACTAGTGGAAGTCGGACTTGTGAGGTTCTACTATATTCGAGCTTGGAGAAGAGCATACTTTGCTCACTAAAATCAATAAACTAAACTTTATACAACCATCATTTCTATGAGGAATGCACTTATCTAGTGAGGTAAGTTTTCGAAAATGTATATACTTTTAGGGATTATTTGTTATATTTTATTTTATCTATTTTATCAGGAAATTAATAACTGAAAATTGAATTAGAAACAAAAATCAATTCTTCAACATTGGAGTCTATGGATACAAGAATATTTTAGATTTTTTAATAGACAGTTGACTAAGATTTAATTTTATATGTAAATATAAAAATCATTTAGTGTGTTCTAGCATTTTCTTCCTTACATTGTCAATTTTACTTTCAACTACCTGCCATCATAATACATATATGTGAATAATATTTGCAAGCATATGTACATAGAAGACATACCTTTTTATTATGAGACCACTTTTGCCTAAGATTGCCACTACAAGCTAACACCTTAACCCTTGGACTAGGAACATCATCTTTATCTGGAGCATCTAAACAGATGCTTTCATCAGTAGCAATAAAGCCATCAGTTTCCATGACAAACATCTGCGGAAGGACTGGATTTGAAGCACAAGGGACAAGTAGAGCAGGTCCCATAGGTTGGTTCAGGCTACCTTTGCTAGTGGGTTTTTCTAAACATTCACCACGGACCACATTCTTTATCTGTAGGAAAGAAACAAAATTCTGTCGAAGAAGTTAAGTAAAATGGCATACATTACGGATAAGAAAATTAGCAAGACTAGTAACAAAATAAATAATTAACTAACATTCAAAAAATTGATTAAAATAGTACATTTGACTCTAAACAACTTTATTATCTCCTTCTATAGGCTTCAGATTGATAAAATAAAATTTCAATAAAAACTCATTATTACTGTTGAAAACTAAATACCAGGTATGCAAGTTTAAAATGTCGTTTATTTCTTAAAATATATACACAGTAATTTAAAAAAAAGTATAATATATTTTATTCAAAGTACTGACCCTCGCTTTCTACACATTTTGTCCATCTCTCGGGCAATATATGGATACCATTCCAAAAGAATGCTTCATCTTTATTTGAAATCCATTCATCGAGCCATTCATCGAGCCATTTTCGTACGTTTTCGAAATTGTTGAAGTGTTGCTCTGCCAATGAGTGTCCCATCGATGAGAAGAGGTGATAATCAGAAGGCGCCAGGTCAGGTGAATACGGCGGGTGGGGTAGGAGTTCCCAACCAAGCGAAGAAATCGTTTCCTTAGTCAATCTGGCTGAATGTGCAGGAGCGTTATCATGCTGAAGAATGACTTTGGCGTGCCTGTGAGCCCATTCTGGGCGTTTTTTCGATCAATGCGTGACTCAAATTGATCATTTGTTGTCGGTAGCGCTCGGTATTGACTGTTTCGCCGGGTTTGAGAAGCTCGTAGTAGACTACTCCCTTCTGATCCCACCACACACACAGCATTGTCTTCTTCCCAAAACAATCCGGTCTTGCACTCGATGTGGATGGTTGTCCTGGCGTTACCCATGATTTTTTTCGTTTGGGATTCTGAAAATAAATCCATTTTTCATCGCCAGTTACAACTCGATGCAAAAAACCCTTTCTTTCATGGCGTAAAAGCAGCATTTCGCACACAGTTTTTCATTTTTTTTCCATCTGTCGTTCGTCCAATTCATGTGGAACCCATTTTCCAACCTTTTGAATCTTTCCCATAGCTCTCAGGCGATCGGAAATGGCTTGCCTAGTGACATTCAACTGTTCTGCCATCATTTGTTGGGTTTGGGTATTGTCTTCGTCTAATAAAGATTGCAATTCGAAGTCCTCAAACTTTTTTGGTCGATTTTCTCGTTTTTGATCAGTAACATCAAAATCACCACGTTTGAAACTTTGAAACCAACGTTCACATGTCCTGACGGTTGGAGCAACATCGCCATAAGTCTCAACAAGAATTCGATGACATTCAGATGCCTTTTTCTTTTGATTAAATAAGAAAATCATGACATGCCGCAAATGCTCTTTATTTGGCTTAAAATTAGACATTTTTAACACCAAAGAAAGGTATGATACGTCCACGTAAACGACTTAAAAACAACTGACTTTTGTAAACAAATGACTAACAAACAAAATAGCGTTTAGAGATAAGCAAATCCTTCAATAGGCTAAGAGCGCATTCTATTGGAATTAAAACGACATTTTAAACTTGCATACCTGGTAGGGCAGATATTTGAAGATTTGAACACTCACTAAGCCCTTGCTAGGAAAGTGTCATGTATTACTATATTTCTTATTATTAATTTACTCATAACGAGGGTTCTATTTTTTTTTTTTTGGTAACAGTCGGGTTAAGAGGAGGCAGCAAACTGGCTTGACCCGCGCTACACCGACCAGTTCGATCCTTACGCTTCACTTCGAGTTTACATTTATCGATAGTTCTTTCCTATAACCTCACATGTAAACAATCACTTCTACAGTTATAACTTGGATTGTGTTGTTTAGTGTGCTATATTGATATTTAGTCTTCTTAAATGAAAATAAGTGAAACAGAAGTTAACAAAATGAATTTCATAAAGGATTAAGTGTTTTATCAATTCATGTTTTCTTATTCCCTCTTATCTAATGTGTAAAAGTGTTACAAAACTAATGAACATTAATTTGTACATGGATTTGGTGTTTTTATATATTTTTTTGTTGTATCAATTGAAGTGATAAAATTTCAGTATGCATATTTTGTGAATGGATTCTTTGTCATCCATAATACTTATTGTCCTAAAGTGTAACAGATTGTATAATGTAAATAAGTAAAACAGAAGTTAACAAAATGAGTTTCATAAGGGATTAAGTGTTTTATCAATTCATGTATTCTTATTTTCTCTTATCTAATGTGTAAAAGTGTTACAAAATTTAAGAACATTAATTTGTACATGGATTTGGTGTTTTATATATTTTTATTTGTTGTATCAATTTAATTTAAGTTGTATAATTATTTCAATAAAACATATCGATCTAAAAATAAATATGAGAAAGTATATCATAGGTTTCATATTTTCTTATTTCCACTTCCCTTGATAAAATATAGCAGAAATTAACATCATAACTTTCAACAAGGATTCTGTCTTATATTATATAATCCCTTATAACATGGAGAATGGACAATGTGAAAATAATCACTGATTAAGAGGTAAATGACATATTATATAATTGTAAAATTATTAGTGTAATGCTATAGATTAATGTATTTTTAGACATTTTTATAAGCCTGATGATGGAGCATTTTCTTCGAAACATGTAGCTACAAATGTTAAATAAATATGAGTTATGTGAAATAAATACTTAGAGATTCTGTCTTGTTATTTACACTTCCCTCACATCACAAAGTTTATCAAGAATTAACATTACTGGTGGTTTAGCATTATATTAATTTTCATTTAATATAAAATTAATTCAAAATTGATTTAGTGTCTTATATTTTGACATTTTCTTATTTCCACTTCATTATTTTTTTATTTCACATTTTAATATCATAAGGTAAACAGAAATTAACATTACTTTGAACAGGAACTTAAAGTTTCTCCGTAAATAAATGAGAATAACCTTTCCCCTCGAAAAGTAGCGACTAAAACACCGAAATAAATCGGAAGAAGGTAAGAATCGATAAAAGGTATTCACGGCGCACGTAGGAGCTGCCTCCTCTTAACCCGACCGTTACCTTTTTTTTTAATGTAATAATGAGTTTTAATTAAAATTTGATTTAATTTAATTGACCTCAAATTTAGAGAAGAAATTAACTATATTAATTAATATTTACACAAAATAAACTGTATTCAAGCTATATGTATTGCCATACTTCACTTACTGTAAGAGACATGCTCTTCAAAAATTTAGTGAATTTTGTGAGATTAGTAAGGTTCCAGTGACCAATGGCACAAACATCAAACAGCCTCTTTGAGTTCAGCATGATTTTCATATAAGTATAAGTTGTGTCACACAAATAATAAAATAAGTTAAAAAATTTTAAGATTTAGCATTAGAAAATGTCTTCTCAATAACAAAGAAAACTTGAATAAAAAAAAAATTACACAAACAGATGCCTTATTTAATTTTTTTTTTCTTAAATTCAAATAATGTTACAGAAATTGAATTTGCACAAACACGACTTTCTATAATATAAAAGAGAAGTTTTAAAATGAGGTTACTCAGTTGTACTATATTTTATGTTTAGTTTGTCGTGCTTTCATCTTTTTCTTTTCTTTTTTTTTCCACCTCTAAATAACAAAAATCAATCAATTAAATCATCAAAAAAAATTTTAACTTTCACATTTATCTCCTAATTGAATAGATTCTGATCTATAAGCATTAAGCCTGTTTAGCTAAAAGTTGCTTCCAGCAAAAATTGAGTAGACTAAATTCATAGTGCTCTTTGGAGAATGATAATTGTATATAAAAAAAATAAAAATAATAAATCATAATCTACACTATTATATAAAAGGACAAGCCATTTTTCATTTGTGATCACTAACTGCAAAAACTATAGCACTAAAGTTTAACCACATTATCTTCATAGTTCCAGGAAGGTTTAGATAATATAGTGAAATTTGAAAACTAGCCGACAGGTGGAGAGTGCCATTCTACATGAGAAGTTAAAAAGGTACGACGTCATATAGAGCATGAAAATGGTAATAAAATTTACTTATATTCAATTAAATTATTTTAAAAAATTTAAGTATGAGAAGTGAAAAGTGGATTTCAGTGAAGTTAAAAAATCAAATAATATTTTGTTAACAACATTCCGCAATAGAGTTTAAAATGGTAAAACTACTGAACTCATCTGTACCAAATTTCAACTATATCTTCATAGTTCTAGGAAGGTATAGCAATAATAAAATCTAAATTAATAAAAAATTAGTTGTAGAATGGTGTTTGTCACACTGTCACATACATTTATGGTTAGAAATTAAAATCCAACCTAAAGGAACCAATAAATTATTTCTACCTAATAAAAAGTTTTCCTGAATCAAAATGTCAATCCTTTCCTTTTTTATACAGTGTAAAAAAATATGATTCATGCACCTTTAGTTGTTAGCACTGATAATAAAGTCCTATCCGCAAGAGTTTCGTAAAAGCCTCTGTACATCTGGA
The DNA here is from genome assembly GCA_003667255.2 of Euschistus heros. NCBI lineage: Eukaryota > Metazoa > Arthropoda > Insecta > Hemiptera > Pentatomidae > Euschistus > Euschistus heros. The sequence continues at coordinate 1,763,681 of RCWM02000051.1, read as the reverse complement.
TTACCAACTAATACATTAAAATTAAAAATTGGATGTCTAATAATGCTTATAAGTAAAATTATGCTTTAAACACCTAATGAGAGCAATTTTAACCATAATTAAAAATTACTGCTATACGTGAAAATATTGTAGAAATAATCCTCAATTGCATCTTCAAGACAAGATTTTTATTGATAAACTAATAAAACTTCAATTATTAGTTAAAATTGTCTATGTTCTTTACTTGTGAGCACGGGTGAAGCTGTGATAGAGGATGTTAATTATTAATAAAAAACATAATAATAGCCAATGGAATTTAAATATTTTATTCCATAAAAATAAACATTCAAATAAGATAATAACTTCAAAAATAATGCATTACCTTTCCAAAAAAACGGTCTTCTGTAGGAAAAAAATGTTGAGGCCAAACATTATCCAAGTACCATTTAAAACTTTTACAATTTAATTTTTTTTTAAGTTCTATTCGACTTCGAACAGGTTGTAAATCTTTTAACCTTTCAGCTTCTGAAAATAATAATAAACTTATAGAATTTAGAACTAATAGAATTATATATAGAACAAAAGAATTGAAAGCTCTGTAAATGTGACTCCAATGTTAAAAAAAATAAACATTCAATCAAAAACAAATTATCAATCCATATCAGGTATATTAATCCTAAAATATAGTAGACTTCCCCTTAACTTTTCCTTAAAGTAAATTGTATGTACCCAGTAAGACAAAATCGCACATCATCATCATTGTTCAGTATTCTTTCTACGAAAAAATTTTTAGTAGATGTTAAAAAAAATTATAGTTAATTGTAAATTATAAAGTGCATATCATCAAGTACACACTTATTTATGTAATAAAATATTGTGTTACTGTTTTATTTATTGTAGTCTGTATCACAAAATAATCCATTAAATGTTATTACTCAGAAATATATAGGTAATACAACAGACAAACTAATAATTAAATAAAGATGTATGTAGTTGGGATATGCAGAGTCATGGATACTCAATTAAAATATAAATTTTGATTTATTGTGCCAACTTTCTTTCCTACACTGTAAGCATTTATCAGGGCTAGAAGAAAAACAAACAAAAAGAAAAGGGGAGTGAATTTTTATAAAGATAAGAAATGAAAAACAGTATGAAAAAAACACATAAAAAATGAAGAAAAAAAAAAGTTTTAGAAAACAATAAAAATGAATCTAAATAAATAAATTAATATTTTTTTTATAAGGATAAAAATGCTATTACAACAGACAAGTGGATATATTTGATAAGTATTATGTATTTACTCATCAACTTGTTTTTTATCGTAATATCTTTTTTTAACATTGTGAAAACAAAATATTCAATTTATTTATTTCAATTCGTTTTGCTTGATTTTCTTATCTATTTATTTTTTTGTTTGGTGTTATTTTCATACTGTTTTTTGTTTCTTATCTTTTTAAAAACTCACTCTCCTTTTCTTTTTGTAACATCTTATTGTTAGTTTCTCTTCTATCAGGCCTTCTGGTAAAGCCTGATGAAGACTATACCTCATAAATACTATTACGATGTAGTCAATTTTATTTTTTATGTATATGTGAAATGAAGGGTGGTAGTACTATCACCTTAAGTGATAGTACATGGGACAAGCCAACAGGTGGCAATGAAATCTCAGTTTCCATTTTTTTGGACATCCCCTCTTCTAGCCTAAACCCTTTCAAATATTAATTTTCCTTATAAATTTAAAAATATGGTAAGAATTTTCCTCAGTTGCGAGCACTATAGATAAGTCTGACTTATCTTCACTGTACTATAAACGTGTATGTCTCAGATATTCATAGCACCTCTGAATTAAATGCCTAAAAACCATTAAACCTTTCTCTTCTTCTACATTTCAGCTTCATGATTAGATTCCAAAGATAATTTCAATTTTACAGTAATTGGAGAAGAGTGAGAACTCCTAACTTTTAATCCTATGATCTGAAGTCTATTTCATGATAATATCATACTATATTTTTTTTTACGTATTGCCATTTGAATTATATTTTTCTTCTAAAAGACAGTATTATTAACAATAATGCTTTAAACTTATATAATGTTGTTAGTTATTCTCTGTCTGCTGGGAAGTGCCTTCAGGTGATTCGTTAAATAAGACAGGCCTTCCTTTCCTTCTCTCACACCCTATCATCAAGTGTCATTGTTGGGATTCCCAACAGATCCATCCTCTCCATATGCTCTAACCTATGAAATCTATAGAGATCAATGACATGTGAAAATTGCATTTTATTGTATAACGTGCCTTAACCCCAGATTAATTCTGATTGGTCCATAAATTTTATGAGACTATCCTAACCTATACCTTAAGAATCTTTTTCCTACCTTTAATAAGGCTAATATCCTTTAGGCCATGTCTTGCATTCATAAGTCTCTAAAGTATTAAATAAAAGAAATTTTACTTTTCTGGGCAAATTTTTGCAATACAGAATTTTATCATCATCATATTCAAAGCCCCATCTAAAACTGCTGAGCGGTATGTGGCTTCCTTTTATAGAGTCTGGACCAAATGTCTCGTTCCTCAACCAGCTCTCTTCTCCTGCTCCATTCAATGCCTCGCTTCCAGAATGTGTCCTTAACACCGCCCTCCCAGGTGATGCGGGGTCTTCCTTTGGGCCTTCTTCCTTCCATTCGTATCTCATATGTTTTTCTGGCGATTCTCTCTTGATCCATCCTGAGGAGATGTCTGAACCATCTTAGTTTATGTTCCTTCAGGATGGTCTCTGCCAATTTTACATCGAGACAGGCCCTTATGATGTCATTCGGACCATATTAAACATTCTCCCAGCCGCTCCTATCCTCTGAACTATTTCCTCGTCAATATAGCCGCTTTCGTTGAGATGGGCACCAAGATATTTAAAACTTTTTACCTGCTCCAATCTCTCTCTGCCAACTCTTAGTACTCTCATTATTCTTCTGGGTTTCTTTCCTATTCTCATACACTTAGTTTACCGGGATAGATCATCATATTCATTTTTTCTAGTTCCTCTTGGAGTAAATTTATGTTGTGTTGGAGGTCTTGGTCATTAGCAGCTAGCAAGACGAGGTCATCAGCAAAGGCTAACAAGGAAAATCGGATGGGTTGCAGGTTTCTGTGTCCTAACTGGAACTGCCTCATTTGAAATTTGGTCCTCCTTAGTGCCAAATCCAGGGTTATTATAAAAAGCAGCGGACTTAAGCTACAACCTTGGCGGATACCTATTGATGTCTCAAATTCTTTTGATTCGTGGTTTCTGGTTCTAACCACATTCCTTCTCTTTTTATAGAGACTCATCACAGCCAATGTTGTTCCTCGGTATATACCTCTCTCGGATAGTGCCCGCTCTATATCTTCCTTCCTCACTCTGTCGAAAGCCATTTGGAGGTCCACGAAGCAGATGGAGAGCTCTTGATTCCTCTCAACAGCCTTTTCCGTTATTTGTCTCATAGTAAAGATGAGATCCTGCGTGCTTCTTTGATTCCTGAAGCCATATTGTTCTTCACAGAATTTTATGTATAATGAAAAAAAAAAGAGAGAGACAAATGTCTGTACAAAAACAGAAATACTAAACCTAGTAAGGATCTTAACACCCTCCAAAAAAATATCCATGGTCCAAGAGAAGCAATCTAATCAGAAAAAGCCGACAATAATCACATAGCCAAATAACATTAAAAGAAAGAAACAATATAAGAAGATTACCAGGATTGAATTTGAAGAAAAAGTCTTTCCATTCATCCATCCAAACTAATGCAACACGCACCAAGTTTCCATACAATACTTTTGTAACTCCACCAGGAAAAGAATAGGGAGATGATTTTCTAAATAAATGTCCAACATGAGAACAAGGTGAAATTTCCACGCTCCCGCCACACTGCCACACCTTTAATAATTTTTTTTTTTTTTAATTTAAACTCAACAGATATTCAAAACAAAAATAAAGGGGACAAAAACTAACTCTAAAGGACATTTCCAAATTTTCTCCTCCCCATACTTCCATTCGATCATCATAAGAACCAAGAGCAAAGAAGAAGTTCTTATCCATGGCAAATAACCCTCCAGCCATAGCAGGAGAACTGAAAAAAAAAAAAAAAAAAAAAAAAAAAATATTAACAATTTGGTTTGTTCACAAAAAAAAAAAAAAAGTAATAATAAATAAATATTTCTAAATACCTAAAAGGTTCAGTAATATCTTTCCTTCTTTTTTTTAATTCATCTCCTGAAATAGTATACCATCTGAAATGGAGATCCCAATTGAAAGCACCCCAATGAAGTTCAAAACTGCGAATAAATGCAAATGTTTCATCACTAATAATATCAATTACTGGACAAACCACACGTGTACGATCTTCAGCAACACGAGTTACTAATGCCTCAAGCCATCCTAATTTAATAAAATAGTTAGTAACAATCAGTAGAATATATGGAACCTGAATATTAATAATTAACTTGAAGAAATTTTACCAGTTGTACATTCACAATGAGCATCAAGAAAAGTCAGTATTTGGCCATTAGCTTCTTTTGCACCCAATATTCTTGCTCTGATCAAGCCGATTCTTTTAGTAGTTCGAATAACTCGTGTTGGAATACTTAACTGGGACACATAGTCATCCAATTCTTTCCCAAGAAATTCTGTAACAATAAAATATACAAAACAATTAAGAAGTCAATGTTTAAATTAATATTCATTAATTTCAATTCCAGACTAATTAGAGTTGCTTGATCTAAATCATTGAAAAAATTATGATTCAAATCATACAAAAAAAATTACAGACTAAAAGAGATATTTAAAAGTGTATTAAGTTTTTTAATCACAGTAAACAAATCTACTTATCTTAGTTTTCAGTATTGATTCTATTTCCAGAATATCATTATCTATTCACTATTTTCTGTCATACCACAATAGGAAATAAGCAGGGCGCACAGTGGAGAATATCTAGTTTGACTTAAGTACATTTATGTCTCTAGGTCCAATATCCTAAATGAATCTAAACTTGATCTCTATTAACTACTAACATCCCCTGTCCTGGTTTCACATGCTCCCACAAGTCAAGAACTTATTATATTGATATGATTAATTAATTATTGTATGTAAATAATTGAAATTATAAAGATGTTAAAAATAAAATTCAGAAAAAAAAAAAAATATTAGATGATCAAAAGTGTAAATAAAATCAGAATAAAATAATAACACATAGCAGATGGTAAAGTGGAAAAGAAAAACTAAAAAACACGACCATATTTACAAAAAAATAAAATAATAATAATAAAATAAAAGAAAAATTAGATTTAAATAAAAGAAATCATGATTTTCAACAACCCTAAAACTAACTATACAGGTCTGAAAAGAATTTTTTTTTTAAATTGCCACCTGTGATTAGTGTTTATCATGTATATACCTGCATTGCCTTTTGACTTCAGGACACACCCCCAGACCCTCAGATTATCTGAGTTTACATGAAGGATCAAAGCAAGGATACATGGTACATCTTTTTCGAATAGGTATCTATTTACATTAGTATGTACAATCATTTTTCAGTTATAGCTAATATAAACTTAAACGTTGTTGTAAAAACGTTGTTCTTACTGGTGAGGTAGATATTGAAACACCAAATTAATGCAAGAACCCCTGCGTGTTGTACTGGTATTTTTGTTACTGATGAGTTGCACAAAAATAATATTAAGAATAATATGTTTTTAACACATTTACTTGATGTATGTTTGTACGGTTGTAAATTTCAATAAATTGATAAATAAAAAAAAAAAAAAAAAAAACAATAATAATAATATTATAATTAATAATAATAATACATAATTATTGATAATGATATTAATATTAATTCACATCAGACTCTAGTGTGACCTTGAAGTGAGAATGTAATGTTAGAAATACTATTATTAATTAACAATATTACTTTATCTATTAATGAGTAACAATAAAATAATTAATGCGAACGTTAACAGACGGAAGGTTAAACTCTTGAAACCGAGTGAGCCCCCATAAAAACGTGTACCATTTTAAAATATGTTAACTCATTTTAAAAATGTAAAAAAAAAATCTGTTAATATTCTAAATTGATTTTTATGTATATAAAAAATTAGTGCATTAAACAATAACAACTAATTAAAAAAAAAAAAAAAAAATAATGTTCACCCATCAAATATCCACAACACTGTAATTAATTTTTTTTATTACAATTTCTAGAATTCCTTTAAGGAAATTTTTCAACAAAAGCTGGCCCGGATAGTTTTTCACGATTCTGACTCACATAAAATTATAAGGTTTATCGAAGAAATCTATAAATGTATTTTAATTAATTGTAACAACTAAAAAGTATTTAAATAGGCAATTCTTTCCTATGATTTATTTTTAGTTATATTAGTTTTATAAATGAAACAACCACAAATAAATTACTAAAACAGTTAATAACACTCACTTCGTGTGCTAGCATCATCAACAAGCAATATTTCCTGAAGTAATACAGAAGGAGATCTATTTATAACACTATGGACAGTTCTTAATAGTGTCGACCAAGCTTCATTGTGAAAAACAATAATGATAGTGCTTTTAGGAAGACCCTGAATATCATTATATTTTCCCTGACACCTGTAATGTAAAAAATGTAAGACATCATATCCATTCACAAGCTAATAGTTGATTGTTAGATAGGAAATGATAATGAATTACTAATAATTAATTAATTTGGTAACGATATAACAAATTATTCATCAGTATATGAATATATAGTTTGTAACCTCATAATTTCAGAAAATTTAATGAAGAAGGGAAAATAGGGAAATCAGAGTGGTAGCATTGGTTGGTAGTTCATTCTTTTAACTGCTAGTTATTTCGTCCTTTATATTCTTTTCATTCTGAAGTTTTCTTTATTTTATCAAGAAATATGTTGCAAATTTAAATATAAAAGGTATTTTATTATGTTATATAATAAGTTATTGTGTTTCACTCTCAATATTGTTATCCCTTTCCTAACTTCCAACGTTAAAATATACATCAATATTGCTCAATTAAACTATTCGACGAACCCAAACATCAAAGAGTCTCCAACAAAACTTTTATAATTAGTTGATAGTGACTATCAATAGCAAAATCTATTGATAGTATCAATACTACCATTGAAAGTTTCCCATCGCTAGATCCTTCTACACCATCATGCATAGCTTAACTAAAAACAATATATTCATCATTTCACAATTACATGTATTTTATTTCCAGACAATAAAAACTTCCTCTTTCTCTTTCCATCCTCTAATGCAGGGGTCTCCAAACTTTTCAGCCTTCGGGCCACACTAACTACTTTCAAGGGCTCCGCGGGCCAACACCATTTTAATTTTCCTGCCGGTACCTATAATTTATAGAATAGTCTCCGAGTACACACCCTCAGCGAGAAGAAGCTAGTTAAAGTCCCTAGTTCAATCATTATTGTGTTGTACTGTAATGTTACGAAGTTCTGGTGTATTCCACTCATTTCTTGATGACAGTAATTGACGTACGAGTATAAAAACGCTAATAGAGGTGCTATGGTAATAGTTCGTAACGCCTTAGCGGGTTTGTGTGTGTTTCAAAAACATCTTTGTAACAGTGTTTTGATTTGACTTAATTACTAGTGTGGAAAAGAAGCGGAAAATAAAAACTGTCAGCTAATCGACGGTCGCTGATTACATGCCTATTGAAAAGATGAAAAATCCTGAAACCTGGGTTTCTTTTGTATGCAATGATCACCAAAAGAATCATTAGCGTGAATATTTGTTCCTTATTATATTGATGGAGCATACAGAAAAAAGAAAGAAGAAAATAAACTTTTTTCTGGGACAGTTTGTCCCTTATGAATAAAATATGAGTGCAATACATAGGACAATCGTTTGGCTATGACAAGTGATTAATAATTGCATTATGAGTTACAAAATAAAAAAGATAACGACAAAAAAATAGAACATACGTATATTATAATAATATATATTACTAAAATATTCATATTTTATATACGTTCGGAAGAATGGTAATTGAGAAGGTAAAGAAATAGATGATGTTTAAAGGAAGTTATAGTCTGAGCGCTGGCTGATGGCACTTGGGCAATAGTGAAGGGAGAGAGGTGTGGCTGATCAGGGCCAGTGAGAGTGGTGCAGGGTTCCTGGTTCTCTCCCCACCTACCTTGAGAGGTACCCGACCAAAGTAACCTGGGTCTTCCAACTCTGCGCCGGCCGGATATCTGTTCTATTAGAATTTATTTTTGTACCGACCCATCCGACATCCGCACGAGGTGTCCTGCCCATCTTAACTTCCCTACCTTAATGATAGCTACAACATCAGGCTCGTTATAGAGACTATAGGTTTCTCTATTACTACGCCTTCTCCATTGTCCATTTTCAAAGGTGTGCCCATATATTCTACGGAGGATTTTCCTTTCAAAAATAAGGTCATTTTCATCAGCCTTTGTAGTGGTCCTGGTCTCAGAGCCATAAGGTAAAACAGGGCGAATGAGGGTCTTGTATCGGATAACCTTAGTGCGGTGAGAGACGAGGCTGCTAGAAAGATGCGAGCGGAGTCCATAATGACAGTGATTCGCTAAGATAATTTTTCTCCGGACATCAGTCGAGATTCAGTTGTCGCACGTCACTTATGAGCCATGGTATACAAATTCAGAAACTTGTTCAAACATATAAGTACCAAAAGCAACTTCAGTACCAAATTTAAAGTTGGTGTTATGAAATGCGTTAACTGAGACAGCAGAAAAAGGTCTGGGTCTCAAGGGCAAACAGAAACAAACAAGACCATGGTTTGATGAGGAATGCCTTGCTTGAGCAGATAGAGAGAACAAGGTCTATAAAAACATGATTCAACGGAGACACACAAGAAGTTCGATGGATGAATATAAAGCCACAAGGAGTCGCGAGAAGTACGTTCATCGAAGAAAGAAGAGAAGATGGTGGAATAAGCAGATGGAGGATATAGAAAAAACTTTCAAAAACAAAAATTCCTTTCAAATGGTGAAGGAAGGTAGACAATTATTTAAATCCAGGACTCCCGCATGCGAAGCAGAAGATGGCTCGCTAATCACGAAAAAGCAAAAAATATTAGATAGATGGGCTAACTACTGATGATACCATCATCGCAGGGGGACTGGCTAGAGGAATAGAGATTGAACCACCAGACGGGGAAGAAATAGCAGCGACCATCGAAAAACTAAAGAATAATAAAGCTCTAAGTACTGATAACATACCAGTGGAAATATATAAACATTATGACCCTCAACTGGTTACTTTCCTGCAGGATCTATTTATGGATATTTGGAGAGATGAATGCCTTCTTATGGAGTGGAAGAAAGCGATTATACACCCAATCCAATAATAAAGGGGATTCCTAGAATTGTAACAAGGAGAGGTACATCAGTACTTCCATGAGTATACAAAATTCTCTCCAGCATATTATACAAGAGATTGATTCCATACGCAGGGAAAGAAATTAGAAAATATCAGTGTGGCTTTGTTAAGATAATCAACTATTGAACAAATTTTAACCTCTGGATGATCCTGAAAAATACAAGAAGTTTCGTATTAATACCCATCATGTTTTCATAGACTTTAAGCAGGCTTATGACTCGATTGATAGAGGGGAAGCATAAATGGCCATGACAGAAATGAATATACCCCAGAAGTTAGTCAGACTGGTGAGAATGACAATGGAAGGCAATAAATGCTTTGTAAGTTTGCATGGGGCTTTCTCAAGAGGTTTTGACACGACAGCAGGTGTGAGACAAGGAGATAGTCTGGCTTGCCTTATACTTAATCTTTGTTTGGAAAAAGCCATAAGAGATTCCGGAATCCAAACAGGAGGCACAGTTCTAAACAAAAGTATACGAGTTCTTGGATATGCCGATGACATAGATCTAGTCGGAAGATCATTAGAAGCAGTACAAAACGCTTTTGCTGCAATCGACAATTCGGCGAAGAGACTAGGACTATCCATCAACGGAGACAAAACCAAGTACAAGTTTATCGAGCTCCTAGTCAGTAAAGTGTGGATAAGTAAAGTTAGGACTACATGACATCGAAGTGGTCCAGGAATTCGTATACCTGGGCACGCAGATTTATGTCCGAAATGACATCAATGACGAGATTGAACAGCGTATTATGGCAGCCAATCGATGCTTTTTTGCTCTACAGCAGCACTTGAGGAGCAGCATTTGTCTCGGAATGCTAAGTTAGGAGTATATAAAGCACTAGTCATACCTGTTCTCACATATGGATCTGAATGCTGAACGATTTCAAAGAACAATGAGTTTTCGCTCGTGAGGTTTGAAAGAAAAGTCTTTCGCAGAATCTTTGGCGGTGTATACTCGGAAGGAACCTGGAGAAGAAGATCCAATGCAGACATACAAAGTCTGTACAAAGATATGGATATCTCCAAGTTTATTAAGCTCTCCCGGCTGCGATGTTGCCAGAATGAGTCCGGAGGAGAAGCCCGCGAAAGCTCTTACTGAACAAATCAATGGTACGAGGTGTATTGGAAGACCTAAACTACGATGGAAAGATGGTATTGTTACTAAAACATTAACTCTACTTGGTGCCAGAAACTGGACCATTTTTATACGTAGTTACGTGGGGGACTAGTAGCCCAGTCAAATGAGTTTTATACAGCAAATCTCGGAAATAAACCAATGAAGCTGAATTTTTGCTTATGCCTTTGTTTTGGTCTTCTAAATAAGTGGTAGAAAGCCACCGATCTCAGCAAGTTAGCATAATTAGATATACAAGGTCAAAGGTCACAAAAATCAGTTGTTTTTTTTTTCAAATATCTCTATTTCTATCCATCGGCCGTCAATCAAAATAGTTACAAAACTTTTAGAGAATAATATTCTCTGTATTTTTTGTTCTATTCATTTTTATTTTTGGATTAACCGTTTTCGAGACATAGCGCGGGAAAGGAGAAGCGGGTACCAGTTCAGACAAAAACTTGCTACTAGTGCCTTCCAGGATCGTTTCTCAGAAATATTGTCAGAATCAAAATTGTAGATCATTAAATTTACTTTAATTTCATATGTACGTTTCTGGCTCTTCAATCAAATTGCTTATATCTCGAACACCGTTGAGAGTTAGACAAACATGTATAGAAACAATTTTATAGGAAATTTAATTAGCTTTAATTTCGATCCATAGATTATTTTTTAGAGTCCACGGTTTTCGAGATAAAATCGAAAAACCTAAGCACACAGAATATACAAGTTCTTCTATTAAATGTAACTAACCAGCTTTCAGATAGAAAAAATATATTTTGGATCGGACTATTACTTTCGGAGTTATAGCCAAAAAAGTGCCGAAAAACGTGTTTTCGCGGAAAATCGCGACCCCAGTGAGAGTGCTGAAATGAGGGGTGTACAATGCATAAATTATGCGACTATTTTTGACTTCACAGCTTCGTTAGGAGTAATTAGAAGGTAAATATACTAAAAGTTCCGGTCCCTGGGGTTACGGGAAATTGTGAGGGAAGGGGAGAAGATCCCGTGTTTAGGTTTTTCGATTATATTTCGGAAACCGTGGACTCTAGAAAAATAATCTATGGATCGAAATTAAAGCTAATTAAATTTCCTATAAAATTGTTTCTATACATATTTGTCCAACTCTCAACGGTGTTCGAGATATAAGTTATTAAAAATCGATAATTATCGAGAAAACAAATGTTTATTTCACTTTTTTTCAAACATTTGAATCAAGTGCCAGAAACATTATCAGTGAGAAATCACAACTACATAAATCTTATTAGTATTTTATATGTTATAATGTTTACATATATTTATAATGTTGTTGGATTCATTTCATTTATTTGCTAAAGTAAATTTTAATTTTATGCTTATTATAGGCACTTGTTATTAACATTTACCTAGCTTAAGTAAATAAAACGGAGTTATTATTAATCGATGATTTTTTATTTTTATTTTTATTTTTTTGCCCCGCCGCCGCCGCGGGCCGGATTGATGGCACTGGCGGGCCGGATTTGGCCCACGGGCCGTAGTTTGGAGACCCCTCCTCTAATGTACCCCTCATGAGACATTACACCATGGAGGAAACTGTGCTCTCTTAATCTCTTTTAAAGTAAGTGTATATCTTTCTGTCAAATGTAAACCCAAACACAACAAATGGCTCATCAGGTTTTGGTGAATCACATTCACTCCATACAAATGTTTAAATTCTTTCCATTCTTCAACATAGCTAGAGCTTCCAAAAAATAAGGGCTGTGAAAAGTTTTTAATCACTGGAAATGCTGTGAATTGCACTGTATTTTTTTTTTTTTTTTTTTTTTTTTTTTAGATATATCTTTTTTTTATTAAATACTAGCTGAAAGTACCGTGCTCCGCTACGTTTTAATATCATTAGGATGAAGACAACTTAAATGAGTAAAAGTTAAGCTTAACTTTGATAATTATTATTACTTAAATATACCTGAAGAATTCCATTCTTAGAATAATTTCAATAAGTAAATTTGACAATTTGCAAAAGTCAATTTTATATTATTTTGATAGTCCTCCAGTGAAGCTTCGAGGCAGCACTACCATCTTACCCAGCTCTGATACCAGACCATCAGCTTTTCTTATGGCATACTTTAAGTGAATATAGTCTTAACTTCTCTACTTTTTTGAAGAAAGTTTAGTCTTTCTGTTTCTATTTTTGCGTACATATCAATCATAAATTGGTTGAGGAGATTACGGAATTAATGTAAATAAGGTTCTTTACCTCCTCGCTCCACTAACATTTAGGCGTAAAAATCAGCTGCAGACACAGTTTTCTTAAGTGATGTATTGATGTTTGGGCACGCTGAGGGATGTTAATACTGTACCTTTCTTCTCCATGGTAGAACATGATACGATACTAAAGAGAATCATACACTTGATAGAACTCATTGATTCTTATCTGGTTTTTGTCCCTACATCGAACTGGCCTTACATGTCATCACCAGAGAACATAAGTCTTTTAACCTCCTCTTTAACATAAGTCTTTAATAGCTTCTCGTCACGAAACAACTCAAACTTGTAAGTTGTAAGTAACCTCTGCAGCTACCATGGGTTCACAGAAAGTACAAATATTATAAGGTTTCGACATCGATCGTATTTTTGTTTGCTTACAATTATAAGGAACTTAATCGGTGGTCAAAGTTTGCGGTTTAAAGATCTAACCCATTTTTTAACTTAGCTTATCTCCAAATACCATATGATAATTAATCTTTTATTATTCACCCAATAAAAATTGAAATCGCATTTTTCGCAAATTAGCCGCGATCCCGGCCGATTTTTTAAAATTCCTTTCTTAGCGAGCACCTACGGCCCTAGAGGAATCTGCATATCGAATTTCATTCCAATCCGTTCAGTGGTTTCTCAGATTTCGTGTTAAATGAGTGAGTGGTATTTGACAAATATATAATAGATAAGTACATGGAGTTCTGATATAAAAAGTATTTAGATAATGTTATTTTTATTTAGTATTTATAGCATTATATAACTTCCCCCAGTTAATATGATAGCTCTAACTGGTTACTAAGCTAGCGGACATTTAAGCACAATTGAGGCTTTTCATTTAATTGTATGGTTACAAAAAATAATATGTGTATTTTTATCTCTTCAAAATAAATTTCTTATATTCAAATGATGTATATTTTTATATTCAAAACATACATTTTTTCAAAATACTTCGACTAAAAACAATTAATAGCATAACATTGAATTTGAAACCACTAGGTAGTTTATTTGTTGTCCAAGCTTGGAGAGCATACAAAAAAAAGAAAAAATAGTTGTAATAGACTTTTTCACCTGAATGGGAATCTCGTTAGGATTAATGCTTGTAATCATTTCTTGAGTCATGCTCCTTTTGCAGCAAGAAAATCTGACAGATCTTGTAAGAAACATTAGCTATCTTTTGATCCTTTAATAATTGGATTGTTTGGAATGGGATGGAGGATAACTCAAGTGGATTCAATGGTATAATAAGATTTTCTTATACTAAATTCCTGGCAAAGACCTTTAGAGGTTTTCACTATAAATAAATTTAAAAAAAAAAAAAAATAGTTTTTTATGTTTTATAAAAGTAATATGAAATTACCTTTAGAAGCATAATAGTACCTACTTTTTCTTCCTTACATCTGGCAGGCTTCTATTGAGAGGAATTCTGTCACTAGCCATTAAGTTGAATCGATTTATATGATACAATTGCCTCATTTTAGATGATAGGTGTGCAGGTATTATAACTGGCATTCCGTCCTTCCCTTCATTTGGAATAGGGGAAAAGAAGTTGGAGTTTAGTAGTTCTATTAAAAAAATGGAGAAAAATGAATTTCACAATCATTAAAATAAAATGAAAATTAAAAAAATGACAATTTACCATCAGTTAAATTAGGGTTGCCAGAATTGCTTGGATCTCCCATATAATGGCCCACAACGACATGGACTCCATGAGCATCAACATACTCCCTTTGGTCCTTTGAAAGCCTTAAATTAAAAAAACAAAATAACAGAAAATACATAGGAAAAGTTGATAAAAAGAAATAGGGTAGGATAAAACTGCCAGTCACAATATATTTTTTCCCTCTGCCTTACCTTCTCAAGCATATGGGGCCAAACTTATGGGCTTATATGAAGGGTTGGTAAAAAAAACTGTGGTAGACCACTTTTTGTTGATTTTTAAAAAACATAGTCCACATAAAATCAATACAAATACAATAAGGGAGAAAAACAGCTAAAGTCCTGAGCATCAAACCCAAATCCAACAGAGAATACTAATATTTACCAGGATATAATGAATATCCTCAGCCACATGGATGAATGAAAATTTAATTTTCACCCTTTTGAAAATTCATTTTATATTTTTGGTTTTTTTTTAAAGGACACTCTCTCTTCCTTTTTAATCCTTCTCATAGGACACTAAAAGATACTATTTCGAGATCTCCCAGGATCTGACAATTTTTTATGGCCAAAGGGTATTCTGCCATTATTGTCCATTTAAAAATTGCTTAAAAAATTGACGGTTTTTCCTTTGGATCCTTTGGATTTTGAAATTTTAGTCAGTGTCTAACATTTGTCAGAAGAATTGAAACAGTCTCTCGCCCTTATCTACCCTACCTGTCGAAAATGTTTATTAAATTGGTACAATATAAAATCCTAGCGGTTAGGGTTAGGAGCAGGGTTCAGAGATGGCCCCTGTATTATGCCTAAAGCCACTGAAGGATACTATGATTATTCCCACTTACTGCCCGAGTTGGAATAACATGGTTCTTCCCCATTACCCTTCAGCTTACTTTTCAAAAACAAATAAGCACTGGGCTACAGTTTCTTTTCTCTCAGACAATCAGCAGTTTAGTGATGACTCGTTATTTTCGGGGTATTAAAAATTTTTTTTGGTTCTGAAATGTTGTGTAGTGGGAAACGATTATATGGAAAAGAGAATATTTTTTTATCAAATAATTATGCACTTTTTAAAAATGGATCACGGGAAGTTGAACTTTAAATTTAATATTTCATAAAATTATCAAGGTCAGATTGCCGTGTTTTTTCCCCACAGCCCTTCATACGTATGCCCCTGCTGTCAATCAGTCGCATCTAAAGGTCAGATTCCATAACGACTGTTATGACGACAGCAGTAAGATTCAAACCATGCATCTACAAGAATTCTGTTAGAATTCCTATGGAACAACTTTCAATCACTTCTTGAAGCCAAATAGTCCAGTAACCAAGACATTAGCTGTGGAAAAAATAAATAACTTTTTTCACAATTTATTTCATGATGTTTGAGCTAATGCTGAATTTAATCAACTTTGACAGCTTGAAACACTAGAGCATTAAAAAACAAATTAAGAGAAATCCCCATAAATGTAAATTTATCAGTTCTTTGCTTCCTGAAAAATTAGCATATTTTTTAATAACAATTTCACATTTTTTTCTGAACTTTTTAGAGGTGACAGTTTAACAGATTTAGCACTTCAAAAAGCATATAAATAAACAAAGGAAAAAACTATATTTTTATTTTTTTGTCAACTAACAAGTAACAGTACCATAATTTCTATGTGCTCCACCATCTAAATAGTTCTTTTGAAAATAACATCTAGAAAACAAAATATAACAATATATTTTCATTTTCATTTTATTTTTTTTAATAAAAATAAATAAATAAATAAATAAATACTTTTTATTTTTAAGTATTAAATTTTTTTTTTTAGACAACTCCAGTTTTTCAAAAGAGCAAAGTTATGTTTCTGATCTGAATTGGCTTTTATTTTTTGGGGGTTCTAGTCAAAAAAATAAAAATCAATTTAGAAAAAAAATTCAATATCATTTTCCAGGTTTCACTAATATCTTTCCCTCAGTAATTGTACTAAAAGCAAGCTACCGCTTGCTAATGAAGAAGCTTTTTATTCAATTGAGATATATCAAGTTACAATTGCTGGATTTAAAAAATTTTATTTGAATAACAAACAAATATATATATAAATATATAAATTAAATTAGAATAATGGAGAAAATCTTTTACAAGCACGCTTGTTGGATTGCCCCAGATATTTTTATCTCCTTGAATTTTTCGTGACATTTTGGGGTTATGACAGTATGAATGTCCAAACACCAAATCAATTAATCAGTTTTATTAAATAGGAATGCACAGTGGAATTAAAAATACTTATGGATAGCTCAGAAGACGGCTCAATATAGCAGTCAAGCCAAGCATTTTCTAACTGCTTCAGTAGAGACAATTTAGTCGAGCCACTAATCACTCGCCTAAGTTTTTACAAACTCCTGACTCAAGCAGCACAGCACAAGTTCAAAGTTGTTTTTGTTTTTTTTTTTTGTTTGTTGTTTGTTTGTTTCGTTTAACGTCACTTTATGCTGCTATGGCTAATCGGACGATGCTACGGTGGGAGTCCTAAATTTTGCCTATCCAGGTATAATTAGAATAGGGATCTTTAACGAGTACCTGACATCGCACAGGCTCGGGACCCCCATTTTACGTCCCTTCCGAAGGACGGCATAGCTGAGGATTTTTTACTCCCTTTAAAAAATCCTAAGGTCATCTGCCGGGCTGCGAACCCGCGATCTTGGGTTTAGTAGGTTGCTATGCTAACCACTACACCACAGGTGACCCCTTTTGTTTTTTTTTATCCTTTTATAGTAACCACATAACAGAACCATACAACTTATTTTGAGATAATATTGTTCTCCTTATCATGCCCTGCACCTTAGATGATTTATCACTGATTATATATATATATTACATAAATATAAAAATCGTATAAACATGGTACATAATTTTACAGGGACTAATTTTTTTTTTTTTTTTTCTCTCTTCCATAGAAATCTTTCTTTCCATATGGGTGGGTCATTTATTCAAAATTGAACAAACCCCATGAATACAAGCATATTATGTGCTTTGCTAATTAGAAAATATAAATATTTAATGAATAAGAATTAATTAAATCATTGTCAAACATATATTTATATATAAACAGAATAGTCGTGAGATTAGACATAGTAGAAACAAGTGTTTTCTCTTTTCTATTTTAATACATTGTGCCACTGCTAATATTTAAAATCAATTGGGAAATAAATAAGTACATTTAAAATAATAATTATAAAATTCAAAGATGGCCAAAGTAAGTTTGGAAAAAAAAAAATATTATACAATTAGAATTACATAAAAAAAAAAAAAAAAAAAAAAAAAAAAAAAAAAAAAAAAAAAAAAAAAAAAAAAAAAAAAAAAAAAAAAAAAAAAAAAAAAAAAAAAAAAAATTCAAAAATTCAAAACAATAATTAACAAGGAGGTGAGAAAATTTATGTATAATAATAAATATGTGTGGGTGTATGTGTGTGTAAATAAATTTTAATAAATGAATATAATATTAAAATTACATACAGAGAATAGGAACAGCATATTTTCATCTAGATTAAAAAAAAAAACTTTTCCTTATTAAAAATCATATATACTAGAAAATTATTAAAGATCGTACAAGGTAAAGATAAATAGAAAAATTATAAAAATAACTTCTGATGAATAATGCAGTGTCATGGTATTAAAACTGTAATGCTATGCTGTAAGTCATGGTAATAAACCAAATTGAAAATTATAATCATAAAACAAAATTTTAATAGTGATATAATCATGAATACGAGAATATAAATGAGAATATTTAATGGCTTTTTATTCATTATACCTAACAGGGATCCAGTCTTTCCTCTGAGTTTCATCATAATCTTGAAGTTGATCAATATTAAGGAGGACCAGCGTAGCTATTAAAGAAATAATTAAAATAACAAGCCATAAACGGCGACAGAGCCTCCTGGACATTTTTTTGTTTCAAAGTAACCTAAAGATATCATGAAAAATTCAGTGAATGATACAAATGATTAAGAACATATACAGCAAAGGCAATATAATTAACAATGTATATTCAAATATAAGCTCTTTAACCTATTCAGTAAAATTGAATGAAATTTTCATTCTATTTAATTCATAGATGGTTTTTGGCTTTAAAATGGTTTTTAAAGTGAAGATAATAAGGCTTACCTCAATATAACTTGACAAATTTCGATGCTCATTCATATCAAGGAATTTTGACATTATTTGTAAAAGCAATTTTACATCATAAAAAAAATCTCCAAAACAAAAGTTTAAAACATAAATTATATATTTATGTCATACAGCATACATAAAGTTCATATTTAAAATAAATTTCAGAAGAAAAGTAGTTTTCCTAAATTTCGTTTCAACACTTGTTGCCATTGAACAAAGGATACAACAAATTAACCTTCAATCATGTGTCGATCAATATTTAAGATGCAAATTACATCTCACACGAAATGTTTAAGTAAATATCGTTCACAATGGGTATAATTAAATAATAACAAGAATGTAAATGCATTAATAAAGGAAACAAGGAATTGTAAACAACCGACCGGCGAATCAGTTGGTTACACTGCATCAAAATGTGGTGGTGGTGGTGGAATGTCAAATAGTCAAGGATCAGGTGGTGGGGGGCTAAGAGTTGGCGATGGTTGGGAAGTGCAAGAATTTACCGTTAATATTTAAGTTTAGAAAGTTTTTTGTTGTTAATTAGCTCTGTATGCGTGCGTGAATTTGAATTATTAATATCAGTTTACGTTTTCATGCGTCAATTGTTATAATCAAAATGTTAAGTTTTGTCCTTAGTGGTTTACATAGACACAGTGAATAACTGTAATATGTGTCTGGTTATGTTTGTGAGTATAATTATCCCATTTTCAGTTTAAAAATATAGCCTTACTGTATTATTTTTACTTTAAATTATTTATTGCTGATAACATTTTGTCATTGTGTTTTAAATCACATGCTAGCTTTAAACATATGAATGATCCTACCAAAGATCTATTATATGCTTATAAGAATTATTTGTGTTTTTTTTTCAGGTTTTTATGTATTTCCAGGGCTGCCTTGTTTCAGCCCAACATGCCAATGGGAACTTATAGACTTCTAATGTAGATTGTAAATAGTTTATTTAGGAATACATATCTCCTTTGTGATAGTCATTTATTTTATATGAAAAAGAAAATGTTTCGTACAAAGGTGCGTTTCCATACCTGCAAAGTGATTCTATTAACATCACTTGTTTGGATGATGCTTGTAGTAGCAGTTTTAACCTTTTATTCAGACTGTGCTCTTGGAGGTGGTTGGGGTTGTCAGCGGCTAGTAAAGACTGCTGATGTAGATGCACAGAAGTCCAATGTGCCATCTATAAGAAAAGGAAGGGGTGCTCTTTATGAACATTTACATGACAGAGGAAAATTACAAGAAAAGCTTGTATATGATATAGCTACATTAAAAAGATGGAGACCTGCTCCAACAGTGCCTGAAAATCCTGGAAAACCTGGTGAAATGGGGCGTGCTGTAACTATACCTAAAGAAAAACACAAACTAATGAAAGAAAAATTTAAATTAAATCAATTTAATCTCCTTGCTAGTGATATGATATCTCTAAATCGGTCTTTGGCTGATATTAGACAAGAAGGGTAAATATAATTGTACATTATTAATTAAATTAATCTTTGTTGTTTCAAATATCTATTTTATAGACAGTCTTTATTTATATTACTAATCTGTAGTATTTACTTTTTATTTGAATTTTACAATAGTTTTATTGTGGTTTTTTATAAATTTCTACTTTCATGGTTTAAAATTAAATGGATTGTATTCATCGTATAATTGACTAATTTTTTATTTCTGTTTAAGTTTTTCTTTAACTTTAATACAAAATGGCTTAGAGACAACTACTTTACACATAATGTTATTATTGCTATAACTTAATTGTTTTATGTTTAAAATATTAGTTTAATTGAAACTGATTATTTTTAACTCATGAGAGTATAGAAAGTAGAATGATCATTAGTCCAAGGGTGATGGGTATGTGAGTCATAGAAAGTTCTTTGCTATTATCCCAGACTTTCACACTGGGAATATTTAACGAAACATTAATTAGAACAATGATTCTTTATCTCATTTTGATTTTACATAATATTTTTTATCTTTATACTTCTATGAATGGAATACCATTTTTTAATGGCTTGTGATATTTTTTGTTTTTAATTTTAGTTGCAAAGATAAAGTCTATCCATCACTTCTACCCACTACAAGTATAGTCATCGTATTTCATAATGAAGCTTGGTCAACTCTTCTTCGAACAGTGTGGAGTGTTATTAACAGATCTCCTAGACCATTGTTAAAAGAGATTATCTTGGTAGATGATGCAAGTGAAAGAGGTTTGTTACATTACTTTTTTCTTAATCTTCAATTTTTTTAATGAACCTAAGTAATTTACTTTTTTTTAAATTAAATGATTGGATTTATTCACTTGTTTGATAGCTTTTATTTTGTTTATTATTGTAAATGTCAGATTTTTTCTTAAACTAAATTTTTGAATAACATACTTATTATAAGTTTTATAAAATTTTCTTATTTATTGCAAATAACAAAACAATTCTTATGATTCTAAAACCATCAACTTAGCTTAAAAATATGCTGTTCATCATATTATTAAGTTGCATGTAACCATGATGTTTTGATCCTTAAGTTTCTTTATATTCTGTATAGGAGAGATCTAATTTTGTGGTCAAATATGTGAAAAATATGTTCCATCGTTTATTAAAGAAGATTATATTCTTATCTATTTATATTTCCTTTCAGAACTTACTTCCTTTTAATTAAACTATATTCAACTTTGCTTGCTGTTTATCATAAATATAAAATATTTTTTATGAAACGGTTTTCAGTAAAATAGATGAGAATGCTCAAGTTAGGAAGGATGATCAAAATGAATTTTTGTAATATATTTTAATTATGTTATTGAGAGAAAAAAATTATTTGAAGCCATTTTTTTCGTAAATAGTGTTATTTTTGTAGTACCTAGAATATTTTCATCTGTTTGTAAATAATGCTTATAATATTAATAATATTAAATTTTAAACGTCTAAAAGGATATTTATTCATGGGGGAAAAATATATCATCAAAGCTTTTAATAATTTAGTTTATGCTTGACTGAAATGTACATCAAGAACAGTTAATTTAAGTTTATTATTTTTTACTCCTTTTTTTAATCCATTTTAAATAATATATCTTGATGATATATATATATATATATATATATATATATATATATATATATATATATATATATATATATATATATATATCTTAAAAAGGCTTTAAGCTTCTCATATTGTATTAACAAAAACTGTATTTTAAGTATTCAAAAAATAACATATAATTTAAAAAGAAATGTATCTACAATCCAATATGGCAGAAACAGTTGATTTGAAATAGAAAAAAAATTGATAAAGATCTAAGAACTATTACTATTTGATTTTATGACTTGCTCATGGAACCGTGATAAATTATTTGCCCAAACAAGGCAAAGTGATCTAAAAAAAAAAAAAAAAAAAGAAGCAATTTAGTAATGCTGCCTGTGCCAAATGGGTTGTTACATTTTACATAGCTTAGTTATCAATTTAATAGTCTGACGTGTGGTTACATTCCAACATGAACTATTAACTTTATTTAGCTTAGTTGTAATGATTTTTATATTTTTATTTATTTCATTATTAATTTTCTCATTATTTTATTTTTTTATTATATAATACCAAGCAGCCAAGTGTATTATATCATTATGACAAATCAAGTAGAAAATAAAATACTCATAGCAGATAAATTTAAAATACTTAAGTCTAAATGTCAGAACATACTGATTATAGAAAATAATAAATATTTTAAGATGACCATAATAATATTTTCTGAATGGAACGCCATAACATTCTATGATAATAAAAATATTCTAATAAATCAGGTAATAAAATTACAGTTAAAATATATTTATAACATTTATTATAACAATATGATTTATTATATATTTAACAATATATAAATATGACTTTAATTATCAAAGTATATTATAAATTATATCTAAATATTATATATACATATAAAAGAACATTAGAACTATTTAGATGAAATAATCAATTTTCCTCCTTTCCACTTAGCCTTTTTAATCTGGATTATTTTTTTCTAACCTGACCCTGTGATCCATAGTCATTACTGATTACTCTGATTTTGAAAAGCAACAATGTCGGCATATCATGTAGAACCTCTGTAAAGGTACAATAATTTATCAAAGCAAGTAAATTCATTCTCTCTAAGGGGCCTCATTAATTAATTTTATAACTTGTTGTGCCTTTGTATTATGAAAAGAAAGTTGGTGCAAATTCCTAACACATCTGCTTGTGTTCCGGACAGCCATGACAGAGGGGTCCAACTGTTATTAACTAATGCTTGGGACTCCACACAATGGTGCCTTATTAACATTCAGCTTTAGGGCTTTGGACCATTCAGACTCTGAAAGTACATTCTTATTGCTAAGAACCTATTGGGCTTTATGGTCTCTTTGAAATGGTGAACATCAGTGCCCTACCACCTGCAATTCGCCCATAGAGCTCTCACATCCTGAAGGCCTTGATCAATATTCAATCTCTTAGCACATTCAGAAATTTCCACTGATTGATCAAATACAGATAGGAACAGGACAATATTGGACAGTCACTGGGTAATGTACCAATGATTTAAAGGTTCCTCCCATTAACAGTGTATCACTCCCATTCCTTGGTGGTTACATCACCATTATTATATTAAAAGGGATACCATAATGCACTTCATACTCCTGTGAGTCATCATAGCTTCCCAGAAAGGCCAATGCTTTTTTAGGGACACTTTGGATAGGGCATGTTAGACATGGAAACATAATGTTTGACAATATTGAGTTCCCACAATTTCTTGAATAAAATATGTCTAATTTTTAAAAGTAGTTAAACTTAGTCACTTACTCCTCATTAAATACTAGGCAAATCCTTCACTATTTTTTTTATTATTATTTTATTTTTTTTTTGAAGGCTTGATATTAGTTTAAAAATAAATAAATAACTTAGTTTTTGGAACATTTCTGATTAAAATTGAGATAAATCTATTCTATTTTATGAAAGGACTAGCCATTTTTTGTTTGTGATCACTAATCATGAAAACTACTTAACCAATCTGTACCAAATTTTAACCACATCATCTTAGCAATAATAAACTATACTGATTTTGAATTAATTTGTTATTAAAAAATCAATAATATATGGACAACATTGAAGTTTAAAAATTGGCTGATAGGTGGCAAACACCATTCCGCATGAGGTCACTAAGCTGTGGTGTTATATAGAGCTTGAAATTAAAATAACATTTACCTACTTATATTCAATTAAATTATTAAAAAATATTTAAATTTGTGGTGCCACATGTGTTTTTAAATTTGTGGTTTGCACTATTCTGCAACGATAAAACTACTGAATCCTTGTAGCAATTATTAACAATAATAAAAATTTAAATGTACAATGTTGAGTGGCAGAAATGAGGTTTGCCACGCTGTTATAAACTTATATGGCTAGAAATTAAAATCCTACCAGATAAAATCAATAAAAAAAATTCATAATAAAATCGATCCTTTGCTTTTTTATGTTTTGTATGAAAATATGATTCATGAGCCTGTTGTTTTAAGCACCAATAATGCATTCCATTATCCACAACAATTTCTTAATAGTCTCTGTCCATCTGGACTAACAACTCATATGTTAAAATTAAAAATCAATGTCTAATTATGCTTTTACGTAATCTTCTAACACCTAATCAGTAAAATTTTAGCCAGGTTAAAAATCACTGCTATGTGTGACGATGTTAAAGAAATAATGCTCAATTGCTTACTTCAATAAAAGATTTTTATCGATACAAAAATAAAACTTCAATTATTAGTTTAAATTATCTGTTCTTTAATTATGAAAGCAAGTAAAGCTTTAGCGGGGATACTAGTAATTCATATTTAACATTTTTAATTTTATTTTTATTTATTTTATTGTTTTTAGATCATTTGGGAAAACAGTTAGAGGATTATGTTGCTACATTGCCTGTTCCTATCCATGTTTTAAGAACTGAAAAAAGGTCTGGGCTTATAAGAGCCAGGCTTATTGGTGCCAAGCATGTTACTGGACAGGTTATTACCTTCCTTGATGCTCATTGTGAATGTGCAGAAGGATGGCTTGAACCTTTACTCGCCAGAATAGTTGAGAACAGGTACTTTGTTAATAATTTTTTTTATTGTGAAAAAACACACCATTGTTGTGTTACATTTTTCTGGTCTGCAAGCATCTTTTTTTATGGCCTACATTATTTATTTAGTTATCAAAGAGAATCATGAATAACATTATAAGTCTCATTAAAATTATAAATTGCTGTTTAGAACCCAATAGATATTAATTCTGATAGTTTGAGAATGTACGGATTTTTCTTTAAATCTCTGATGTTCTGGTTTTATTAACTTTTATTTTCTCTTGTATATGGCATTGTATAATGTTTTAAAAAAGAGTCACAACTCTAAAAACATTGCTTTGAAAAAATTGATGTTAAAGAATTAAGTTCACTTGAGGCATCTGTTCGTCAGTTCCATGACAAAATACAAGTTGATTTTGCAATTTTATTGTAAATAGGAATATATTAGCTCAATGTTATTAGTGCATTATTTTTCTCAGAAAATTTGATTTTTGTGGTTCTAAGTGAAAAAATAGAAAATGCTGATATTCTATTTACACTTTTTTAGAACAAGATTTCATGATTAACTTGCACAACTCAAAATGTAACACCATGCTGCACCACACTAATTTACTTTTCTCGTTTAAAACTTCGGAAAAACCGTCACAACACAAAAACAAAACAGTATTTGGCTTATTACAAGGATCAGATACAACTAATAATTCACACAAAAACTGTCACAATTCAAAATGTGACTCTTTTAAGGATAAAGCTCAACGTGTAGACTTAAAGTCAAAAGTGACTTTGAAGCAGAATTCATGCTGTGCTAACCTTAGCAAAACAAAAGTGTCACTTCGCCATCTCACGGTAAATACTTTAATTATAAATATGATGCTTTTATGGAAGAAATTATTACTTATTTCAATACTTGTCGCATTTTTATTTCAATTAAGGCGATTTTTGAGTTATGACTTTTTTAGCATCGGTGTGATGAGAGAAGCCAAACATGACTCCGTATTTCATGTAGATATGTGCCATTACCTCATAAACCTGAAAGAATAAGGTTTTAATTAGAGGTTCAGAAATATACCAGCATACTTAAATCGAGAATGGAAACTGTCTGAGTCCTCATTGCCGAAGCCTATCTGAAACAGATGAGGAACAGGAAACAAGGAGACTGGAAACCCACTGCTTCAATCTATTTGCTTGTAATAATTAAACACTGCACTCCAATTCAAATTCTTATTTATTCCATTGCAATGATAATTATAATAACAGTCTTTATCCAAGTAAGGGTATTGGAAAATTGTACAAATATTATTGCAATGCCATACAAATTAAGAAGGAAACACCAGAAACGGGCTTCATGAGTGAGAAAGTAAATTGTTAAAATTCCACCTATCGTCTGAATCACTATCAACATTTGTTTCAGGTGAAACACAATTTAATCAAAACATTTTATGACGAGTAAATACAAGTTTAATTTATGATTAAACATTTTATTATTTGAATATAGGTACTATTATTTTATTTTATATGAATTCTATAAAATATTATCATCTACTGTATATGTTGTATATTTTCTCTTTGTTATCGAAGTTTTACTGCCTGTTTACTATGGATATTTATGTATCTTTCTTGTGTTTAATATTTGAGGTCAAAAGTACTGATAAGAGTTTGTTAATGGGTTTATGAGCTTGTATATTCTTTTTAATTCATAGCATTAATAGAAAAGTTTATTTTTTTCTTGAACTATTCAATTATTATTCAACTAATACAAGTAACTAATTGATATTCTGTAAAATGCTGTATAAATTCATAAAACTAAGTAAACTTATATGAAAACTTTTGTTAGGTATGGGAAACTAAAGTACTGAAAACTTTTAATGCAAGAAAGTAGTCCCATTGTAATCTGTACATTTTTTCCTTAGTACATTATTTTTGTTAATTTTTCTTTTTAGTTACTACTAAAGAAAAAACATTTAATGATTTATTACGAAAAAGAAATGTTCCCCACCCTCTGATATAGTACCTGTTTGACAAATTTTTGGAGTTATAGACTGAAGGACTATCCTTAAACTTTCAAGATTTAGAGCATTTTAGTTTCTTACCAATCCTACAGTAGTTGAGATGGTTCTTGAAATTCCATTAACTTTAAAATAGTTTGAGTTGGTCTTCTTTTCTATCTTCCTGTACATTTTTTTACAAGCTTTTAAGTCATTATCCTCCATAGGTCATTTCCTGATATGTTGTTACCACTGGCAATGTTAGATTACATTACCTGGACTTTAAGAGTTCACCATATGCACTCTTAAGATAGTCCATGAACTGATAGATAGTCTATGATTAGAACTATGAACTCTCTCAAAATTTGTATTTGGGTATTTTAAAGTAACATAGGAATAAGGTAATAAAAATATTTTTAGAGAGCTCCTTATTATAGCTCAGTGGGTAAGGCACTAGACTGCCAAGAAAAATTTATTTTCTACAATTTTGGACATATATCGATTTTGAGATTGGGAAATCCTCCTAGGGCACACCTAGCCTCTATAAAGTGGGTACTCTTATTAGGGAGGAACATGGCAGTTAAGCATGATTTCAGCCAAATTTCCTTTCACAACCATTAGCCCAGTAATAGTACATCCTAATCGAGGTACTGATCCAAGACCCTTCATGGATTGTAGTGGTAAAGATTTTTTTTTTTTTTTTAATTTCTCATGATTGCATTTTATTCTGCTCTATAATCAATAATTACCAGTCTTTTCAGATTGTTTCAATTAATTTTATTTACTTAGCGGTCTATCGAAGATTGAACTTCAGGTAACGGTTAGTCTTTTGTGACCAAACCCTCCTTGATAATCTTCACTCAGTTTGGTTTTGCATTTGATAAAGTCTATTGTAGAGGATAGACTATGCAGTTAAACTGTAATGATAACTATAGTTGATATGTAATGTTACCTCTAACAGTATAACATTGAATTTTGCCAACTTTGTTTTCAATGCTCAATGGATTGTTAATATTTCATATTCTTTTATTACAAATAGCTCTTATCTTCTTAATAAGTTGAAACTAACAGAATTTCAATGATCCTTTGACATTTTTTATTTAAAATAATCTTAATTACTTTAAATATTGTAACAAGAATACAACAGGCATTATTAGAATTTTAAAATGAGTTTAATTTTTTTTGTTTTTAATGTGATATTTAATTTTCAGAAAGACGGTTGTTTGTCCTATAATAGATGTTATTTCTGATGACTCTTTTGAATATGTTACCGCTTCTGATATGACTTGGGGTGGTTTCAACTGGAAATTAAATTTTAGATGGTAAGTTTAACCTTTATATTTCACACCTAATTTCTTTTATATTAAAGTCATAGGATGTATATGGCCTGACTCACATAACAAACTAATCATGAGTTAATATGGGTCATTAGCTATTGAGGTGTTTTGGTGTGTTAGTAGTATTATGTGTTAGTCCAGTAAAAAGGTATTTTGAACTAGAAAGTTTATGGGTAATTGTTTTTTATGGCTTACTTTATATTTTTTGGGGTGCTGAACACAAATCTGAAGTTGTCCAACAAATTTTCAATCGGCAAATATGAGAAAAATTTAAAAAAGTAATAAATCATATTTCTTTTTTTTTTATTTTGCTTGTAACTTGCAAAGTAATCATTATAAGCAAAATACCCCTCTATATTAAAATAAAGAGGAGAAAATTACCTACAATTTATGTCATGTTTTTTTTGTCAGATGTAAGGTATCTATTATAAAACAGCATTGAAACAAGGAATAGTTAGAAGGGAAACAGTCTAAAAGTCCCAGCCCCTGGGGGGTGGGGGAGGGTAGAAGGTCCAATTTTTTGTTTTTCACTTGTATCTCGAAAACGGTGGACTCTAGAAAAATATGTTTCAAATAAACATTACAGCTTATTAAATTTCCTGTAAAATTAAGTATATACATATTTGTCGAAATTCCAACGGTTTTCAAGATAAACGTTATTAAAAATCGATTATTTTAAAATTTAAAAAAATGTTTACCTCACTTTTTGTTAAACATTTGTGTATATTTACCTTCTAACTACTCTTAACAAAGCAGTGAAGTTAAAAATTATTGCATATTTCATGCACTCTACAATCCTCATTTCAGCACTCTTTAACTGGAGTTGCACTATTCGGCGAAAACATGTTTGTCGGTACTCATTTGGCTACAGCTACAAAACTAATTATTCAATCCAAAAATTTGTTTTCTCATCTGAATGCTTGTTCAATTTACTATAAGAACCTATATATTAAATTTTGATCAAGTCCCATAAAATACCCATACCAGCACGTTAAAAACCCCTTACTATTTTAAAATCCAAGTTTTTTTGCCATAGTTTTCACTATAACTCCAAAACTATTTGTCAGATATGAAATTTCTTTTTTTCAACTAAAATTTGGTTAAATTTACTATAAGGCCCTATATATGAAATTATTATTAAGTCACATTAGACACTAAAACTAGCCCACGGAATATGTCAATATCATCATACTTTGCCAAAACATACATATTCAGCGTTCAGGCTTGTGTGTATTACATGACTTAAGCAAATATTTTTCTAGAGTTTACCGTTTTCGAGATATAATAAAAAAACAAAACAAATAAATAGTAGTTCAGAAAAATAAATGCTATTTTTTCATATATAAAGAAAAATAATTAACAATAAATTATTTTTGTTATTTTGTTTACAATTTACCGGGTTATGCCAATGTTTCAATGCTGTCTTATATGGATACCTTATGTCTGACAAAAAAAAAAAATAAGGACATTAATTGTAGGTAATTTTCTCCTCATTATTTTAATATGGAGGGGTATTTTGCTTATAATGATTACTTTGCAAGTTACAAGCAAAAAAAAAAAATAGAAAAAAAAATAAGATTTTTTACTTTTTTTTAATTTTTCTCATATTTGCCGATTGAAATTTTGTTGGACAACTTCAGATTCATATTCAGCACCCCAAAAAATATAAAGTAAGCCATAAAAATCAATTACCCATAAACTTTCCACTTCAAGCCCTATTTTAAAACCATTTGACTGGACTATGTCTTTCATCTATAGTAAACTACAGTTCTCAGCACAGTAGGTTAACCCACTTGTAATATTGTTTTAAGATGGAACATGTTTTACCCGTGATCTAGTTGGCCAAAATCGATACTTTCTGGGGAATGCGAGGGCGTTACACATAGTTTCTGTTTCTTTTTAAAGCTCTGTTGATGTTACTTGGATAAAAAATTTACTTAAAGTTAATGTACTAGAAATGGAATGAAAAATATTTTTTGTTATATAACATTTGTCCGTAAGGCCTACCATTTAGGAACTATACTGGTTGAATGGAAAAAAAGTCACATTTTAAACCCCTGTTTTTTCTCAATTTTTTTTTTTTATTAACATTAATTATTAACTAATTTGAAAAAATTTAAAATCATATTGGTAAGCCAAAAAAATAAAGAACATGAAATCATAGATGGTCAGCAGATTCAAAACTAACATGATCTTACTTATTTCTTCTTTTTACCTTATAAAGAATCAAAAATCAAAAATTATTTTAAAAGGAAGATTACTATATGAATGCATGATGTAATTGCCGGTATGAAATGAAGTTGTTGAAATGACAAAGCGTATTCAGTTACAAACAAATGAAAGTTTTTTTTTTTTCTAGGGGTGGTTTCTCAGAAAAATAGTTAGATGCTGCCCTTGAAAAATGTGAATAATATGGTCTATAAATGTCACCAATAGTTGACTGTGTGTAATACCACTGTAATAAAGAGTAACCTGAAGATGGGATATAAATCCCAAAACATGTAGTTTGAGTGTATTATATTTAACAAAAAAGTATATGCCTTAACAGTTTGATAAAAATTTAATAAACATAATTATCTGTCTCACCTTCAGCGATTTGAACTGTGCTGAAGTTATTTATCTCTTGCATATGCCTATCTTAGTTTTTATTTAGTAAAAAATATCAGAAAGTGTGACGATAGTTTTTGTTATTATTGTTTATATAAGCTTTGGTTTATCTCATCTTCGTAATGAAATGCTTTCATTAATTAATTGAACTATTAATAACATCAAGCAAATTTTAATACTTTTTAATTATTGGCCAATATTTATCCATTACTTGTTGTTTTAGGATCCAACAATGAAAAGTAAATACTCAACTCTATTTTATTGGGTTGTCCTGACATTAATGCAGGTTTATATTTTTAAAATGTAATAAATGATCCAAAACAATTTATATTAATCGAAATTCCATTATTCTCAATACATTTCTGCCCTATTAATAGAAGTTTGAGTCTTTGGTTCTGGCAAATTCTAGAAAAGCTTTTTCGATCAAATTTTTAATCTTTAAAGTGGCCCAGGTGTCAAAAAAATGGTAGTTGGTTCGTGAGAGTTCTGGAGAGTAGGGTGGATGAGGTAGTCTCATAACCAAGCGCAAATAATTTTTATGAAGCATGGGACCAAGCTTCTTATGTGACAGATTAGGGCCTTTCCTATTTACCAAATGGATTCATTTATGCCCATTTCCGGTGTATAGCATCGATTTAATTCATTATGGCTTAGATTGTTTTGCCAGAATTCAAGAAGCTGCAATGAAGAAGCCTAGAATAACCATTACCTTCTTTTAATCAGTTGGGGATTTGGAAAATGTTGTACTTCTTTGTCGAACCTCTATCCAGAACATTTGGAATTGTCGAAAATCCACTTTTCTTCCCTAGTGACTATTCTGTCACCTGTAGAAAAGGTTTGTTTCTATTTCGGCAGTTTTTGCAGTGCAAAATTGATAACGGTGATTTTTTGGGGCAGTTAGTTAATGCATGAAGTACTCAAGTTTCTTGCTGTTTTACCTTTCCTGTTGCCTTGAGCTGGTCAGCGATGGTCAATTTGCTGAAAGAGATTTTCTGCAAGTTCTTGAACAATGGTTCTGGGGTTTTCTTTAACAAAAGCTCTCAAAACATCTTCATCTAGGGATGTAGTCCTGTCCTTCCATTCCTTTATCTTTTAGGCTGAAATCTTTTAAACTGCCATTGAACAGTGCACTCACTCACCCTGCCGTCGCCCCAGATTTCATTAAAGTTTCTGGTTGTTAGGACTGTGTTATGACCGAGTTTAAACTCATTAAACGAAATTAGGTGAAAATTATGCCTCGACATCTTGGTTCAAACCGGATTATATCCCAGGAGTGATATGCTACCAAGGTAAACAATGATTTTATTTTGGAAGAGGATTAAAAAATGAATAATCATACAAACAAATAATCCATAAAACATAAAAATCTTATTATCTGGAGAGATAGTTAATGAAAACATGAAATCCTCTATTCATTTCTAGACATCTCAATGAATGTTTCTTCTATTTCTACTAGGTGATACAACAAAACAAACTTATACAGAAAATCAATAAGTAAATGCCAAAACATGTCACTAAGAATCTGTTGGTTTAAATTCTCAGTGGCAAGTTTCTACTGATATTATTGTTTCTATTACTTTCTGTATTAATATATGTTTTTATTCCTTTCATAATCTTGTTTATAGCAATTATATCTTCTTTTTAATTCAAATAGCATTTGATTTCATTTCTTAAGGTATCGTGTACCACAAAGGGAAATGCAAAGAAGGGGAGGTGATCGCACAGCACCTTTAAGGACACCAACAATGGCTGGTGGTCTTTTCTCTATCGATAAAGATTATTTCTATGAAATAGGTGCTTATGATGAAGGAATGGATATATGGGGTGGTGAGAATCTTGAAATGTCCTTCCGGGTATGTATTTAATTTGAATCTTAATCTTAATTTTTTTCATTCTTTTATTTTATTTATTTATTTTTTAATTAATTCTGAATTTTCCTTACCTATTATTCCTCAATTTATTCCTTCATGGTTATCTAAAATTAAGTATGACTATTATCTCAAATCTAAAAACTGCGTGTTTTTCATATTTTTTTTTTCTTTTAAACTTTTTAATAAATATTTTAATTTTTTTAAATTTATTTGTGTACATATTTTACATAACCTTTATATTTTTATGTTTCGCTAGATTATTATATGACTATACTTCTTTTCCGGAGGTGAATTTTGAAGTATAGTTTTGTGAGCTGGGGATATAGTTATTACCAATAACAATTGTAATGTAAAAATGCAGGTCTGGCAGTGCGGAGGTAACCTGGAGATAATTCCTTGTTCTCATGTGGGGCACGTCTTCAGGGACAAATCCCCATACTCTTTCCCTGGTGGGGTCTCCAAGATTGTCCTCCACAATGCAGCGCGTGTCGCTGAAGTGTGGATGGATGAATGGCGAGATTTCTATTATGCCATGAACCCAGGTACTCTATTCGTTCGGGTACCTCTGATAATATTTTTTATCGTAAATCATTTTTAAAATTTTCTTTTTGTATATATAATGTTTTCGCTTTAAAGTCATAGAATACTAAAATATTTTAAGTTAACAACACTTGATTATTTTAGAAATTATCAAAAATTATATTAAAGTTAAATGCTTTCCTTCTTTAAAAAAAAAAAAAAATTAACTTTTGGGCTAATATATATACTTTGCATGTAGTGCTAATGTCGCTTTTTTTTTTTTTTTTTTTTTTTTTTTTTTTAAACAAGAAACCGGCTTTATTGACTAATATACTAACTTATGCAATTAACAACAATCATCCAAATGTTTGCTTCAATCCGTTTGCTGTGAAAGTTTATTCCAGTTATTCCTATCATCCATTACCCAATTATTCCTTAAATCTGCTTTTATTTTGTTGTTTCTTTTATGTATTATTATTTGGTTTTTTTTTTTTTTTTTTTTTTGTTTTTTTTTCTAATATTATATTTCTGGGTAAAAATAAAAAAATATTTTATAGCTTTGGTGTATGTTTTTTGACATTTTAACTTACTTATATTATTTCTATATTGATTAAATATGATGCCTAAATGAACTTGTATGAGTGTGTGCATGTGGGTATGTTTGTGTCTCTTGAATGAAAATGTGTGTGTATCTTTTTATCTGTCATCTATTTATTTAAAGTTTACTGTCCAACTTTAAACTTTTTTATGAATTAAATTAAAATGCTCTGTGTTTCCTCATCTTGTTAATTTCTTGTATAGTATGGATTAAGTTGTAAAAAAAAATTGTAATAATATTGCTTGCTTTTATCTTTCCATTGCGTTTATGACTATGGCTATATTTCGTGGGGTATTAAATGTAGATCTGGATGTGTGGAGGTGTTTTGGAGATAGCAACATGCTCCCATGTGGGGCATGTTTTCCGGAAATCGACACCATATACATTTCCTGGAGGCACATCCAGGATAGTAAACCACAACAATGCTCGCTTAGCTGAAGTCTGGCTCGATGAGTGGCGGCAGTTCTACTACTCTATTAACCCAGGTCTGAACTAACAGTGCAGTTTCTTTTTGCACACTCCTATATACCCCCTTTGCTTCATCTTTGATCTTCCTAATTCCCGCTTGCTTCCTTTAAACCTACATTTTGTATATATTTATTCTTTCCTTTTACCATTTTGCTGATTAATGCTTTCCTGGTTATATCCTAAAACAGTAATGCACAATTGTAATTGTTAGTACATGTGATGGTATATATTATTAAATTTACAATTTATTCAGTGAAAATCATTTATATTAACATAATGAATGCAAGTTATTTTTTTATATCTGTCTGTAAACAAGCGATATTTATCCATAACCATTTTCATACCGTTTAGCTTACATATCAATAAAACTTAAGAAATACACAATGCCACCATTTCTCATCCCCACCTAACTTTGTCAAAAAGTGCAAAAAAAAAAAATAATAATAATAAATAACTGAAATATAATCTCAGACTACTTAATAATTTTAATATTAAATACTAATATCCAGTATTTAGTAATAGTAATATCTTAATTAATATTATTTAATAATCTTAATATTAAAAGGGTTGTGGGAAAAGAATAACCAAGTAAGGTTTACCTGTTCAACACTGATTCATGATTGAATGATTTTCACTGGATAAATTATAACCTCAAGAAAATATGAAACATATATTCTGTAATAAGTGTGATTAGTCTAGTATTATTTATGGTATTGATTATTTTTTATTTTATATTAAATTATTCATTTGTTTAAACTTTTTTTTATAATTGATTACTGTTAACATTTTTTTTTTTTTTTTTTTTTCTTGGTGGTTTTGATGCTAACATAGAAATATTACTTTAGAGTTTTATCATACAATTTTTTTTTCTCTTTGATTAGAATTATTTTGTATGATCTCCATTTTGTAGAACATTTTCTGCTTATTTAAGTTGTGTTTTTAATCACACAGGAGCTACAAATGTGGCCGTGGGAGATGTCTCAGAAAGGAAAGCTTTGAGAGAAAGATTGAAATGTAAATCATTCCGTTGGTACTTAGAAAATATATATCCTGAATCCCAAATGCCATTGGACTATTATTACTTAGGAGAGGTAATTATAATAATTTTATAATTAATAATAATAATAATTTTAATTTTTTTTTCTTATTTGTTTCTCTTCCATTGTAGCTGTTATGGTTAGTAAGTTTTAATAATTGAAATTAAAAAAAAAAAAAAAAAGAATAAGTAGTACAGTAATTATTACCAAATAACAGCTTGAATGAAATAATTATGTATTTGAAAATAAATTGAATACATTAAAATGTATTGAAATACATTGAAAGCATAGTGAAATAAATTATAAACTAATCTCTTTTCTGGGACCCCTTGCTGGCTAAATAATTTTCAGACAAAGAACTACAGAACTTAATATTATATAAATATATGTGTAAACATATATTTATAAAAAGAAGAAACATATGGGTATTAGTTTACAAAGCTAGCTGGCCCTTGTTCTTGTCCATAATTCCCTTATCAGCAAATTCTAATAATCCAACAATGTTTTCCTGACCTTTTTAAAGTTCTGAAGAAGTATTAAAACAATAATGAACTGTTGGAGCCTTTTGAAGCAAGATATGGATTTGGAACTACTTTACAATAAACATTCCTAGTTAACCGTTCATTTTGTAATTAAAGTACAAAATATCAAATATATAGCATATATAGCAGTTTCATCAGTTTGTTACGAGTGGGAACGATATGGTATATAATTAGAAAACAGACTTCTCGAAAAATATATGATTAAGTATGTATGTCTGACATTAGATTGCCAGAGACCTTGAATAATAATTATTTTGAGCTTGAGTATTTGCTCTTTACACAAGTGTGTATTATTTCATTAGTTTCAGACACTGGGTAAATATACCTAACAAATCAGCTTTTTTGTTTTAGATCCGATCTATCCTTGTAAATTTAATGTTTCTCAAAATAGGACATTGTGGGTTGTCTGAAAAAAAGTTATTTTTATTTAAATACTGCTTTTCTTGTATTATTTGGCTGTTTTAAATTTTGGGAGAATATTGCTGTCCACTATGGAATTGTATTGTAAAAGTAAGGGCAGTTTGGAGAGTTGAAATGTTATATCCAGGTTGAATGTAACCAGCCTTTTAGGACTATAAATATACAATAAAAGCTGTGACTAAATTTCAAATATGGGCCAATTCTTAAAGAAATTATGCTATTGATGACTTTAATTATCCATTTTGAGGTTTAAATAAACTTCACTTAATCATCTTGTAAAAATTATATGCAAAAAATAGATTATTATATTAAATTTGCCTGAATTATATGTGAATTAACCTTTATTTCAAATTTGTTCAATTTATAAAAACATTTTTATGTTTTTTACGTTACACAAATTATAGATAATTAACTTTTTTTTTTTATTATTAGTAGCTTATTACGTAAAACTTGGCAAATCTATCTATTTTATTTACTAACTATGAATATTGAAAATTTATATCTGTTGTTCAAATATGTTTCTAATGATCGAGAAAGGACCCAGAAACCAGTTTTCCAGAAGTACAAATCTTTTAACCTTTTTTTTTTTTTTTTTTTTTTAATGAAAAGTAATAATAAATTTCTGTTATTCTTAGAGAAAAAAAATAACTGAATTTCTACCTGTAAAATGTTACATTTTTAAGTGTGAAAAAAAAGGTTACACCAAAAAAGTATACACTCACAGCCAAAAGACATATCCATGTCATAATGACTCTAACAAATGGAAAAATAATTTTTCTAATTTGTTAGGAAAATTATAATAAACAATTTATTTATGCATATGTATCTTTTTTTAAAGAAACCTTTAACTTATTGGATGTTCATGAACAGGTTAAAAATTTGGAGAGTCAAAACTGCCTTGATACACTGGGAAGGAAGAGCTCAGAAAATCTAGGAATGAGTTATTGTCATGGATTGGGAGGCAATCAGGTAATGAAATAATTTCAATTATATTTCAGATACTTCATATCTTAAATTATAAACGGAACCCTTAGATTTTATGAAATATTTGCAACTTCTATTGGATTTTTTAAAAATGTATATTAAGACTTATTTTGAATATTAAACATTCATCATCAGTTGTTAGAATATACAAAAAATTTGAATGCATCAGTACTTTGCTACATAGATCCCTTTGCGCCTTTGCCCATTCTCAAAAGTAATGAACTTAAATAATTTGTACAAATAATTAATGTTTTATTTGTTTATAGATTAAAATCGTGTATCCTAGCATGCGATTAGGTATTGATTCTTCAATGATATTTTCACACATAGTAGTAATTTTTAACCTGGTGCCATTGCACTGATTAGTTGTTTAAAGATTACGTAAAAGCATAGTTGGATATTTTTTATTTTAATATATGCTTCGGTAATCCAAATGGACAGGGACTATTAACAAACTCTTACGGATAATAGGCTTTATGATCAGTGCTTGCAACTAAAAACCCTTGAATCATATTTTAACACACAATTTCAAATAGTAAAGGATCAACATTTTGATTTGATGATCATTTTTATTCGGCAGAAATAATTTTATTGATTTTATATGGTAAGATTTTAATTTCTAACCATAAAAGTAAAACACAGTGTGGTTAACCTCGTTTCCGCCTTTGATCATTGTTCATTTAATTTTTTGTTATTGTAAAATTTATTATTACTAAATTTTCCTTGAATTATGAAGACTATTTTGTTGAAATATAGTACAGATGTGTTCAGAAGTTATACATTTAAAAAAATATTGCAGAATACTACCAATAATTTTCAAACTTCCCTGGGATCCACATGTCATATCACATATTTAATTTTTTTTTAATAATGTAATTGAATATAAGTAAATGTTATTATCAATTTCAAGCTATACACCTATCGGCTATTTTTCAAACTTCTTTGTTATCAATATATTATTGATTTTTTAATTACAAATTAATTTTAAATCAGTAGGATTTATTTTTGCTTAACCTTCCTGAAACTATAAGGATTTTGTGGTTAGTAATCATCAACGAAAAATGGTTGTCTTTTATATAATAGTATAGATGAATCCAACACCTTTATGTATAATTAATTAAAGTTTTATTGTATTTCTCACAAAAACTATTTTCATATCCAGTGACTAATTCTTGATTGATGATTATAGAGTTTGATATTTGGTAAGGGACTACTTTAAATTAGCATTAGATTGTTTAGTATTAATACTTTTTTGTTGCTTTATAAGACAGATAAAGATTATTAATAAGATTTGAATAATTTTATATTATTAGTTGAGATTTGAATTATTTGCGATAAAAACTGAAAAATATGCACATACAGAGGGAGGGTGTTTCAGAGTTAAGTAGCCAAACTGAAAATTTGAACTAAGGGCCTCAAAACAAGAAAAAAATTTCCTTTGGAACTATTTCTGTTAATGCTTTGTTTAGGAGACATTCACACCTAAAGATTTTCATTGTTATAAATTATTTATTCGGGGGAGTTCGGCTATGGGCGGTGACTGTGTTAGATCGGCTCTGTGTCAATCATTTACCTGATCGGGTTAAGTGCTACGTATGAGGACCAAACTTGGTACAGGCCTAGTATTGGAGGTGGAGTAAAAGCATATACAGTTTGGTGATTATTGGAAAAGGATCTGCGAAGATAATACGATGGGAACGAAGCGACGAGTTTAATTGCCAGAGCCCTTATCTATTTGCTCGGACGGATCCTGTCGCCCCCCACCACATCATCATACTGGCCCTCAGTCAGCTGAGCCCTTAAGGTCAGTGTCATCTTCGCTCGCTGTTATCTCTTGTCACCGAACCGGCCCAACGGAATTTTTCTTATCAATTAATTAGTAATAATAACTTTTAAATGTATTTATTATTTTTATTATTATTATTATATATATATATATTTTTTTTTTTCCCGTAATTAGAAGTTTATTTCAATCCATGCGCATTGTTTTATGATTTGTTTAATATGTTATTGTAAGTTTTTAGATCCGTTGTGTTGTTTCAATTCCTAAATTTATTTATTAATTTTCTTTATTTTTATTACTTATTAATATCAATTTTTATTTAAATTACATTTTTATCATTATTATTATTTTTTTTCTCTATCTAAAGGAAGTTGTATCTCCTTATAAAATATATATTCTGTGTACTCTATTATTATTTATATATATATATATATATTTTTTTTATAATTTTTTTTTTTTTTTTTTTTTTTTTTTTTTTTTTTTATTTATTTATTATAATTTTTATTATTATTATTATTTTTTTTTTAATTTATTTATTATTATTATTTTTTATTATTTTAATTTTTTTTTTTTTTTTATTTTCTGGCAGTAGAATAATTTATATAAATATATATGTGTATGTTTGTGTTTTTGTGTGAGTTTGTACATGTTATTATTTATTTATTTTTTTAAAAAAAATTATTTATCAATATTTATTGAGAGTTATTTTTTAGGAATATGTTCATATTGTCATATTTGTTTTTTTATTCATTCTATCATAGAGTCTGTAAATACTGCTTTAGTTTTAACTTATTTATATATAGGCATAGCCTAGTTTTCGTGCAATATTGTATTGTTTTGTATATTAATATAAATTTAATGTAATATACTTTTCAACTTTGATTTAATATGGGTATATGTGGTGGTCTCCGTCGGTAAATTGATTGAATTTTTTGTTGTTTTTTTTTTTGTGATGGAGTCGGATTCGGCTGGGCGAAGAGTTAAGAATTTTAAAATTGGTGAGACGATATGGGTTCCAAGAACCGGGGGGGACTGGTCCAAGAGGCTGTGGTGGCATCCATTGTGCCTTTAACTACCGCAGGAGGTGAAGAAATAGAATTTGTGAAGGTGGAATGGGAGGGTGAGGACGGTCAAGTGTTAGGCAAGACTGTGCCTGTTGACGATGTGCTGCCTTGTCCTCCGCAACATCGAAGTGGAATTGCTAAGGTCCCCGAAAGCAAAGCATGCCCCATATGTGGTTTAAGTTTTAAGGGAGAAAGAGGTCTGGGAACCCATATCGCAAAGAAACATCCCAGGGAGGCAAATTTTAGAGTGGTCAGGGGTATACTCAAAACAGAACTGAATCCGATCAATGAGGAGGGAAAGGCTTGTGGCGCTAAAGAAGACATTGATAAATGGTCGGCCACCTTTAAGAATCTACAAAAAAGGGACATAATTCAAAATGGGGATTTTGATGAAGCGGTATTCAGCTTTCTCAAGTTTTTGAAAAATGCTAATGCTGAATTACCGGGCCCCCAGCACCCTGCCGTTAAATTTTACAAAATGAGGAAGAAAAATAAAACATTTATGGCAGATAAGGGTGCTGGGAAAGTGACGAATCCTCAGAGAGCCAACAAGAAAGACAGGAGCCGTCGGCAGGAGCAATATCATTATGAATTGGCACAATATAACTATTATAATAGGAGGAAAAAAGTAGTCCAAACTATTATGAATGCCGACGCTCCTAAGCAGTGCCCTTTGAAGGTGGCCGAAGTTGAGCGTCACTTCAGAGACCTCTTTGAAAATGCGAATTCCCGCAAACGTGTGGATTATGAAAAGTGTGCCCCGAGGCCAAATTTGATGTCCATCGATATACAAGCAATAAGAAGAGCGATTAAATCTACATCTTTGGATACATTGCCGGGGCCTGATGGAGTATTAGTCCGCACGTTGAAATATTATGATGTTTCTCACATCATCAAGACCATTGCGGAAATAATGCTGAGGGTGGCCTATGTACCAGAACCGCTTCGTCAGGGGCGTACAATTCTGATTTACAAAGGTAAGAGTGAAGTTAAGGCTATTTCATCCTGGAGGCCTATCACCATCTACTCAATTGTACGCCGCATAATAGAAAAGGCTTTGGACTGCGAGCTTAGGAAACAGGTCACTTTAGCAAAAATCAGAGAGGTTTCATTAAAGGCCTCCCGGGAACTCACGTCAACGCCAGGATTGTCGATGCAATCATAAAGGACGCCACTACCAAAAAAAGGGATTGCGCGGTGGCCTTTCTTGACGTGATTGGGGCCTTTGACAATGTTGGGCATGCATATAGTTAGCTCAATGGAGGCTAGGGGTGTGTCACCGGATCTTAGGGATGTAATTGCTGCTCTCCTAGGCTCCAACAAGATTAGCATAAATGTTGGTGCTCATAGGACAAGCCAGATCAGGATGCTAAGGGGAGTACCCCAAGGCGGCCCCTTGTCATCATCTCTCTTTAACTTGGCCATCGACCATATGTACCGTGAACTTTGTGACCATGAATTTTCTATGGAATACGGGTACAACCTGAAGAGTGACCAAGAGAGTGTGGTCCTCACGGGCTTTGCTGATGACCAGGTTGTGTCGGCGCGAGACAAGGGAGCCGCGGAGAGAGTGATCAACAGCATCCAAAAAATACTTGATTAAATAGGTCTGGCAATTAACCCACAGAAAAGCGTGGGAATAATATTAAACAAAGGAGAGCTGCAATCAGCGATGCTCTGCCTTGAGAATGGAAGTGCAATCCGGACAATAAAGCAAGAAGAAACAGTGAAGTATCTTGGATGCACATTCTCGGGGGAGCTAAGATTTAACGAGGATTCGGTGACAAAGATTAATAGTAATTTGGACAAATTAATAACGTCCAGTTTGCTCAAGCCCGAACAAAAGCTTAATATTGTTAATCAATATTTGTTCCCGGGTCTCACATACCCTCTTCAAACAGCACCCCTGACGAAGCTGCATCCTTCTCTACTTGATGGAATCGATACAATGATTCGGAGAAGTGTCAAGTCCATTGTTGGTCTTCCAGCGAATACATCGACGGCGATGTTGTATGCACCAAGGAGGTTTAGAGGATTGGGACTGATGCATTGTCAATGGGAGGCCCCTCTTCAGCATTGGTCTATCGCCCAGCGACTGTCCAACGTGCCGGATGCTCTGTTCCAATCTATCTTTGATTATACAGCGGAAATCTCCGAGTGCGCTGATAGATTGGGTGTTGATCAGGGGTACCGGAG
Source organism: Euschistus heros (assembly GCA_003667255.2). Taxonomy (NCBI): domain Eukaryota; kingdom Metazoa; phylum Arthropoda; class Insecta; order Hemiptera; family Pentatomidae; genus Euschistus; species Euschistus heros. Next base: position 1,721,617 of record RCWM02000051.1, on the reverse strand, counting down.
TGTGAGAGCTCTACGACAGTCGCTAAGAGAAAATGCCTTTGAAGAGTGGGCCAGTTGCAGGTGGCAGTGCGTTGGTGTTCGACACTTTAAAGAAACCCCAAAAGCTAATAGTTACATATACGACAAGAAGGTGCTATCCGGGTCTGAATGGGCCAACGCCCTTAAGCTGAACATTAACTACGCACCCCTGCGTGGAGTCCCAGGCGTCAGCGAACAGAAGAGAGAAGTTGGGTCCCTTTGTCGCAAATGCGGCAGAGAGTCTGAAACACCAGCACATGTGCTGGGAATTTGCCCCAATAACTCCCTCCTTATAACACGCCGTCATCACAGAGTTAAAAAGGAAATAGTGAGGCTCCTTGAAGAGAAAGATTTTGCCTGCTTCGATGAGGTGTATTGCATCGATACCGATGGATCTACACGATACGCTGATATCGTTGCTTTTTCACGAAAAGGAAATTCAGCGTTGATTCTAGATCCCACGGTTAGATTCGAAAGCAACGATCCGGATCAAGCAGGTAAAGTGGAAAGGGAAAAGAAGGGAATATATATGACAAATGCATCCCTTTCCTTAAAGAAAAGTTTTGCGAGACTTTCGGCGAGAGAGAATTCCACGTGAGAGGCCTATGGTTCGGAGCTCGCGGAACTATACCTAATAGAACAAGGAGCTTCATGGAAGACCTGGGAATTGAAATGAGGGATGTGGCTGTGTTAGCGGAAAATATTATATTGGACTCCCTGGGAATAATCCACCACCACATATATGGTAACTGATGGTTTGGGAAGAGATGGAAAGTGTATACAATGAATGAAGAATGGGTAGAATGAGATATATGTTGTATATTTATCCTAGTTTTTATATAGTTATTATTATTATTGTTATTAGTTATTGATATTAGTTATATAGTTATTGTTATTGTTATCAGTTATACAGTTATTGTTATTTATATGAATAGTTTTATATTTATTTTATATATTATATTTTATATTGTTATCAATAAGGTTTATATTATCTTTTTAATATTTTAAATTTTGTTTTAATTTTATTTTATATTCCGCATGGATTGATCATTTTAATATGTAGATTCTTATATTTTTAAAAATAATGACTATTACGGTTTTTTTTTTTTTTTGGTATGTCATATTTGATTGATTAAGTATGCTGTGTTTTTTTTGCAACCCATTTAAAATGGGCAGCACCACTTGATAAAGTGTTTCTCTCTCTCTCTTATTTATTTAGCTCAACAACCCGCAAGCAAGTCTTGGCTTCCTCCAATAGCAATTGCCATGCTTCTCTGTCCTGGGATGATTATCTCCAACCACACTCTGTACTGAAACTTTTGCTGAAAATGATGTTCACGAATTGCATGGGGATTTTCATGCAACCATAGATTATTATTTTTCTGATTGGAGATACCTCTTCATGTGAAGGTAGCTTTTCTGTCCAGAAAATTTATCCTGAAAAGTGTGGATTATTATCTGCTTGATTTAAATATCATTCTGAAAATTTTCTTCTTTGCCATAAATCTTGCGGTTATAAATACACCCGTTGATAATGACTCCTAATTTAGGACAGACGCTCCTGGATTTTCGTGTCACTTTCAGTCCATCCCAGATTTCTTGGTACTCAACTGTCTAGCATTTCCCAATCTGACTGACAACCCCTGCTCTTTAAGTCGCCTACCATGGATATATTCTAACCCCTATCCAGAGGGGTTAGAATGCATAATGATGAGTACTCTGCAAAAGCCTCAAACAAACTGATAAATGTTTTTGAAAGCTCCCAATGCTAATTCCAAATAGTATTAAACCTTAAATCAATAGTTTATGTACTGTTAGGAGGACAAATTCATATTAGTATTCTATCTAATTCCATTTGATCAAATGCTGATATGCCGGATATGTAGATAAATATGCAATTAAAGTTCAAAATATGTAAATATATGTATTTATGGTAAAATAAAAATAATTCATATTGTTTCCAAATGCCTCAAAACATATACATTTTAATGACATTAGATGTTTTAGTTGGTTAGAAGAAATATGCAAATGCATATATTGCACAGCCCTAATTATTAGTTTAAACTGTTGCAATTAATCTCAAACAATCTTAGGTCAAGAAAGATGGTTTTGGATCACTAATTATTATTGCCTATAATTTCAAAGTGTGAGAGGTTTATTTTTAATATTTCATTATTTGTTACCCTTTACCAATTTTTAAAATTTAAATCTATCTAAGTTTTAATTTTTCCAGGTATTTGCTTATACAAAACGGCAGCAAATAATGTCAGATGACAATTGTCTAGACGCAGCCAGCATAGATGGACCTGTTAAGTTGGTACGATGTCACGGAATGGGAGGAAATCAAGCTTGGGTTTATAATGAAGAGGTATTTATAATTAGCGTGAAGATCTGCCTATATGTTGTAGAATTAGCTACAAGGAAACAAAAGTTTGAAATCTGGAATTCTTATGTATCTTTTTCAAGGAGAATTTACTAAGACCCAGGACCAGCTATTTGAGCTAAGGAATAGTTTTTCAGTCTGTAACTGTTGTACCATACATGCAAGAAATTATGTGTAGTTAACTATCTAGGCAACATTATATACTTATTATCAATCGTAATGATTTGATGGGGTCTATTTCTTTTAGTTATAAGCTCCTTATTTTTCTTCTTAAACTATCTTCATATACCCATTCCATTCTTACCTTTCAACCAAGTAAGAATGTGTTCTTAATGGTGTTTCTTGATGAAACATCCATTAATAAATTTTAATAATCTTAAGCTCTTTTACTTCTATATTTTAAGGATTTGAAGCATAAAAATGTAGATTTAACATGTTATTTTCACCATCCCATTTGTTAAAATATACTCTTGAGGTTAATAATATTTATAACACTTATCCTCTTTTGGCCTTGCTACTGATTAAGGACAACTTTCACTTTTAACAGATGATATATCCTGGAGGACATTCATATTTAAAGTGTTTAGCTCAATAAATGGTGTAATCTCCTACGCTTTATCCAACGGATTATCATCTAGTATCCGTTATTCAACCTTGAATTTCATGATACATGAGTGTGGGGGTGTGTGGCTATAGCCTTTCAAAGGCTATAAAAAAAATTGTATTAAAAAATCTCTGGCTATCCAGTTAAAGGGTTAAGTAAGTTTAATTTAGATTTGTAATTTTGAGAAACATTATCTAAAACAATTCTTGGTAATTATCAGTAGTACACAAAAAAACATGTCTATTTTTTATTTTTCTATGTTAGAAACTTCGGTTGGTAGAAGGAGCTGCATGTATAGTCACAATGATTCATTGCTTGTTTATCTGAAGTCTTCTGGCAAACAAATGGTTGTAAACCATTCATGATTAACAATTCAAGTTTCTTAAGTGGACCAATTTTCCTGAAGAAACAGGTGGCCATTAGCTTTGCACTGCTTCTTGCATAATAAATTTTTTTTAGGGTTTGGTTTACCTTGAAAGGCACTCAGTTGACTTTCACTTATCAGCTCATTCATTAATCCAGGACCTTTACAATAATGACCTGTGTAAAAGGGGTTCTGAGTTGCATTTAATTAACCACTATAAAAATTTATCAATATTTCTTTACTTCAATTCACATGAAGAGCAATTGTATAAATATTTGGCATTTGAATACGAACAAAAAAAAAAAAAAAAAAAAAATTATGTTGACAAATGTTCATGCAATTTTGTTTGGATGCTACTCATACTAACACCAAGTGGTCCTTGAATCTCTTGGGATGTCAGATGGTAATCTTGCATTTTAAATTCACACACATTTTTTGACCTTGCTACTGATTAAGGACAACTTTCACTTTTAAGTTATATACAATTTAATAGTTTTTTAATGAAAGTCAAAGTTGTAAGTATTCATAAAATGTTTGATGTTTTAGGACGGTACAATAAAACATGTTAATACAAACCAGTGTCTGCAGAAACCTGATGCCAGGGATTCATCGCAGCCCTTGCTGAGGACCTGTGATAATAGTCGAGGCCAGCAGTGGATAATGAATAGTAAATTTAAATGGCAGGCTACTAGCTAGGAGTTACCACTTTCCTAGGCTAAACCCTGAACTTAATCAGACCAACTCTTTTATATATTGTGATTAGAGCAATAAATTTTATCTATATTTTTGTTATTTTAACTAAGTGCCCTTTAATTTGTCATTAAAAGATTTATACTTATACCACATAATATGAAAAATATTGGCCACTTAATAGTGCCATGGTAGTGATAGGTGTTTTTTTTTCTTTTTAAATAGTTATATTATTTACAAAGTGATACTTAAAGCAAAAATTAGATTATTTGAAAAATATTTAGAGTTTATCCATCAGTTTACCAGTCTATTTAATATAGAAGATTTTATCATTTTTGAAGTCTGAAACAAAATTTATAAAAATTTCAGGGTTTATCACTTTGAAGTGTGATAACTTAATTAGTTTTATTTATAAGTTTTTCTGTTTATATTTTTTTACTACCTATAGTTTCTTATCATTTAATATTTTAAAAGTTGTTATGTAAACTGCCCACATTCAGTTAGATAGCCTTATTAGATAGAGACTTTAAAATATTAACTGTTTTAGATATTTATTTAAATTTAATCCTTTTTTTTTCCCTCATAACTTATACCTTGAGCACTGGCTGATGGCACCTGGCTGGCAAGAGGAGGGGGAGCAACGTGACCAAAGCTCCTTAACCCTCCCTTGATATTTTAAGGATCATAGTTAGCATCATCAAATCTTTTGTTCTAATAAGTAAATTTTAAATATTTTTGACTATCTCAAACCAATGTATTTTTATTTTCTTAATTTTCATTTAATGTAATTTTTAATTTGTTTATTAGCAATATAATAAATATGTACACTAAAGGTCTCATAGCCATAGACAATTTTTGTGTTTTCTATTCTTAAGGGACCTAGTATCATGATAAAGTTTATTTTTCTATTCTATCCCAAGTAAACAATAAAATAATTTTTTTTTTTTTTTTTAAATAAGTTGTGGAAACACTGGTAATTTATTTTCAGATGCATAAAACCATTTTGCGAGCTTTCCCCTGACATTATAAATTATATTATAAACTTAAAATTGAAACATAAAAATCATATACTCAATGTGAACGGTATGAGAGGCAGAACTGCAATGAACCTCCCAAGGTAGGTGGGGAGAGAACTGGCAACCCTGCTCCACTCTCATTGGCCCTGACCAGCCACACCTCCCTTCCTCCACGTTTCTCCAAGTGCCATTAGCCAGCGGTCAGACTATAAATCATAATCCTTTTTTTTTCCTAATATATTTTAATGTCTTATAATGTGCAATTTTACTTATTACTTAATATTAGATGAATTATTTATTACATTTTTATATCCGTATTTATATGGTTGTAAAACAGACTTAGTATGTAATTTATCATCAGAGATTAAGCTTGTATATAAATATATATATTGTCAAAATATTTTTTATAAACTATAGTTATTATCTTGTACTTAATTGTTTATATTTATTAAGCTCATTATTTTAAACAAATTATTGCATTTATTGTTAAATTTTTTATTTAATTATCCAATATCAACTATGACAATCCAAGTGTATGTAATTAGAATTGGCTCATTAGAAGAGAGCATTGTTAATATTAAGAGTTAAAAACTTAGTACAAGAAAAATAAGTTTATCTTTGACGTGATTTCATATCAAGAGGTTTGGGTGATGGTACAAGTTTATATTTAACAAAATTATTTAGTAAATAACTGCGTTCGAATGATACTGTTTTCTTATCCTTTTTTTATAAATTATTAAACTGGATAGTATCATTTCATAGGGAAATACATATGTACGTATGTAAATATTTTTACAAATAATTTAAAATTTTAAGTCTAGCAATAATGTCTTTCTTGTTTTTCCTAAAAAAAATTTATAGTTGTTTCGTAATCCCATAATATTCTTAGAATAAAAGTTATTTAAAATTGAACTTTAGTGATAGTTGTTATTTCTCCTTGACCAATGGTTTTCCAATCTAAAAAAAAAATTTATATATATGTATAGAAAACTAATATTCCATGGTTTTTTAAAAATTATGTTTTTAAAGTATTCTTATTTTATTCTTTCTTTTATGAAAGAATAGAATATCGTTTTGAAGTATCGCCATTTAGGTAATTAAATATGTTTCATTTCATGGAAGTTACTTTTTACTTAAATAATTGGAACTGAAAATTTAATCTGTTTTCCCAGATGTCTTGCTCTGCTCTCCATTGTGCTGCTTGGCATGGAGTGAATTCTTATACCATATTATTATGATGATTTTAATATAATTATAATTCTTTGGGCACTAGATAGTGTCATTATTTTATTCTATTTTAAAAATAAAATATGAATTATTTATATCTGCAAACTCATTTGGACGAAGATATTGATTGTTTTCTTCAGAAATTTCCCCCCCCCCCCATAAACTTCTTCTTCTTTCGCTTTCCCCCATAGTGCCTTTCAGTGTGGGGGTGCACTCAGCCAAGTCCTCCAGACTTCCCTGTCTCTTGCCAAGCCTCTCAGTTCTGGAAGTGTTTTCCCTCTCTTATGTTCTAGCTTTTCAATGTGCTCCATATATGATGTTCTAGGAAGTCCTCTTGGTCTCTTTCCAGTTGGGTGATATTCCATAGATCTGGCTGAATCACGGTGTTGTTCCATTCTGCAGACGTGACCAAACCACTGCTAATGTCTCTTCTTGAGTAAATCCTGGATGGAACTTATATTGAGCGTCTCTCTACTGTGGTCATTCCTGACTCTATCTCGTCTTGTTTTTCCAGCTGCTCTCCTAAGAAATTTCATTTCGGAAGCGGTTATCCGACTTCGAAGCTTTTCCATTAGGACCCAGCTTTCGGCCACTTACAGAAGGATTGGAAGGTATACTGTTTTGAAGATGAGTAGTTTAGTGTCTCTATTAACCTCTTTTTTACCAATGACAGTATTACATATTTGGAGGTATACAGTATTGGCACAGCCTATTCAGTGTGATATTTCATAGTCTATTTTACCTGACCTATATTGTTGTAAGACTGTTCCCTAATAGGTGTAATCAGAGACTACTTCCAATTCCTCTCCATTGCACATAATATGGACCCTATAAACTTTGCATTCCTTATAGATAGATGTCATCCTTCCTTAATCAGTTCCATCTTTATCTTAAGCCATTGTTGTATTTATTCTGTTTATTGCAAGTGTTCTCATGCCAGCTATTGTAAGATTCATGGTTGCATGTGAGCTTGCATCCAACCATAATCTTGTGTTCATAACTTTGCATTATCAGTTGAAAGATTTCTCTTTCTTACTATTTAAAAGTATTTGTTCACTCGAAAGTAATATAGAATAAAATAAAGCATATCAACCCATTATTTATTTTTTACTTGTCTCTAATGAATTTATTAAAGCAAAATCAGTGTGATAGTTGTTTGGTTGTAACCTCAAGGCTCTTTTTACTTGTAAAACGAGTTATTAAAAACAAGAGATAAGTGTTTTGTAAACTGTATGTCCGTTCCAGTGTCTTCTCCTTTTTGAACTGAATTATCTATTGTGCCTAACTTCTCTGTTAACAGGACTTCACTTTTTCTTCCTTAAATGTGTTTTGTTTCTATATTTGAATGCTCTTGAACTAATCAATTAAAAAATCTACCACAGTTTAACCCACACTTATATAACATTTTAAACACACAAAACAACATTTAGTAGGGCGAATTGTTCATTCTAACACTTAATTTTCTTATCTTAATATCACATGTATTTTAACAACCCACTTAAAAATACCATTTTGCTTTTATTAAAGATTGACATTTAAATATAATGCCATATTATTGATAATCATAATTCAATGGTCATTAACATCAAAGTATTATGTCATTGATGTGTGCTAAATGTATCTCATAATGTTCCATTTGGTCATTAATGGAATTTTAAAATGTGTTTGTTTTACATTTCTTAACATTATTTCTTATATAGTTATTTGTTATTATATCTAACAAATTAAGATGTTTAATTCCCTGTCCATATTTAAACATTAAAACTTAATTTTTCAGATTTAACTTTCGCAGATTTGCAAAGAGTATTTTACCAATGAAAATTTTTAATAACCTGTTGGGTAAGCATTTTAATTAGATGTAATGGTATTGATAAACAGATTTCGAGTAAGGTTTACAATTTAATTGTCAAATGGTTCAATTTTTTTGCTAAGCCCTATGTAGTATTGCATTTTTTAAATGCAATTAAGATAATTTTAAAAGACACTTGCTAAATTTATTGTTGCAGTATTTTTGGCTTAATATGATAACCTGTGGTAACTTTTAACTATGAGGGAAAAAAAATTGTAACTATATTGTCACCCACTAGCCAACTTTATTTCGTTAATATTTATATTCAAAATTACCTACTTTTTGTCAACTAAATCACTTGTTGCCAAATCAGAAACTTAGCCATTAGTGGTAATTCTTGCATAACCTAGACCCATAATTTTTTTATTTCTTATAACTTGGCATATGATGCAGTTTTATAACATGAAAATTTTAGATCTATTTTTTCTTTACTGTTTAAATTTTGTAATAAAATTTCTAATTAATTAAACTAAACGTCATTATTAGTTAGCCTTGATACATTATTAATATTAGCAACTATTATTGTATTAGGAGTTGCAATTTCTGTATATTAAATTATTTGTGTTATTATTATGATCTATTTACTGCACTTGAAAATAAATTTGCTTTTATTAAAAATCATTTGTTAAAAAAAAAAGTCGTTATCTTAATTAATAAAATAATCAACACATTTTTTTTATTAAAATGATTTTCCCTGTTTGGTCAATTCTTGATACATATAAATATTAAAGAAATAAATATATTACTAAATACTTTAAGCAATATTTGTAATTTGCTAAATATACTAAAGTTCATTTGTCACCACCGCATAAATTAAATATAAATATTTAAGCATATGCCCTTTACACTAAATTTGTTGACACATTAAAATGATAAAATGCTTATGAGTGAAGGTAAGGATAATTGAGAAAAAAAAATACATGTTCTTGATTCATTATTAAATAAATACATATAAAACCCTTTAAACTGACAGGTTGCAAAAATCAAGGGTCAATTGATAAATTCATTGTTCATTCATTCACACCCTGCTAATGTTTCAAAGTCACTGCTATATTACCTTATTTTTAAAGTTAAAATTTTTTCTTAAAAATATTGTATTCTTTATTTATTAATTTAAATAGCTTATAATTGAATACATTCCAAATTGTACAAACTTAATAAAATCTCTCATTACTTATTATTTTTTATTTTAAATCCTATGTCCTTAATTACTATTAATTTTATTTAGAAAACAATGGTGTGATTAGTCACCTTTATGGTGAAGAATAATGATTTTCTGAACTGCAGGGTGGAAGGCAAGAAAAAAATAGTCATATAAAATGTGAAATAAATCTGGATAATTCTGAGTTGAGAAAATAAAAGAAAACCTAGGCTTTGAACAAAGCTCAGTATATACAATTGTAAATATAAAATAATTACTTAATTATTGTTTCAATTATGATGTAATTGTTTTTGTTTTTTAATGTGAATATTAATCTATTCCTGAACAGACAATAATTTTAAAATAATGCTGGCCAACTGGTCTAATCTAATACTGGTTTTTGGTAGAATGATTAATGAATGAAAGGTTTGTTGATAATGAAAATCATGACTGTTAGCAAACTAATCCAGATCTCCTTTCTTCTTCATAATTACTTTAAAAACAGTTTTGCTGGTATTTAGTATTTTTTATGGCTGTTGGACCAAATAAGATTTTATTATAGAGATTAAAAATAAATAAACAAATATAAATACATTGGTCATTCTCCTATCACACGAATTTGTCTCCTGAAGCGATTCGTCGTTTCTACATGAAATTTCTTGCAAACCAACTGTAACAAGTAGGTGCAAGGTATGTACCTCTTAATCGTAAAGTAGTTTTTCCATGGTTAAATTTGAATTCAAAACATCAAATTCTATTTCCCTCACATGTCCCATGAGTTGGTTACATTAAATGTGAATAAGATTTTATTTTTGAAATTATTAACTTACTTTTTCTTCTAGTACCTCAGGTAAGTTGCAATATATTGGATTTTAGAATTGAAACTAAGGCGAATTCTTACAAAAAGAAGAATGACTTTAAATGCCTGTGGTGTCCCATAGGGTCAATCAATTTCCCTCACATTTTTTGAAAAAGCCCACCAAAGCATAACCAAGATTCATTACATCATATTTCAGGCTGGCAACATTGCAGAAGCTTCCTGCCCAACTGAAGATAACCTTACTTACAACAAATGTCCTTTGTTAGTTGTCCCAAGTTTGTGTCAAATCAAGTAATCCAATCATATCTTGTCATTCATAATTCATGTATTACTTGACATATTCCCGAAATTCCCGACTGGTAGACACCCTGAATAAAAGCCTGCTCTTTACATGATTGGTCACTCGGTCTTAAAAAATCTGCTCCCATTTTTCTTCTATGGCAGTTCTCAGCTCCTGGAGGGATATGTTGTTGTCGGATGGCCATTCATAAAATGGTCCCGCAGATGTTCTATAAGATTGAGATCCATGCTTCGAGCTGGCCACTCCAAGGTTCGGATTACGACCTCATCAAGGAAGTCTCTAACAATATTGGCGACGTGTGGCCGTGCATTATCATGCATAAACATAAAATTGGGGCCAATGAACGGCACAAAAGGGGCATACTCTTCAAGGATGTCTCTTATATAAGTTTGTGCATTGAGGGATGGCCATCAGGACACATGGAGATCTGTGTTAACTTCTAAACAAATCCCTCCCCACACCATCACCGACCCTTCTCCGAACTTTACTGTACCTACAACATTGCACTGAGCACAGCGTTCTCCTCATTTTTTCTAGACTCTAACACGTTCATCTGAAGCATATAGGCCAATTTGAGACTCATCTGAAAAGAGAACAAAGGCCCAATCAGCTTCAGTTCAGACAACATGCTATCGAACTACTCTTTGAGCTGCAGTGAGGGGAGGGCCGATAGCAGGAACATTAGGGTGTAGATTCTTTTCAGCCAGGCGTCTACTTATTGTATGCCATAGACATCCACAACTCCCTCGTTTCTGGAACCGGGAGAGTGCTGGCCGCATATCGCTGACTTCTTCCGTCCTCAATTAACGCTAAGATTTGAGCGCCTAGCGTGACATCCAACACCTTAATGGGTAGAATTGGATTACCATGGGACAAAGAAAATTAAAAAAAAAAAAATACACACGGGTGTTCATTGCACTCTTCTAGAGAACTGAAGACTAACTGGGAATATGTTTATCTGTAACCTTGGGCCCTTCTTTGTTATTTCTAGAGAGGGTTACTGCAAAGAATTATTGTAATGTTATCACTTATGCCCTGGCCTATATGTGGGCTGGTTCAATCACAACATTATTCCGTTAGTTAATATTTGTTTAATGAAATTTTTGCACTCGTGTGTGTGTGTGTGTGTGTGTGTGTATATATATATATATATATATATATATATATATATATATATATATATATATATATATATATATATATATATATATACATGGATAAATTTCTTGACTGTTACTATTAAATGTTTAGTAAGGTTCTTGAGGTTCAGTCATAAAATAAAAAAAACAACTATTTAGGCGACGTTTCGAGACTATATTGTTCTCATAATCATGCCCTACAGTGAAAAAACAGGTTATAATAAAATTATATAAGTTATACAAAATATTACAAAACATAAAGTTAGCTACAGTACAGGTATATAACAACATGTGTATGGAAATAAAAATATATATAATTACAGGATATAGAGGAGTATGAAGCTACTTACAATGTTACTAGTGGATATGAATAGACTAACAATTCTAGTACACAACTAACCTAGGGGAGTGAGTTTAAACAGACAGTTAACAAGAGTTAGTGGGGAAAAACCCTATTTCTTAAAAATTAAGTTAAAAGGACTGTGTGGGTATTCCCAAAGATGCAGGTACAAAAATATTTCAGTGTAATATACTAATAAATGGAAGAATGGTTTGTATGATGTATATAAATGTAAATGTATATTATTGGTCTGAATGTATTAAGTTGGAATAACAGATGTTAAGATTTAAATGTCTGATTTGAAACCGCGCAATAAACAAAAAATCAGACGTTTTAAATCTTAACACCTGTTATTCCAACTTAATACATTCAGACCAATAATATACATTTACATTTATATACATCATACAAACCATTCTTCCATTTATTAGTATATTACACTGAAATATTTTTGTACCTGCATCTTTGGGAATACCCACACAGTCCTTTAAACTTAATTTTTAAGAAATAGGGTTTTTCCCCACTAACCCTTGTTAACTGTCTGTTTAAACTCACTCCCCTAGGTTAGTTGTGTACTAGAATTGTTAGTCTATTCATATCCACTAGTAACATTGTAAGTAGCTTCATACTCCTCTATATTCTGTAATTATATATATTTTTATTACCATACACATTGTTATATACCTGTACTGTAGCTAACTTTACGTTTTGAAATAACTTGTATAACTTATATAATTTTATTGTGACCTAGTTTTTCACTGTAGGGCATGATTATGAGAACAATATAGTCTCGAAACGTCGCCAAAATAGTTGTTTTTTTTATTTTATGACTGAACCTCAAGAACCTAACTAAACATATACATATATGGCTCGACTTAGAGGTCAGGAGACCGTCCTAGGGCACACCCAGCCTCAATAAAGTGGGTACCCTTAAACAGGAAAAAAAAACCTGGTGGTTTAGCGTGATTTAGGCCAATCCCCTCCTTTCACAACCATTAGCCTAGTAATAGTACATCCTTACTTAAGTACTGAACCCAAGCCCAAGACCCTTCATGGGTTTTTAGTGGTACAGGTTTTATTTTTTTATTATAAGAATATTTTTATTATAAGAACATTTGATTAATATAATAGGTTATAGCATTTTTCTTTTAATATCACTCCCAAAAATGACTTCTTATGAAAACAAAGTATTATGGGGTGTGAAGCTCATAAGGCTTAAAAAAATATAAATAAATTAAATTAATTGGAATAAAAGTGAACATGTTTAGCTTTGAAAGACAACTCCTAAAATTTTTCTGAGTTTTTAGAACAAAGAAACTTTTTTGAAGTATTAATTTTACTACAGGGGGGAAAAAAAATTGTATTATTATAATAAAACTTTTATTGACAATAATAAAAAAGAAAATTTACAGGTCCTTAACTTCCCTAAGACGCCTGACTGCTGACCTAACTGATGTTGCTGCTGTTGTGGCAACCACCCAAGCACCACCAGCAACAGTTCTCTTACACCGCTTGCAGGACCAAATACCAACACAGGTTCTCTTCATTGCCGTCTATAAATTAGAAAATTAATTTTAAGATTATGAAGAATCGTAGAAATCAAAATCAGAAATATCTAAAATATAAGGTGCCAAAAACAATTTTCTATCAAGCAAATAATATATTTAAAATTATTCTTTATAAATTGGCTAACAACAGAAAGAATTAAGGTGAACCACAACATTGTTTCTATGTGTTAACTACAACACTACTTTACTTATTATATACAACAATAAAACAGTGTTATATCCATAAATATTGATAGAGGTCCTAGGTTTGGATTCAACAAATATAAAAACTATCTCCCTTAGCATCAAAGTAGGTACATTTCATTAATGTTTTAATTGGAACTAAAATAAAAATACATTGATGTATATAGGATGAATGAAAATATTTTACGATTCAATATTTTTAGGCCAAAGCATTACAATATAGCCTAAAGGAAGGTCAGTCTTTAAGTAACTTTTTTTTAAAACAATATATCATTGGTGAGATTGTTAATTCCGCTATATGCATTTTAGCACCTTCTATGACATTAAATACAAAATGTGCTTTGATACAAATGTCTTGATTATTTTTTTGGCTAAAATCAAAAGTGTTTAGTCAAAGCCTGATCCAAGCAGAATTTGCATATTCGGATTTTTAGATTAGGTGTGGAATTTTATTTTAAACTAAACCTGCAAAAAACCTAATAAGAAAAAAGGCACAAAACAGAATTGGCAATCTAACCGACGATATGTGTTAACACTTTCTTTCAATTTTATCTATTTTGCAGGTAATATTGGAGGCTTTGTAAATATTGAAGACATGAAATTAGATGTCTACCTCTTTCATTGCAAGAAAGAAGGAATAAAATCATATAGAGGAACAATAACTTTTGTCTTAAATAAATAATTGAAAAGATATTAGTTTGCATATGATATTAAACAAAAGGTAAATCCACAATTGAATACCACTGTTATAACTAATTAGTAATAAAAAAATAACACCAACTTTGAAAGAATTATCTCTAAATCATGGACAGCTAACAAATCCACATACACTAATCAATAACCATAGACTGGCTTATTAGGATATTTTGTGTTATAATAAATTGTTGACCTGATTAGTAAATTGTCACTGCTTTTTGAAGGGGAAGGTACTTATTCTTCTATATAACCACAACATGAAATCCATGCTCCAACTTATGTTAATATTGGTTAACTGTTACACATACATTACAGTAGTGGAAATGAGAAAATATCAAAATAAAAAACACTAAATCAATGTTAACATCTAATAAACATTCTTATGTTATGATAGTTTTTAGTTTATATCCTATATCCAAATGAAAATGAAGTGATTACACTTAATAAATTAATTGAGATATTAATAAATGTTAATATAGTGAATGAATAGTGAAGTACATTGAAATTAAGCCGACTAACATTATTCCTACAAAAACGATGAAATCAAGAATAAGGTATTTAATTTGAATAATCCAACTTTCTTTAGAAAAATGGTGAACATAAATATCAAACACAACACAACAATATTAATAAGGAGTACATGTACACTAATATACGTGTATGTATATGTTATATACATATACTTACTTATGAAGAGATTGTTGGCTAGCATTATAACAATATACATTTTTGCCATAATTTCAACAACTCTTGATTCTAATGGCAGTAAAATTTACTAAATTATAAACAAATCGAAGACTTTTATATTTAAAACCAACAAACAGAAAGGTTAATTTTACACAAAATTGCTACTAATAGAAAGTGAGTAAAATAAACAATAATAAAGTGGTATGAAAGACAATTTTCAGGAAACCCTATGCTAAAAGTTAATACTATAATACATAGAAAAAAAGGACATTATTTAAACTTTAAATAAATAAGAAAATCTTATTAGTAGAGAAAAATCAGTCAAAACCTGTATGAACCCCAAAATCCAAACCTGAAAACATGTATCATTAAGAGGTAACATCAAAATTGTGAAAATCTATGCTGAAAGTAACTCTCAGAAATAAACAATTGACAAAACCAAATCTGTACAGCTAAATATGACTTAGTAAGTATATTAAGAGAGACCTTAGCCCAGAAAACCCTAAGCAAGAACAGTTGTCCTCAGCCAATGGAGCTTCGATTTTAAACAATACTGCAACCTACCATCAAAATACAAAAACGATAATAATTGTAATGCTGGTCATTTTGGACTATTCAATGAACTGTTTATTCTAAAAAAGATAACTGTTTTCCAGAAACAACTCAAGCTAGGAACCCTTGAATAATTAAAATAACACAGAATATTAGGCCCCTGATATGGTAAAGAACACGACACCCTTAACATTTAATTGGTTTCAATCTTCATTTGATTGCTTATAAAGAATAAAATAATACAAAACCGTATGGGCTTCACTAGTCTAACTGACTTACCTTTCCGCAAAAGGAGCATGGATACTTTCCGTGCTGAGTTATTTCCATTTTCTTAACCATTTTTCGAAGTGAAGCACCATATCTGGTACCATATTTACCAGTGATTCCGACCTTTTTCGTGTGTTTTGCCTGTAAACAAGGCAAAAATAAAAATAAGTGTTAAATGAACCTAACCAAATCAACGAATTTTTGTTCCTTAACCAAATACTTATTGAAAACTTAAGAACTTTAAAAAATATAGTTTAGAATAAATTTAAAATTGCTTAATAACTATACTGGATCTAGTAATAATAAGATCAATAAGATGAAAATTGATAATCTTACCATCGTAAAAGATAAATTCTAGCGCCCGCAACTAACACGTACCGAACCAAAGTGAATGACCAATGGCACCTATATCTGTTACCAACTATGCACATCTCAATTCATTTAATATTAAAAATATTAAGTTTATATTTAAAATGTAATAAAACCAATAAATAAAATTTACTTATTTGATTAAAAATAAAATTGAAAATACAAACTTTAATTTAATGTTACCGAATCCATTTCCATTTTTGCAGAAACGGCATTAATTAACATTCATTAAATTAAATAGTTTTAATATATAGAATTATCATTTTTAAAAATAAATAAATTTTAATCTAAATTTTTAAAAAATTTAGGATCAGTAGACTTCTTTCAAATGTTTAGGTTCTTTGGTTGAGTTTTGACAGGAGTGTTTCGTATCTCCATGATATTATCTCTTAACCTGTTTTGTTAACTACATTATAGTTGTCTTGATATAAATTTTTCAAGTTTTTACTAATTACCACTTTCCATAATGAACTCATTTAACATCATAGTGCCATAATTATTCAAATGATCTATATTAAATTCAATGAAATTAAGGTTTTGCCCTCTGTAGAAATTGCTAGTTTTATTCAACTAGAGCCTCTTTTAAGTCCAAGAACTTAATATCTTGTTGACACTTTCCCTGAAGTTCTGAAAAGAAATTATTATTTTATAAAATGATAAACAAATTAAAAATTGTTTTGATTTGTTTCGAATTATCTACTATTTTGACATAGTAATTGTGTAATCATGACAAATTGACTAAAGAGGTATATTGAATTGACTTAAAATGAGCAAGCCATCAAAAAACAAACGAGCTTCTGGTTCTAAAACTTCTCGACAAGAAAGAGAAACAGCTCAATTCATAAACACTAGTTTTAGATCTGAAACTGATGGCGATGCCAGTTTACCCCATGTTCTAAGGTATTTATCCTGCTTGCTGGTAGTTAATTATTATTATTAAAGCTTTCCATTGCTTGTATAGATGAAAGTTTATATTTATACAAAGCTTAGCGCATGGTATGTGTATTTTGTAATTCCCTCCATAGTTATATTAATTTGTTATCTAAGTGGTGCCCAATATGTATAGTGAGTTCCATGATTATTACTGAAACTTTTACAGTTTTTTTATGTGTATTTTACTGGAAGTTCCTCTCTCATTCCTAATGAATCTAAACTTAACTCAAATGCTTTTTTAATTTAAGCTAATTAATATCGGTCCTGTAGAGAACTGGTTATTGTTTTATTTATTCTTCCATGAGAATGAGAATTTTTTCTTCTTTTGCCCAAGCTGTTACAAATAAGTCATCTATATTTGAACTGCTTTATGAATAAATAAAATATAGTGGCATTCTAAGTCCATCATAAAACATCACGTTTTATTTTTTTATCTACAAAATTATTTTTAAATTACCATAAGATGTTTTGTTGAAGATAGTGACTCCTTCCTCAACTACTAATTGAGGAAGTTTATTAAATTGAGGAAGTGGACAATTAGAACTATATAATTTTAGTTTTATAACAAACAAGTATTTAATCAATCATAATTGCTTAATTAATTGTATTAAATCATAATCATATAATTATGATTAAGTGCCTATATTGTCAATTATTGATGTAACATTATTTTACTGTATTTTAATTGGCAGATTTTTATTCAGAATATTATTTTGTTCATTCTCACATTGTTAATCCCAATGATTTAGGATGTTCTTGTTAGCAGCACTTATGCATCTCATTTTTTTCAGTATTTTAATTTATTACCAAAGGTACCTACTTTATACTTCAGTTTTTGAAATAATATAAATGAAGCAATTTACAACAAATATTTCCGCTTGGAAACTTAATATGTTAGATGGTTTCATGTTTAATACTATTTTTTAAAATAGTACTATCAAAAAAATAATTCTGATAATAAAAAAATATTTATAATTCAGTTTGTGTTCTTTTGGCTTCCATGTACCTCTCACTTTGTTACAACCTTTTATTTTTCCTTCTCTATAAATTTTATGGAATGATTAACCAACATTGTGTATTTCGTTAAAATACGATGAATGTCTAGCTCAGTATCTTTCTTCCTTATACATTTATTTCCCTTTTCCTTCTTTATTTATTTTTCTTTTGTAATACATTTTATTGTCTACATGGCTTTTGACAGTTGTAGATGAATATAAAAGTTTGAACAAAAGTTGTAAATATGGATAATCAATGAAACAATTGGTAAAGTGGTAAAATAATTTGTAAAATCTTTAAAATTATACTTTTTTAAATAAGACATAACATATATCATTGCTTTTATTTAATTATTTCTTTATATATGGCTTAACAATTGTTTACCAAGCCTGGGCATCTTCAGTCAGAATCCACTCGCTTAACTCTCCAGCTAGTACTAACCATATGTTGTATCTTCATATCATTTCAATCTTCCCATCTTACTTTTTCCATTTAATTTTCCCACCCATAGCATAACGTGGGATAGAGTTTCAGGGATCATCATTCCATGTGCCATCCTAAGTTAGAACAGCAAAATTGTACTGTTAATGTTAAAATATAATCCATGAAACCTGCATTTTACTTTCCCATAAGTTCAATTGTTTTGTATTAATAATTTTTGCTCTTGAATTATATTTGGTGTTAACTTTATTTGACTCTATTAGCATGCATTATTCTCTACTTTATCCGTCCTGATGCCATTTTGTAGTTTACCTCGAATGTATAGTGAATAATAATATTGTCTCTTATCTACTTTGATCCAATTCTGATGTAAATTCATAAATATCTAGTTCCATATAAATGTAAGTAATTTGTTATTTTTCTTCATCTTACATCAGACCTTACCTCCTTGTGAGCTCTCAAATACTGTCAAAGCTTCTTTCATTCCAGAGTCCGTCTTAAGACTTCTGAATGTCCTGTTCCAATTCCTTATAGCATCATCAGACCCATTTATCGCAATATTAATGAAACTTAAAGATTTTCTGAAGCATTGATCTTCTGTTTATGCAATTATTATTTACAAACCTAAAATTTAACTCATTATTTGAAGTGACATCGTAAATTATTATTATTATTGTATACAATTTTTTCT
This sequence comes from Euschistus heros, assembly GCA_003667255.2. Taxonomy (NCBI): domain Eukaryota; kingdom Metazoa; phylum Arthropoda; class Insecta; order Hemiptera; family Pentatomidae; genus Euschistus; species Euschistus heros. Next base: position 1,702,342 of record RCWM02000051.1, on the reverse strand, counting down.
TATTACAATTGATACCATTATCAATGTTTTTTTTCTGTTGAAACTCAATAGTTGAACTTTTCTCATCCAAGACTTATTGGCAGACTGCATTACTAAAAGAAAGAATGTAAAATATAGGATTCAGTATTCATAAATTTGATGTAGTCCTTTCTTTTCAATTTGTTACTGATTCCATTTTAATTTGTTCAGTGATTTGATGTACACATAGTAAAACATTCTATCATAATTTAAAAAGAAAGAATATTTCAACAGAAGCATTCAAATATTAAATAATAATTTATGTTTACAAATATTATTCACATTTATTAGTAGTATATTCAACAGTAAATGATTTTCAAAAAGAAAAAGTACCTCTCTTTTCTTGACAGCTTTTGATGTATGTGGATCATTTTCATGTGTGTCTTTTTACGAATATTTATTCATTTTATCATATTTGTATATTCTAATTTTCTAGATTCCTTGCTTTTAGGAGAAATCCTAAGTACATCCTTCAGTGTGTAGAATTCTATACAGATTTAAACTTTTGATTAAAATTCTTTTTTATAAAATTGAAATGAATTACCAAAAAATTACTAATATATATATATATATATGATTTTTTTTTTGAAACAAACGGGTATGCTTACTTACTAGGAAGCGAAAAAAAATGTTTAGATTGCTTAAACTCTGTTCTTAAAATTTTCCATTTTACTGTGATTGGTAATTGATGAATTATTTGCCATTCCTACTGGTATTTTTAATTGTATTCAAATAACATATATACTTAATAGTTATTTAAACAACAATAATTGTAATATTAAATTTTAATAATTAATAAATAATATTAATAAAAAATATAATAATTATAATAAACAACAAAATTTAGATTATTTGAATAATTATGTTCAATTTAAAAAAAATACAATTTGAACATTTATAAAGCAAAATAGTGAAATGCTATATCTTCTGAGACAAAGATATAATTAAAATTCAATTTTAAAAAAATAAGAATTAGTGAAATGCTTTTTCCAATCAAAACTAATGGTTTCTTTATAAGAATTTGCTCGAATTGTTATTAAGTTTCATACAACTTTTAATTTTTAAAATTAATTATCTTACCAAAAAATCTTTGTAGAAGTTTCTATAACAATAAAGTATAAATTCAAAAACTAGTTACGATTGTTAAACATTCACATCATTTCTAAAAACTTACACAAATTTAAAGTAAAAATTTACATCAATTTGATATAAAGAATGTATATATTATTTTAAAAATGTTTTCCTTCTTGCTGGTCGGTTTATCTGTTCCTATTGGGAAAAAAAAAAAATTAAAATAGGACTATTTGAATTATTCATCTGTTCATTTAAACAAAAAATTTGGATTTATTATTATAACAATTTCATTATTTCTAGTGGTTTGTATGTATATATTTAATTTGCATCTAAATAAAAATAACCATAAATTCAACAAATACTTGGGAGTGAAACTAATACATCATGTAGGATAGTCTAAAATTAAATATTTATGAATCTCTTGAAATAATAAAATTGTTTGAAACCAATCTAAAATCTAAGAGACCAGCTAAATATTTCAAATAGTCCTATTTTTACATTTCATTCTTGTAGGAATAGAAAAATTAACTAATAATTGGGAAAACCTGAAGGATTCTATTTACTTTTCCTTCTATCGCGCAAAGTTAACTCTATGAACCATTAGCTTCAAGAAGCCTTTCTTAGCTGAGTATCAACGTGTTTAATTTCTTATCTTACACTTTTTAAAATTAATGTTTTTGAACTGATGATGAATGTTTAACATTCAAAACTAGTAATGGAATAAAAATACCATTAATAGTGGCAAATATCAATTTCCAATTATATTGATCCTTTTATATCATCATCTGCACTTCAATTGGTTCCATTTTAGTTTCAACCAAGTGATAGTAGTAATTTTTTCAGTACTTCCATTTCACTATTTGTACTGTTTAGTATATCTGTCTGTACCAAGGTAAACTGTATACTGGTAATATATACATATTCCTTAATGAAACATAAAACAGGTAACTGATATAAATCATTATATTGTACAGTTTTGTAAATTCTTAAAGGTATAATTTTAAAGGAAGACCTTAAGAAAGACAGATAATTTGAAGAAATCTAGAAACTAATATATCAGTTGAACAGGATTAAGACCTGTAGTACATCTCTAAATCTCACCATTTTAGGAAAACAAGAAAATTTAAGATTTATTACTGAATGATAATAACATTCATATTTAGTTTTTCCCTTTTTCTTTAGCAGCTCCTCCCTTTTTCCATTGTTCAATAGCAAAAGGTTTATTCTTTCGTTCTAACTACAAAGGCGTGATTCATTTTTTAAAAAATTTTTTTATTAGAGTTATATTTGATGCCTAATAATTTGTTGACATGTAATTTTAAACTATTCTGGCCGTACTTTCACGGAAAATACTTTTAAAACCTTAATTTTGATAGTTATAAATGCACATTTAGTACTTTTTACTAATACAGTTTAGTTGTATAAAACAGTAATCAAGCAACTATTTGTGTCTGCTAATCACCTTGTGCTTATCTTGTCAGTATGATGAAATTTTAACCCTTTGCAGTCATAAGCCTGCTTAGTTCCAGAAAAATAAAAATGTGATTCCTCTGAAATCATATGTTGCATGTTTCTGAAACAGGACTCATAAGCTGGGTTTGAACTGGCATTATTTTTTTGTTTTGTATCATATTCCAGGTTTTATTTTTACTGCCATATTAAGAGTTATTCCGTAACTATTTTAAAAAATATGGTGGTATATGCTATAAGTTTCTCTAGGTAATCTTACATTATACTGCTATAACATTATAAGCCAATGTGGATGTGGATGCTTATTCATCTTCTTGCATAACTATTGTTCATGAAACAATATTTAATTTTCCTTACCTAGTTCTTGAACTATCCTAATAGGGAATTTTCAAACTATTAAAATCAATTGACTTAAATAATACTTTATCATTTTATTGTACTGAAACCTGGAGTGAATATGTTATGTATAGTACGTGTGTTTAAATATACTTACAGAACTAGGTCTTGTATTCAGATAACATGTACACTTAATAGTTATTTAAACAACAAAATTTAGAATAATTATGTTCAATTTTAAAAAAATACAATTTGAACATTTATAAAGCAAAATAGTGAAATGCTATATCTTCTGAGACAAAGATATAATTAAAATTCAATTTTAAAAAAATAAGAATTAAACAGTGAAATGCTTTTTCCAATCAAAACTAATGGTTTCTTAATAAGAATTTGCTCGAATTGTTATTAAGTTTCATACAACTTTTAATTTTTAAAATTAATTATCTTACCAAAAAATCTTTGTAGAAGTTTCTATAACAATAAAGTATAAATTCATAAAACTTAGAGTGTGTTTATTTAGCAACTGTTATTTTATAATAACAATTTTATATGTTATGTCCTTATCTGGATTGAATACCGCCAGTTATTAATGGTTTGCATCTGAGTAAAACACTTCTCTTTACGGATGTCTACTTATAAATTCAACAGGTTTTAATAAAGCATCTTTAAGTCTAGCTGACAGTATCTACTACAGATTTCAAAGGTTATTTATTATAACTGGAAGTCTAATATACGATTTTCCTAGAGCTTTTTTTCCAGTTATCATATACCTTTATTTACAGTCAAGGTCTAAAGTATTTGTACCCCCGCTATAAATCAAAATAAATAACAAATATTAGCATTATGTAATAGGATTTATTTGAAGCAATAAGTCCATTTAATGTATAGGTCAGCACTTTTATTTATAAATATATTTTTGTATTTATAGAACACTAGCTGAAAGTACCCCGCTCCGCTACGGTTTAATATCATTAGGATGAAGACAACTTAAATTAGTAAAAGTTAAGCTTAACGTTGATAATTATTATTACTTAAATAAACCTGAACAATTCCATTCTTAGAATAATTTCAATATGTAAATTTGACAATTTGCTAAAGTTAATTTTATATTATTTTGATAGCCCTCCAGTGAAGCTTCGAGGCAGCACTACCATCTTACCCAGCTCTGATACCAGACCATCAGCTTTTCTTATGGCATACTTTAAGTGAATATAGTCTTAACTTCTCGACTTTTTTGAAGAAAGTTTAGTCTTTCTGTTTCTATTTTTGCGTACATATAAAGCATAAATTGGTTGAGGAGATAACGAAATTAAAGTAAATAAGGATCTTCACCTACTTGCTCCATCAACATTTAGGCGTAAAAATCAGCTACAGACACAGTTTTCTTAAGTGATGTATTAGTGTTTGGGTCACGCTGAGGGATGTTAATACTGTACCTTTCTTCTCCATGGCAGAACATGATACGATACTAAAGAGAATCATACACTTGGTAGAACTATTGATTCTTATCTGTTTTTTGTCCCTACATCGAACTGGCCTTACATGTCATCACCAGAGAACATAAGTCTTTTAACCTCCTCTTTAACATAAATCTTTTAATAGCTTCTCTTCACGAAACAACTCAAACTTGTAAGTTGTAAGTAACCTCTGCAGCTACCATGAGTTCACAGAAAGTACCAATATTATAAGGTTTCGACATCGATCGTATTTTTGTTTGTTTACAACTATAAGGAACTTAAACGATGGTCAAAGTTTGCGGCTTAAAGATCTAACCTATTTTTTAACTTAGCTTATATCCAAATACCATATGATAATTAATCTTTTATTATTCACCCAATAAAAATTGAAATCGCATTTTTCGCAAATTAGCCGCGATCCAGGCCGATTTTTTAAAATTCCTTTCTTAGCGAGCACCTACGGCCCTAGATGAATCTACATATCGAATTTCATTCCAATCCGTTTGGTGGTTTCTGAGATTTCGTGTTAAGTGAGTGAGTGGTATTTGACAAATATATAATAGATTTTACAAAATAACACATGAAGAATGATTAAAAAACAAGAATAACTACATGAGTCAAAAGTATTCATACTCTTGATGAAATTTCTATTTAACATTGACATTCGATAACAATTAGTATTTAGTTAGGCCAACTTTGGCTTTTAATATGCACTCTATGCTTAATGGCATTGAATTACTAATTTTTTGTCCAAAGACACTATAATTTTGTAATAATAACGTCGCTTAAATTTTGCTTGTTAGAAACATACCTTTGGCTTACTCGATCCTTTAGATATTTCCACAAATGCGCTATAGGGTTAATATCCTGTGATTGAGGGGAAGTGGCCATCCACTTTGATGTGTTGTACAGGATCCCTATTTTTGATTTCCAAGCTGTATGCTCGGGATCATTATCCTGGTGAAAAATGTAATTTTCTCTAATCCCAAATGTCTCAGCTCTGATTAGGAAATTTCTTTTTATTGCGTCGATATATTTTATATTATTCATTCTGCCATCGATAAATTCAAGACACCCCACTCTAGTATCATTTAAACAACCTCAGAATACGAGTCACATTCCTCCATTCCTAACAGTTGGAACTATATTTCTTATTTTCATTACTATATATTTTTTCTCAATACTTGTAGGCCTTTCTGAAGATTAAACATTTCAATTTTACCCTCGTCGGTAAATATTATCCTATTCCAAAGGTCGCAGTAATATTTTTTATGGTCTTTGGCCCATTGATGGTTTTCTCCTAGCTTTCTTGAGTGAAGCTCGTTCCAGCTCAAGCATTAGGGCATTGTTAAAACACTCCTCTTTTACCCCTCTTTCAGGCAAATGTTCATCGACTAATTTATGAGCACTAATTCTTGGTTTTCTTTTAACTCGTGATATGTCTTTCATATTTAGAGTAAATTTTCCTTATTCATCCTGTTCTCTATATATAATCAAAAGGCTTTCAATAGCATCTTGGACTCTTGACTGAGGTCCGGTCACTTCTCAAAACAACCGTATATTATGGAGGCGCACAATAATTTGTGTTTCCTCTTCAGTCCTCTCTCAGGTTTTGCGCTTCATTTTCAATTTATGAATAGCAATAATAAGCACTAATAATCACTACACTTTTAAAAATGACGTCAAGGTAAAGGCTGATTGCAGGTTATCCTCAAAATATTAAAACGGGGTAGAAACAACAGTTAAAGTCTAGTGTACTGAATACTTTTGACTCATAACAATGAGGCATCTTACTATAATGTATAAGATATTAAGCTAAATTCAGACAATTTTCTCATGAAAAAATATTAACTCTATTCTATAATCATGAATGCAATATTATATCTTTTTAAATAAAATAAATATGTAATAGATACAAAATTAAACAAAAGGAAATAATACTTACTCTACTGTACGAATACTTTTGACTCTGACTGTACTACTTAGGATCTAGTCGTTGCAAATAGTATAGATGAATTTGGAATTTAGACTGTTTCTCAAAGTAATAACTATTAGTCAAAAATTTAATGCCCAGACAAATTATTTTTTTGATAAAATTGTGTGGATTTTAATCTTCATTATACACTTTTATCATCTTACTGTTCTATGAAAGTTAGAATGAATCAGTAAATAAAGTATCTCTAAAATTTTGCTTGTATTATCAGGAATTGTATATGTTTCTTATCAGTTTAATTTCATTTATTAGGGATTTATATATATATATATATATATATATATATATATATATATATATATATATATATATATATATATTTTTTTTTTTTTTTTTTTTTTTTTTTTTTTTTATTATTACTATTAGATGTGTAATGAAGTTCTTGAGGTTCAGTCAATAAATAAAATAGCATACCAATAGCATATCTACCATTTATAGTAACATTGGCATAATTATGAGAACAATATAGTCTACAATAAACATTGCCAAAATAGTTGTTTTTATTTATTGTCTGAACCTCAAGAACCTTATTAAACAAACACACATAAATAAACATAATATACATATATATATATATATATATATATATATATATATATATATAAAATATATATATATATATAAGAAGAAAAAAATTAAATATTTCATTTTATTTAGTTATATTGAATTACATTTGCCAAAAAAAAAATCATCTCTTCTTTTGTATTCACAGTGGGAGAAAGTATAAGGAAAAAGATTCATAACATTTATCAGAAAGTATTTATAAAAATAATAAATGAATTTGGACATTATGATAATAATAAATAAGCTGTGATAGACATATGTGATTATTACAATTTATATTTGATAAATTTTTGAATGACGAGTTTTTTAATACAATAAATCAATGATAGATTTAAATCAATTTGAATCCTGGTTACATTGATTTGACTAATGCCCAATACTGCATGAATGATTTATTATTGTTATGTTTATTAATCCTGAAAATACAGTTCATTATTTAAAACAAATAAATTCAGTCAGTTATATATATTCCAGTCAGTTATATAACTGGAATTGTTTCCTTTTATTTTATAAATATTTCTGCTAATAATTTATTAAGTTCCAAACTGATTTCTTTTTCCAATCTCTTATTGAATAAATAAATGTAAGACTCTCTAAAATATTACTAATTAAAATTACCTGAAAATTTATAAAACAATATTTGTTTTCTTACAATACATCAGGATTGTAAAAACTGAAGTTGTTCAAGGCCAATCTCTTTCTAATTTGCCTTTTATTTTCCTTACAATTATTACTATTCATGGTCTGATGATTATGTTAATTATTTTGTCTTAGTATTTCCCACTCACTCAGTTTATTACCTGGATACTACAAAGATGTAGAATTTTCATATCAGTGTTTCATAATTTTTAGATTTGTAAAAAATACTTCCTTTATGATAACCATCAATATGTAATTTCCTACATTCATATGATTTTTAACTAATTTAGTTGTTTGAATTTTGAGAAATTTATTTAATCAACTTTGTTATTGGAAATTTCTTTTGTTTTTTTAGGAATAAACTTCAAGATCTATTCTCTCAAATAGAAAAAGAATTTGAAGTTCTTTATAATGAAAATTTAACTTGTAAGTATTGGTATCAGAATATTATAATTCATATTTTACTTTAATTTCTGAGTATTTAAACCTGGGACAGGAATAAGTTTTTAGAATCAAAATGTAATTTTTACTTTCATTATCATCGATATTGAAAAGAAAAAAAATATAAGTAAAAAATATATAAAAAATGTTTTTTGATTAGTTTGTATTGGGATATATTTGTTATATGTTGTACAAGTTATACAAATTATTATTATATATAGCATCAACTCCTTCTACACTATAGACAATGGGTTCTGATTTTGACTCTATGAGGTCCAAGCTGATTAAAAGTTCTATCAAAGTCTGCTTTACTTAAAAATAGTTTGCAGTATTGCATTAAGTTTGATCTACACTTCACACTGTGAAACTTCCCATCAATGGACAATAATGGGCAGAAAGTAATCTTCCATTTGAAGGAATATCTGCTGAATATATATTATGAGAGAGAAAAAAAGAAAAAAATCATTTCGTTTCATTAAATTTTTGATGCGTTTTAATTTAATAGTGATTTTTTATATAATCACTTTATATTTACATAGTTACATTTTTTTACAATTTACAATTCATATTAAGAGTTCATGTCATTCTGTTCTAATTTTAAAAGAAATAAATATTTATAACCTAATGCAAGGGCAATAAAAAAAAAACACTTTGAAGCTATATTTGTGTTTATGCCCCAAAAACTATTCAAATTTTGGACATTTAAATGCAAGGGTGATATGGAACATTCTCCATAAAACGAGAATTCTGGTCACTGCCTCAAAGATTAACTTCTGTTTTAGAAAATTTCTCTTCCATCACTGTTTATTCAACCTCTATGAATGAAGATATGAATGGATTTAATGGGGTGTGAAAAAAAAAAAAAAAAAATTATCTCATCAAATGCATGAATCCCAAGAACAATATGTTCATCCTATTTATTGTTTGCTAACAATGTCTTTTTCTCTGTAGAACACTAATCTAAACATATTTATTAGTAATGGACTGCTTTGATTAAGCTTTAGTTCAAAAACTTTTATTGAAAAAGCAAAATGATGGTGTCATATGAAATTCTTGTTGTTATAAAATTTTATTTTATTTCAAAAATCTTAAATAAATAATAAAGTTTTATTTGAAAAAATCTTGGTTCAGCCATCGAATTGACTCATGAAATCAACAAAATAGAATGAGAAGGTGTTCTTCACTCGACATTGATATATAAAGTTTTAAATAATTAGTTAATCCAAATTTTTATGTTAAAAAGAAAATTCCATACCCAATTAAATGCTTGTTTTCTGCTCAAAAAAGCACCCAACCAATATTGTTTGCTCTTGATAGTTTGTTACCTTGGATAACTTGAAGTTCTTGTTTAATATTCTTTTGAGGGATCTGTAGTGAAGTGAAAAAAACATTTTGTATTGAAATTGTGGTTAGGATATATTTTCGGATTCAAATGACAAAGAACACGATAATAGTCCATTTTAATTTAAGGATTATTTTCAAATTAAGTGTCTTATTTAATATTGATTCTAGCTCTGGTAATGGAAGGGAGTATAAATGTAGCAGGTGAGCCTATTGCTCCTTTTTGCCAACCCTGAACTAATCAGTGGAAAGCTATTCTTCCTCTGTAGTGAACTTTCAGGATTCCCTAATGAAATCAAGGACCAGCCATTAATGAGAAAATCTAACTTTCTTGAACTATTATTTTATATTATTAAACAACAGTTGCAACATTTATATTTTCATAACTTATTACTAAAAGAACCTTCATTTCATTTAAGAAGCCAATTGTCGGTTTTTATTACCATAATTCATCTAAATACCATAACACAAATTTCAATCCATATGGAAATTTGTTCAGTCCATATTGTGAAAAACTCTAGTGCGACCGGTAGCCATATACGCCTGCCAAACATGGACTATTAATAAGGCAGTAGCCACGAAACTGGACTGTTTCAAAAGGAAAGTACTGAGATGTATGTTTGGCATGTTTGGAATGTGGCAAAGGAAGAACCAGGAACTATATAATATGTATGGTGATTTGCCATTGGCAGTCTTTGTACAAATACAAAGGCTCAAATGGATGGGGCTCATCCAACGGATGGGTAAGAGCAGAACATGCCGAAAATTTTTCTGTGATTGACCGAATGGAGCAAGACCTCACAGGAGACCAAAGAGAATGTGGCTCAATGACTTCTCTGGAGACAAAACTATCCAAGATAACTTTGTGGTGAACTGTAGCTCGAGACAATCGGAGGAAGGCTGTGGAGCTAGCCAATGACAGCTTTATGCATCTGTTGAACCAATAATAAAAAAAAAAAAAAAAAAATAGACATTTGCTACTGAAATATATAAATTTTACGTTTTAAGTGTATTCGTTAATTACAACTACTGTAGAGCGCCAATTATCTGAACTAATATAGTCAGGGGTGGTTCGAATGATCAGAAATTGCTTAAAAAAAGAAAATAAAGTATGTGTGTGTGTGTGTGCACGCGCGCGCGCACGTGTGTGTGTGCGTGTGTGTGTGCGTGTGTGTGTGTGTGTGTGTGTGTGTGTGTGTGTGTGTGTGTGTGTGTGTGCGTGCGTGTATATATATATATGTATATATATATATATATATATATATATATATATATATATATATATATATATATATATATATATATATATTATTATTAAACTAATAGGAAAGTATGAAGTCTGATGTACCGAAAATGCAAACTCACACTTTGATCGCCATAATTGACCCCCAGAACAACCAGAAATTCTCTTTTCAGTCCCATCAAATCTCAATATTTTTAGTGCAAAACTTTATGCCATCCTCCATTCCATAATATACTGCGAAAGAACTTGCTCAAAAACTAATATAGTTATTCAAACAGATTGAGCCTCAGTATACCAACACCTAGAATTGTTGCACCAACCAAATCCTATAATTATATAATAGTTTGTTTTAAAATCCTCTCATTATTACAAATGCTGATAAACCATTATTTCTTCCAATTGGTTCCGGGACACATTAGGCTGTCAGGTAATGAAACGGCAGATAGAACAGCCAACCAAAGCCAGCATCACTGGTTAAATACTAAGATCCCACTAACAGACATCATAAGGAAGATCAAATGTAACAGGATCAAAGAATGGTAATGGTTTTATGATTGGAAAAGTGCACTGAAAGGTAAGGACCACTACGCAATACAGTACGTCCGTTCCTCACATATGGATCTGAAGCATGAGCATGGGCTAAGGTTGATGAAAATAGGCTGCTAATCTTTGAAAGAATGATGGACCACTACACAATACAGTACGTCCGTTCCTCACATATGGATCTGAAGCATGAGCATGGACTAAGGTTGATGAAAATAGGCTGCTAATCTTTGAAAGAATGAACTTGAGAAGAATTTTTGGTCCGATCCAGAAGAGTGATGTCTTTATTTTTAAATTTATGCACTCTTCAAGGACACAGACATAGCTAGGTGGATCAGTGTGAGGAGGCTCAGATTGGCAGGGCACATCACCAGGATGAATGAGAATGAGATTCCAAAAGAATTAACTATCTAGGCGATTTATCTAACTAGAAGAGTCGGACGACCCAAAATGATATGGATTGATAGTGTCCGTGCAGATGCCAGGAACATCCTTGGAACACCAGACTGGATGGCTGCTGCACAGAATAGAGATTAATGGTGAAAACTTTTGGAGAGGGCTCTGATTCATCAATAAATTGTTGCGCGGTATATGTATGTATGTATGAGCAAAAAAAAATTTAAGTAAATTTTTGTTAGAAATAAAGGTCCTCATGTAATAGAGAAAGACAAGGGACATTCAACAAAGCATATAATACAAATAATGAAGGTGCTAATGATATCTATAATGGCAGCCGACCTATTTTTTATTTTGTTGCTTTGGTTTTCCCCTAAGCCTAGTATGCACTAGGACACATTTGAATCGACTCATGTCCGGAATCTTGCATCGATCATGTTTGACTCTGTTCGAACTCAGCTCCGATTCAAAAGAACCGCATCCACACCAAGTTTAATTCAGTCCTTTCCGAAACGATGACTGATTAACTAGCCTTGTAAGGAATTTCCTTAGCCCTTTTTGGTATAATTATTCAAAATAGTAGAAGTTTGAAGAAAAGGTAAACGATGGTGGGTTCGAAAATAATTTAATGAGGGGAATCATTACGCCCATGGACTTTTGAAAGAACTTTGTTTTTGCAAAAGTCGCCAACCAAATTCAAAAAAATTTTAACCAAAGTTGGAGGCCAAATATTAAGAAAAAATTTAAACTTAATACTTATTTATTATTATTATAATGCATATTAAACTTAATAATAATTTAATTATTAATATTAGAGAATGGAAAAATTATTATAAAGAAACAAAAATAACTAGTTAGCAGGAACAATAGGTGCATGCATTCTGAAACTAGAGGGAGGGGCTCTTTCCCAGTCGAGATTCACTTCCACACTGAGTCATGTTGCGCAATATGAGTCAAACAAGAGTCAAAATCCCATCAGACAGGACGTAAAAAAAGTCAGAAATACTAACCCACCCAACACCAAATTCATTGTCGCTAGAGTCGACTCTGCTGGACTCAGCATAGACTCTCGTGGGACTCAGCTCAGACACAGAGAGTCGATTCAAATGTGTCCCAGTGCGTACTAGTCTTTACTCATGAATCCTCTTTATTACTTAGGTATATAGTGCTACACACTGGCATTATAGGACTTGTGTTGACAAGTCTTGAGGCAAAAAAAAAAAAATTAACAACAGAGTACAAAAAGCATAATTGTTTATTCATATAAATACATATGTATAGAAGTATAAGTTCATTTTTTTCAGTTGCAGAGAAACAATTAGGACTTCCCCTATAGATGTTCATAGAAAAATTATTTTGTTTTTTATTTAATTAATTTTTAAATAAAAATAATTTTATTAATACTAATAAGTAATTAAATGATCAATTTAATTAAAATTACAAACCAAAAAAAAAGAATAGAAAGTTTCTTTTAATTAAACGTTAAGGTAATCGAAGCTCCACTGTATTAATACTACCTAATTCTGAAGGTGGTTTAAGCTTTATACATCAGTGTCCTTTTAATTTCTATGAACCTCCTGTCTTTGGTAAATTTTAATTTATTTTTTATTTTTAGTGCAAGAAAAGGTTGAGTGTTTGAATGAAAAATTGGAAAAAGAATGTTACCTTTCTGATAAACATGGTGTTGGGGAAAAGTCAGGTGATACTATTGACCATCCAGAAGTACCTTTAAAAGTTAGTTCAAAACAAAAAGGTAAAGAGATTAAAATTTATAATAATTACCTAAATCATTATTTGTTTCTATTTGGCTTTTTATTTTTGGATCTGTTTCTAACGAATAGATACTTTTATTTATTTATTTATTTTTTTTTTCATTAAATCTGGTCATAACACTCCTAACATATTTGTATTTTAATAAATGATGATGGTGTGGGTTTAGGAAATAAAGTGTAAAGGTCATTTCTATATTTTGGTCATATTTTTATCACACGAAATCCAAGATATAAATTAGTGTGTTGCTTTTATTAACAATATAAAGGTTAGCTACCTATAGTATTTAAAAATACTATATTTAGTCTCCTTCTACCTGAGCATCAACGTTTATCACTGAAATTTTCAAATATTTTACCATCTGTTAGGATTACTATTTTATATAATATATATATATATTTTACTAAGGAGATGAAATAGTCAGGGGTGCAGTCAGGATGAATAAACACTGCCAGTTTTTTGTTATTCGAACTTTATTATTTTACTTAACTTCTACCTTACTGTTTTCCTTTTCATATAGATCCCTTATACTTTTTAAAATTCCTATTAAAAACATATGTTAATAAAATTGTTACATTGTATTAGTTTACAAAATTTAAAATTTGTATTATTCAATTTAATTTATTTAATTATTTTATTATAACTGTATCTTTGACTAAACTTTACTACTATTTTGTATTCAATTATCTAATTAACTACAGATATTTTTTCTTGTTTCTTTTTCATTTTTAAATTATTTTAATTATTTATTTTATTATTTTTTTTTTTTTTTTTTATATTTGTATCATCTTAATACAAATGTATTTGTATCATCTTAAATATTTGTGTATCCCAAGGCAGGTCGAAACGTTGGCACGCCAAAATATAAGTTTTTCATTTAAAAACTGGCAGTGTTTATTCATCCTGACTGCACCCCTGACTATTTCATCTCCTTAGTAAAAACTCACAGTCAACAATACAATCATCATTATATTTATTTTATTTATATAATTTTTAGAATTAATTAGTGTATTTGATGAAAGCAAGGGAGAAGTAACATTATTATTAAATTTTAAAAATATTAATTTAAATACCTTAAATTAAAGTACAATGATATCTAGAAAGAAGGGAGAAAAATCTTTCTTCAAATCTAGGAAAGATAACTTAGTCCAGGCAATGAAGGATTTTTAGAGGAGTTAATTCATGTAGAAGCCAATTTTGGCACAGTTGTAGGGGGAGGTGTCCTTAACAACATACTAAAAGTACTGGGGGTTGGGCTCTAAAGGTCGGTTTTTTCAGGTTTTCGTTAATAACTCGAAACCTCTTGCCTCTAGCGAAAATATGTTTATGTACTAAATTAATTTACATATAATTGTTTACAAAAAAGGTTCTATACTTTTTTTTTTTCTGGGATCAATAAGAAGATATAGTGGGGGGAATTAGGAAAATGTAAAAAAAACACGTTTTTATTGTTAAAATTTATATATTGTTAAAATTCCAATGTTTATTGATACAAATGAATAGTTTATTATTATTAATTGAATGCTGATTGCTAAAAATAAAATTATTGTCATTAAGCCTAATATACTTATTATAGTACCTGCGGTAAGTCGCACTCCTCAAAAACACGTTTGTCGGTACTCTTTTGGCTATAACTCCGAAACTATTTGTCTAATCTCAAATTTATTTTTTTCATCTTAAATCTGGTTAGATTTATTATCAGATACCATATATTTAATTGTAATTAAGTTCCGTGAAATATCCATTCCACCTCGCTGAATTCCGTGTGCCGTTGTGAAATCTTTATTTTTTTGGAACATTTCTCATTATAACTCTAAAAATATTTGTTCGATTCCGAATTTCTTTTTTTCATCTCATAGCTGGTTAAATTTTCTATTAGATCCTATATATCAAATTTTGATTAAAGTCCTTGAAACACTTAACATATCAAAAATGTCATGTTTTGCCAAAACATACACATTTAGTGTGCTAGCATGGGTATTATACGGTATATAATTAAAATTTGATATATAGGATCTAATAGCAAACTTAACCAGCTTTAAGGTTGAGAAAAGAAATTTGAGATCGGACAAATCATTTAGGAGTTATAGAGAAAATATGCCCAAAAAAAATAGGCTTTTATAACAGTTCTCAGTTGTTAGTGTGCTGGCAAGGGTATTACACGGAATTTTATCAAAATTTAACATATTTTCGCTAGAGGCAAGAGGTTTCAAGTTATTAACAAAAAACTTAAAAACTGACTTTTAGAGTGCCCCCCCCCCACCCTTAGCTCCACCCCTACCCCCCAGTACTTTTAGTTTGTTGTTAAGGACACCTCCCCCACAACTGTGCCAAAATTGGCTTCTACATGAATTATGTCCCCTGTTTATTTGTCCTTTTTTGGTCTTCATTGCTTGGACTAACTAGTCACTTACTATAACCATGGTGACCCTGCCTTAAATTGTTAAGAATATTTTAACCAATATTGTTGTAGTTTTTTTTTTCTAATTATAGTCCATTTTTCTTTGTTTGTTAAATAAATAAAGTTATGTAATATTTTTTGTAGGACCTAGTTCATCACAAAAGTTAAAAACAGCGCATAAGCTTAAAGCACAGACTAGTAAGATTGTGTCAAGCTTCAAAACTCCAAGTGTGAATTGCAACTTGATCAAGGAATATCTAGGCCATCGAGATGGTGTATGGGATGTATCTGTTGGTAAACCTGGACATTTTGTTATTGGCACTGCTTCTGCAGGTAATAATATTTACTGTGTAATATATGTATATTACACTGTAATCCAAAATCATTATTACCGGTGATTTCAACACGAATCTTCTTTCTGACCCCAACATCAAATGGTACTTGGATAACTTGTTTTATTCACTTCACCTATTTATCGTTCCTTTTGCTCCTACTCATCATTCCCGCTAGTCTGACTCATGGTTAGACCTTTATATTATCGATTCACAACAAAATTTCGTTTCCTTCTCCCAATGTGTCATTTCTATCCTGCCATGCCCTAATCCAAATATCATATGACTTCCAAACCTCTGTCCTTCCTAAAACCATTACCTTCCGCAACCTTGATGCCCTCAACCATGATAATATCTTACCATTCCTTGAAGCCTTAGACTGGAGTGAGATCTCCGCCACCTCTTCCATAGACTCAATGGTTGACATCCTCACAACTAATCTCCTTAAAATCCTTTATACATTTGCTCCTCTTAAAACCTCCACCTTTCGTCACCAGCCTGCACCATGGTTGTCTCAAGAAATTAAAGATCTGCAGAGAAAGTGTGAGGCTGCAAGAAGAAGATTCAAAAAGACGAGACTTGTGGACAATTACCTAATGTTCAAAGTGCTCCACAACTTGGTACAGACAAGAATCTACCCCTCCCTTCCACTCTGCCAGTATCTTAACATTAAATGCAAATTATTTTTATTTTTCCTACATTACCCCTTCTGATATCATTTCCTCTATCATGAAATCCCACACCAACTCTCTTGGTCCAGATGGTATCCCAAATAAACTTATATAATTATGCCTCCCAGAACTTACGCCAGTACTTCTTTTATTCTATAATTTCTCCCTCTAAAATTCCGTATTTCCTACCTCCTGGAAAAAAGCCATTGTTCATCCTATCAATAAAAATTCAAATCCTACCTGTCTTGCAGACTTTTAACTGATCACTATTATTCCAAACCTTTCAAAACCACTAGAGCGTTTGGTGCAATCCCAATTATCCAGTTTCCTTGTAGATTTCCTTCTACTCGATCCCCTTCAGTCTGGTTTTCGTCCTAGTTATTCTACCCAATCCGTACTTATCAAAATCCGCAGTGATATCCATGGCGCAATAGAAAAAAAACAACTAATCATTCTGATACTCCTCGATTTTTTTAAAGGTTTTTGATTCCATTGATCATTCTATCCTTTTTTCAAAATTAAAAGCTCTAAACTTTTCCAACAGTTCTATCCAATGGTTCCATTCTTTCCTCTCCAACCTTACTCAAGCAGTATCTATCCCTAACCAACCCTTGTCAGACTTTCTACCTCTTTCCTCAGGAGTAGCCCAGGGCCCCAGCACGTCACCTCTCCTCTTTCATTCCTACATTAACTATCTGCCTCAGTCAATTCTACTCTGTTCCCATCAATTTTATGCAGATGACTGCTGAATATATTTATTCTTTTCCCTGCCGAAAAACTTATTGCTTTCTCCAAGATTCAGGAAGACCTTGACAGAATCTGTGCTTGGGCCAATTTGAATTCAAAGAAAACCCAGGCGATTGCAATCGGCTCGTCACCTTCTCAGATCCAACACCTATTTTCCCACTCTAAACCTATGTGGTCAACCTATTACCTATATCTCCTCCGTCAAAAATTTAGGAATGATCTTCGACCAAAACCTTTTCTGGAAGCCTCATCATTGCCCAAATATCCAAAAATTCAATAGGAACCCTGAAACTATTTAATCGTTCCCATCATTTCCTCCCACAAACTCCTACTTTCCTTGCTCATCTTTCCTCACTTTGATTATGGCTGCATGGTGTATGGTAGTCTCTATATGGGTCTCCGAGACAGGTTAAAGCAAATTATGAATTGCTTCGTTCGATTTGTTTTCGGAACCCCGAGGCGTTCCCATGTTTCACACCTTTACACTGCCTTGAAGTGGCTCTAACCATCTACCCACAAATTATATTAACTGGGTTCATTCCTTTATTAGGTCATTTATCACCATCACCCATCCTACATTTATAATCTTTTGAAATTTAAGTTTTCCGTCTACTCCCAATTCACAACAAGATCACATTCCTCTAACCTATACTTGCCTTAACATTGAACAACTTTATACCAGCATTTCTTCCTAACCCGATCCGCTACCCTCTGTAACACTCTCCCTCTTGGAATAAGACATGCTCCTTCCTTAAGCTCATTTAAAACAATCCTATTCCAATATCTCCTCTCATCCCAGTCAGACGACTGTCAATATGAATAATAATTAACATTTAATTTGGTCAAATTGAATAAATCTGATACCAGTGAATTAGTTGATAAATTTTCGTTTTTATAATAATAATAATCTTTTATTTGTTCCATAATGGTACATAATCATTTATTTTATAAAAATAAATTCAAATTTGCTTTTACTTTAATTGTTATTTTTCCTATAAAAAGAAATATCCACTTCACTTACTATCTATTAATTTGACAATTCATATATGTATGGTTGTGTGTATGGGTATATAAGTGAATATGTGAAATATATATTGCATATGCTCACAATATATATTCCATATATATATATATATATATATATATATATATATATATATATATATATATATATATATATATATATATATATATATATATGGATATAAATTTCTTGACTGTTGCTATTAAATGTTTAGTAAGGTTCTTGAGGTTCAGTCAATAAATAAAAAACAACTGTTTTGGCGACGTTTTGAGACTATATTGTTCTCATAATCATGCCCTACAGTGAAAAAACAGGTTACAATAAAATTATATAAGTTATACAAGTTATTACCAAACATAAAGTTAGCTACAGTACAAGTATATAACAACATGTGTTGGAATAATAAAAATATATTTAAATACAGAATATAGATATATATGTGTGTGTATATATATATATATATATATATATATATATATATATATATATATATATATATATATATATATTTATTTTTTTTTTTTTTTAAACTGGCTTAGTAGCACCTCAGCCTTATAGCTGATTGTGCCAGTGCCGTATTTCCTGTATTGTATTATTACAGTCCTAGTGTTTTCATGTATCTATTAATCATAATCGGATCCATGTCTACGCTTGGGTTTAAGATGAGTTCTTCGCCATAGTGAAGGAACCTCCTCCTTGCCAACATATCACATTTGCATATGATGTGGTAAGGCGTTTCATCTTCCTTATTGAAGAATCTGCAATTTGGCGAAGTTTTAATTTTTATTAAGCTGAGATGTTTATTAAGTCCGCAATGCCATGTATACATTTCTGTTAGGTATTTGAGTCTGGCTTCATGAAGATTAGGAAGTTGTATACTTCTGTCCTTGCAACACTCTCCCAGAATCAGTTTTGACTGTATCAGTTTCTTTTGTTGCCAGTTCTGAGAGGCAATTCTGTTGTAGAGCATATCTATCCCACTCTTAGCCAGGCTCCATGCAATTCCACAGATTGGCTCAGGAGCAATGGGATCCCAGCTGGCCAGCTCATCAGCCTTCTTATTTATTGCCTGGTATATTTGAGTGACCTTTCACCGATTCTACCCAGATTCTATTATTGATGGCTAGTTTATTGAGATATTGTTTACAATCCTCGACTAGCCTTGACCTGGTTATTTCATTCCTCAGCGCCAATAGCTGCTTGGCTATCCGAGTAAATTTTAATGGTTCTGTCCTATGCATTATCTTCTAATAATTGTTGTGCACAGTATCAGATTGCCAAGACCTCAGTTTTAAATATCGAGGTATATCTCCTATGTGGGAGAGATGTGCTTTTATTATTGCTCCTTCTCCATATTCCTGCTCCTGAACCTTTTCCTGTTTAGGAGCCATCGGTATAGCAGTTAATCACATTGCATGTGCGATGTTGCTTGCGGATGTCTATGTTGACACAGAACTCAATTTCAGTGTCTTTCTTTTTTTGAGGTCTGAGTTCATATTTGGTAGCTCTTGTCCCTCCATTTTATTTAATAGTCTCTTGAGTCCATCTGTCTTAGACGGCTCAAAAAGTAATCCTTGTTTGACAAGTTTGTACATGGCATACATCACTTTTGTTTCCACCTCCAGCTGCAGTGCCTTTAGGTTTAATATTACCTCCATCGCCACAGTTGGGGTGGTTCTCATGGCCCCTGTGATTAAGAGGTAGGCCAGTCTTTGAACTTTGTTCAGGCAATTTTTGAATTTCTCCAGTCTCGCTTTGTGCCACCATTCCACAGTAGCATTTAATATCATGGGTCTGACTACCATTGTTTAGATCCAATGGACCACCTTTGGTTTCAGACCCCAGGATTTTCCTATTGCCCTTTTACAGGCCCATAAGCAGTATATATAAATATATATCGTGGTATCTAAATATATTCTTCATTCAATGTACCTATAGATGTAGTTTATTTTCTGTATATATCTTTTCTTATTTTCTCATGGTTAATTTTTTTTTTTTTTTTATTTAATTTCTCCTTCTTATGTTATTATATTTACTAAAGTTCTTTATATAATTATTTACAATTAACTGTATTTAGATGTTTCATGTTCTTCATATATAAATACCTTTGTATGAAATTATGCAAGCCAGACCATTGTACTACCTTGTGATCTTGTAATAAAGATTATTTTTTCATTCATTGTATATATATATTGTCCTCTTTTAATTATTATTTTAAATTTAAAATACTTAATTTTTTTTTTCAAACTATGCATTCAATGGTTTTGTTTTCTTTTATAGATCACACTGCTTGTGTCTGGGGTATCGAAAGTGGAAAGTGTTTGTTGCGTTACACAGGACATTCAGGATCTGTCAATTCAATCAGATTTCATCCTACTAAGGGTTTAGTTCTAACCTCTGCTGGTGATCAATCTGCTCACATATGGCAATTTTCTTTGGATCTTCTTGATCCTCAAGTGAGTTTTTATGTAACTGTTTATTTAATATTAAATATACCTATTCAGCCTACATAAATAAGGATAAAATTGTCAAAAGTTTATATGAGAATTTGTAAAAACAATAGTACAGGAATTTAAGAGAACTATATCTAAAGTAAAAAATAAATAAAACCTATACCACTTCAATACATAAAGGGTCCTGGGTTCAGTATTTTGGTGTGTACTGTTATTAGGCCAACAGTTGTCAAAAGATGATTAGATTTGACCGTTATCACACTCAACTGCCAAGTTTTCCCCTCCAATTAAGGTTTCCCACATTACAGAGGCTAGATACCCCAAGAGGGTCTCCCAATCTCCATGGCTGAAATAGCTAGTAGAAAATAAATGTTCTGCCTTCAGCCAGACTCAAACTCCGGCCCAGGAGTTTCCAGGAGCACCTCCTTACACATAAAAATAAGCTATAGAAAATGCATTTAAGCAACAGATATACCTTAATATGATCTAGAAATAATAATAATCTTTAATTCAGTAAAATATGATTATTTCTTCTCATCGTTCCCTGAGTTCAGTTAATTAAGTTTATGAGCATTATTATTGGTAGTTATTCAACACCAATCAAGCAGAAGAATACTTGATTATCCAATTCTAATGTTGTCAGGGCTGGTTCGGATAATCAAATATTCAGATAATCGAAATTTACTTATAAAAAATATATATGTATTTTATATTTTGAATTCCCTTTAGCATTGATCTACGAACCACAAACTTAATTGCTAATGTCTGACCCAATTCACCTTTTTTTTAAGCTGCGTATTGGTTTCCATTTTGTCTTTTAATAAAAGAACCTCTCGATTTCTATTTGTTGACATGCTGTAATTGTAAAACAAAAAGTTATCACAAAGATTTATACCTGACCAAGAACGATTTAAAACTTAAGGTGAGATCTATTACCAATGTTGAAGGTGGAGACTTTGTTAAGAATGACAGTGGAGTATAATCTACTGTTTAAGAGAGTGCAAAATTTATTATTCAGATGGTTTACTACTAGATTGGGATCGAGACTTAGTGATGGTTTAGCTTTTCCTGTTTTTAACCAAATTTTAGGGAAGGGGGTGTACTATTTAAATATCCAGACCTCAGAACAATTTTCAACCTCTTGGTAATTTTTCTTTGTTATGGCAATATT
The DNA here is from genome assembly GCA_003667255.2 of Euschistus heros. NCBI lineage: Eukaryota > Metazoa > Arthropoda > Insecta > Hemiptera > Pentatomidae > Euschistus > Euschistus heros. The sequence continues at coordinate 1,680,258 of RCWM02000051.1, read as the reverse complement.
CTTGAACTTATTGAAAGAACTCATGTAATTTAGGATGTCAAACAGCTCGAATTAGTAGTGGCATGGATCTTTTGGCTGACCTTTAAAAGTGAAATACATGTATGTCTATCTAATCCCAATCGAATAGGTAACAGTCGTGATAGAAATTGTATTATCTGAGGATCTACGCAGTACTGGTGTTGTCCCCATCTAGGTACCCCTTTCAATCTTCTCTGTTAAAGTTTATGAAGTTACAATTTGTATGTTTGGTTTATTTTAATCCATTATTGTTTCCCTATTTTTTGCATCTATCCTTGAGAAAAAATTATTTATTTAATTTAAGTGAATGTTATATTAAAATAAAATTTATAATGGGAGCAATGTTTTATGTTTTGAAAATAGAAAACAGTATCATCAGATGATGAAGCACCTTGCGAAATTGAAGAAGATCCTGAAAGGTCACCAATTCTCCGTACACCAATTGCTGAATTGATAGGTCATAGTGGAGTTGTGGCTGCGGCTGATTGGCTACCAGGAGGTGATCAAGTTGTGACAGCCAGTTGGGATCGAACTGCTGCATTGTATGATGTTGAGACAGGGGATCTTCTACAATCTCTGACTGGTATTAATTATTTTAAATAATATTCTAAATAATTAAATATATATATATATTATATATATTTTTTTACAGCTATTTTTTTAATTATGTAGCTGAATTGTTATTAAGGAGCAGGTTTTCATGTGAAATAAACTACCAAAATGGGCATATGTGTATAACTATTTTCTCACAAGTAAGAGTACCCAGACCTTAGTCCAATTATCATTAGTTTCAGTCCCTGCAGAACTCTGTTAGTGGCATAAAGCTGGTATCCAAAGAGGCTTGTACAAATCGTGTGTTTCAATTTTTCTACACAGAAATCTCAGAGCCTCTGAAAAATGTCATTAATCAAAATAGTGCATATATCGTTGATTAGTGTTTGAAATTTACAGCGGTGTTCAAAAGTTTATGTATCTATTAAAAATATTTAGTTACTATTAACATCTGATTGAAGTGAGACTATGTGGTCTAATCCTGGTTATAATAAATACACCTCTGACAACATACCTTTAGCTGATCTATAAGCTATCATTTGTCTACAGTTGAGGCTTTTCATAAGTTTTTATAATCATAAGTTTCCGGCCATCCTTTATTAGGGGTGGCTATTAACTTGTCTCCTCATACCAGCCCTCAGCCTTGAGGAAGAAATTCTCTCTCAAAGGGAGGTTAATCTTCCCAAGATTTTTCTCATATTAAATTAGAAGCAAATGACTTCCTATGTAAAATTCATAGTGGTCATGACTTAAAGGATCGCCTAAGGAAAGGAAGGCTGAGGAAAACCTCAAAAAGTATGGATAAAACCATTAGCAGACTTTCGAAAATGAACCCTGGGAAGTGTGCCGATTATATCTCAGATGAATCAAACCACCAACAAATTTTAAATGTTAGTCTTTTTTTTGGATCTGATGATGAATGTTTAACATTTGAAACTAGTTTTCAAATAAAAATAATTCCAATAGAAGTGGCAATTAATTCATCCATCCTAAATGTATTGATATTTTTATACCATCATGCATACCTCAAGTAATTTACATTAATCTTTTATTGATTAATCAAGAACTAAAAATGTATAGTGGTACCTTTTTTGTCTCTCAGTATGTACTTCTTCATAATCCATACCAAAGATGATTATCAAATTTATGATTGTCCTGTAACCATTTTTTTTTTTCCTATTTATCTCCTACTTATTTTATTTTTTTTGTTTATTTCAAGGTCATGATCAAGAATTAACCCATACTTGTGCTCATCATTCACAAAAACTTGTTGTAACATCATCTCAAGATACAACGTTCCGCCTTTGGGATTTTAGGGAGCCAATACATTCAGTTTCTGTCTTCCAAGGCCATACAGAGTTAGTATTTTTAAATATAACTTTTGTTAAAAGAATTTTTTTTTAACTATTCATTTAATTTTATTTTTTACAGTACTGTAACATCTGCATTATTCACGAAAAAAGAAGATAAAGTTGTTTCTGGTTCTGATGATAGAACTGTTAAGGTGAGCTTAGATTGTTTACTATACTTGAATAGTTTATTACGTTTTTTTTTTTTTTTCAAATAATCCTACAATGTTTACTGATTTTTAAAGTATTTTTGATTTTTTTTTTTTTTTCCATAATAAAAATCCTTTGACTGCCTTTCTATTCTAACTGGTTAAACTAGTTTTTTTTTTTTTTTTATTTTTTTTTTGTTCTTCTTTCCTTCACTTTGAATGGTTTGTTTTCTTTCATTGGGTTTCCATTAGGTCACCCTTTTTATTTTTGAAATAAATAATTTTTTTTTTTTTTAATAAATAAAAAGGAATTTCGAAGAAAATCTCTCTCGTAAAAATTTATTCTCTCTAATTTTATTACTTATTCTCCATTCATTGTTCAGTTGTTACTTCACATAACGTATAAGAAATTTATTTTAAATGTTAAACATTTCTATCAAATTGAAATTCATTTATTCATCTAATGGCTTGACAACTTATTCTGAGTTCCTTCATCAGCTTCTGCCTTGTCCCACTCTTCCTATCATAGCCTCCATCTGCCTTTTCTTCTTGTAGTGTGGAACTGTGAAGACCTTCTTTAGGAGCGTCTTTTATCCTAGTTAGATGCCCTGCCCACCCATCTAAATCCTTATGACATCTGGTTAACCTAATAGTGAGTACAGCTTGTGATTTGTCCTGTGGTGCCATTTATTTCCTCTCATTGTTCCCCGAAAATCCTGCATAGAATTTCTCACTTTTGAACTTGACAAGTTCATCCACTTGGAACAAAGCATATTTCCGAGCCTTATTTTAGTACTGGTCAAACCTGTCCTTTAAGTGATGATGAATTTTCAGGTATAGAAATATATTTTTATTTCATAAATGTGTATATGGATTATTTAACAATGATACTAGTTAACTCCAAGCGCAGATTTTTAAGTCATTAAATTTTGTATTTTTTAGTGATCTAATAAAAAAAAAAAATATTGTCTTTGTGGGGTTCATATTAAAAATATTTATTATATTATAGGTTTGGGATTTGAGAAATATGAGGTCTCCACTTGCAACAATTAGGTCTGATTCTGCTGTTAATAAAGTTGACATATCATTGTCAGGTGTTATTGCAGTGCCTCATGATAATAGACAGATTCGCCTTTATGATATGGCTGGCCAAAGGATCGCCCGACTGAGTCGAAGCAGTAGACAGGTAAGCATTTTATTACTTTTAACTTATAATAATTCTTAACATTTGTTTATAGACTAAGAGCCCGTGGACCCCAGACCTTCGTTATTTTATAAAAAAAAAACTTTGTCAGTGCATGCTCCCAATAGAGGTAAGAACGATGGGCCATGAATGAAGTTTGGGTAATCGTGGCCTTGGCAGGTAAACGGTGCTAAAGGTGTGTAAAATACCAGTCTACTATCGTCAATTATATAGCGTGATAATTGATATTTCCTTCAGAAATGTACTTACGTTATAGTATAAAAGCTGATTTTTATATATGTTACTCAGGGAATGATTATATGATGTTTCCTCATCAGCCAGACACCTACCATCGTGGCAACCCCCCACCAGACACTTATCATCGTGGCAACCCCTTGCCAGACACCCTTAATGTTCATATATTTGTAATTGTATTTACGTTATAGTATAAAAGCTGATCTTTATATATATTACTCAGGCAATGATTATATGATGTTTCCTCATCAGCCAGACACTTACCATCGTGGCAACCCCTTGCCAGACACCCTTAATGCTCATTTATTTGTAATTGTATTTACGTTATAGTATAAAAGCTGATCTTTATATATATTACTCAGGCAACGATTAGATGATGTTTCCTCATCGGCCAGACACTTACCATCGTGGCAACCCCCTGCCAGACACTTACCATCGTGGCAACCCCTTGCCAGACACCCTTAATGTTCATTTATTTGTAATTGTATTTACGTTATAGTATAAAAGCTGATCTTTATATATATTACTCAGACAATGATTATATGATGTTTCCTCATCAGCCAGACACTTACCATCGTGGCAACCCCTTGCCAGACACCCTTAATGCTCATTTATTTGTAATTGTATTTACGTTATAGTATAAAAGCTGATCTTTATATATATTACTTGGGTAATAATTAGATGATGTTTCCTCATCAGCCAGACCGTTCTGACAGTTCTAACCCCTTGCCAGACAAGCATGTAGGGTAGCTGTATTAGCGAGCGCGAGGCAAGATACATATGGCTGGGTGGGAGTGAGATAGTGAGTGATGTCTGTCGCGATCCTTCACCACGCTCTTGTATTTTACTGCACATGTATTGTTTATTACTCAGTGCGTGTTTACACCAGCTAAAATAATCTTATATTATTTTGTTAAGTATACATGCAAGGGGTTGCCACGATGGTAAGTGTCTGGCAGGGGGTTGCCACGATGGTAAGTGTCTGGCTGATGAGGAAACATCATCTAATCATTGCCTGAGTAATATATATAAAAATCAGCTTTTATACTATAACGTAAGTACAATTACAAATAAATGAGCATTAAGGGTGTCTGGCAAGGGGTTGCCACGATGATAAGTGTCTGGTGGGGGGTTGCCACGATGGTAGGTGTCTGGCTGATGAGGAAACATCATATAATCATTCCCTGAGTAACATATATAAAAATCAGCTTTTATACTATGATGTAAGTACATTTCTGAAGGAAATATCAAAAAATCACGCTATATAATTGACGATAGTAGACTGGTATTTTACACACCTTTAGCACCGTTTACCTGCTAAGGCCACGATTACCCGAACTTCATTCATGGCCCATCGTTCTTACCTCTATTGGGAGCATGCACTGACAAAGTTTCATCTTTTATAAAATAACGAAGGTCTGGGGTTCACGGGCTCTCGCTCTATTATCATTTTACCTTAATATAACCTCGGGAAGGCTTTGTGATGAACTAATCTTTTAAACTGTTTTCTTTCAATTTTTAATCATTTTATTATAATCCCCATGGAACTTCAATCTTTAAAGCATTTGCGATGAAGTATATATTTGGGGTGCGCAGTTAGCATATGCTATGTATATCAAATCAGTTTAATAAAGTATTGATAGTTAACTAAAATTGATGAATAATTAATGAAGAAATCGAGAGTATTCAGGAGGAAAGGAAAATAAAAGGTTAATAATGAAATATGGAAAGACGAGGAATGCCAAGTTTAAAGGGACAGTAAATAAAACATGGTTTTGTTTTATTATTAGCATATTTTTTTAAATCTTTTATTTTTCTTCCCTAATTAATATTCACTATTTCTTCATTAATTATTCATAAGTTTTTATTATTCATCAATACTTTATTAATTTCATCTATTATTCATATTTTATGCTAACTTTTATTTCTTTATTCCCTTCTCTTTGTATTGTTCGACACATTTAAAAATATAATTCCACTTTTTTTTTTTTCACTAACTATGTACTTTTAAGTTTTTATTTATATTACTCTATAATGTAAATTATTCTTTTTTGCTATCTACGCTGGCATAGCAACTAGAGTGTAGCAGAGGGGGCACATGCCCAGGGCGACAGATTTTAGGAGGTGGCAAACTTTGAAAAGTTCATAAAAAAAAAGTAATAAGTTTTCAAAATTAGATCACAATCAATATTGTTCAATTTTATTTTATCAACCGACTTAAAAAAAAAAAAAGGAGGTTCTCAACTCATCTGTATTTTTTTATTATTTTATTTATTTTATTTTTTTTGTGTATGCTACGTGATTACTCGGTCAATTCTGATGTTTCTTATTTAGATTGGTAGGGCATACTTCAGAGGTGGTCCCATAAAAAAATATTTTGAAATCAACGGAGCACTTTTTAAGAAAAATAAAAAAAAACAGTTAATAATAAACTAAAATCTCCATGGTAGCTAAATCTAAATTATTAACAAAAATAATTTACATATACAGTCAACTCTTGATGTTAAAAATTGTGTAAATAAGTCGAACTGAATAGGGTTCAAAAGAGATAACTTCTAGGACCACCTATCTCTATGAAACAAACTATTAGAAGACATCGCCTCTATAACTCGAACTCAAATTAAAAGAATTTCATGTGTAATTTGTTTTCCGGTTTCCTGTCATTGCTTATCTTTCCAGTTCATAGTTGCACCAGTCACTTATTATTAGTTATTCACTCGAGTGGTTTTACAGTGGTTAAATTAATTTTGATGATTCTTTTTTAGATCGGTAGGGCATACTTCAGAGGTGGTCCCATAAAAAATATTTTGAAATCAACTCAGCACTTTTTAAGAAAAATCAAAAAAAAACAGTTAATAAAAATCACTGTTATATAACCTTCCATTTTAAACATATTTATAATTATGATAATCTAAAATCTCCATGGTAAGTAAATCTAAATTATTAACAAAAATAATTTACATATACAGTCAACTCTCGATGTGTCGTACTTCGATAAGCTTAATTCTTAAATAAGTCGAACAAAATCTGCGGTCGGAAGTACATTAAACTTAAATTTCACCTCAAAGAGACGGTTTCAGATAGAAAACGTTAAAAATTGTGTAAATAAGTCAAACTGAAAATAGGGTTCAAAAGAGAGAACTTCTAGGACCACCTCTATGAAATGAACTATTAGAAGTCATTTGGTTTTATTTAAGGACTTAGTTTTAAGGTGTTAGTGGGTTTTAAATGTATTATACATTATTAAGTTCTCATATTAGTAAATAAATTAATTCTCAAAGTAGTAAATAAAATAAATTAATGTTGCTCAATTACCAGGACACCTCATCCAAAAAAAAAATGTTAACAGACATCTTTTTCACTAACACTTCCTCTAAACTCTTTATTTTTGATCATTTCTTTTATTAATTTAATTAAAAAGTTAATAATGATTATTAGTTAACAAAATGAAAATAGTTGTTAAGCCGGTCAATGTAATTTTTGAATTCATAATTTTACAAAACTATTCAATTTCAGGGTAGTATTAATTTTAACATTTTGTTGCTAATTTTTTAAATTACTAATTATGTCTTTCATTGTTATACCTCGAGTTGGCATCATCTCAAGTGTTATATGATAGAAACAATTCTCTGGCGTTTGGTCGTATTAGGAAATTTATCAAACATTATAGTTTATTTATAAAAAAAGAAATTGTATTCTTTTGGATGATGTTGGTAGGGGGAAGGGCTCAGGGCCTGGTTTAGCTATCAGTGTAGCTCTGCTTGTATACCATTATTACTTTGTATAATATGTTATTTATTACTCTGTATGTTATCATATATAACATTATAGTTCTTTCCTTAGTATTTAAACAATTCACATCTTATTTCAGGGTCATCAAAGGATGGTCTGCAGTGTTGCTTGGCTAAATGAACCCTCTGCTTCCTGCAATTTGTTTTCTTGTGGTTTTGACCGACTTACTCTTGGATGGAATGTTCAGAATACAAAGGATATGTAATTATTTCCTTCTGCCTGGATTTTTGACCATTTGTTTCAGTTGGACCTCTGTTTCCATGTTTTAAAGAAAAAGTTATTGGACAAATTACAGTCTTCATGTGACAAGATGGATTCAATTAGGAATGAATTTTTGCCTGCATATTTACCTTCTTTTTTTTTTTTCTTTTTTTAAATCTCCTAGTAGACTCCCATTAGTTTAGAATTATTACTTGATGATTAAAATATATTTATTAAATACAGTTCTAGAGAATTTTTTATAATTTATTTTTTTAAGTAGTTTTTTTTTAAATATTGATGACATCATTAAAGTTATTTTTATTTTTATTATTTTTGAACTACAGCTCAAGTTTTAAACTTATTTCTAATTGATGAATATAATTAATTAAGAATATATTCCTGCTGAATACCCTGGGTATACATTATGTTGGGAAGTAAGTTATTCTTGTGTGTTAGCAGTGGGGGTTCCACTGTTGCCAGGTACATTGTCCTGATCTCTAATCATTGGCATGAAACAGTGGGTGTTTTATCGTTTACTGAGATAACGACAATAGATCCAGGAACAGGCTAGAACCCCCCTCAGAACCTTTACCTGGTTAGCATTTTTTTTTTTCATTTAACATATTTTATTATAAATTGTTTTATTTATATAATCTTAATTTGAAAGAGTGAACCGTTTAGATATATTAAGGTTGGCTTCATTATTTTTGTACAATTTGCTGAGCTCCTTACATTTGTACACGTGTACTATGGCTTAGTTTATTATATACATTGAAAAATCAATGAAATACTATCCGTGTACTCTACACTTCTACCAAATCAGTGAATGAGAACAGCAATAGATAATAATATCATTCATTACCGTACCTTAATATAAAAGTTGGTGGAGTGTTAAATTTTAGATTACAGAGTGTATTGTACTAGACATTTTATATTAAAATTTTATGGTAATTTTTATTTTTATTTATTTTTTTTAGATTGAAATTTCTATTAAACAGCATTAAAGCGATTTTTATTTTATTTACTTTCATTTTATTAAAATTGATATTAGTTAATTTAATAAAATTTTAAAACATTTTTTCAATAAAGCTTTAGAAGGACTTAAGTTCATAAATGTGTGTATACTATAGTTGTGTAATGAAATAAATTAGTTAAAGTGAGTTAGGTTCAACCTAAAGTGCATTGATATTGTCTTAAATAACTAATATAGAATCAAATTTGTTTTTGAATTCATGTTACTATTTTAATTACTGAGACAATATACATTTTAATGGTGCTTATGAGCAAGTTAGGTATGATTTGCACATTTTATATTAAAATTTCTTTGAAAATATACAAATAAAAGAGTTAAAATATTTTAATAAATGTTAAAATATTAATTTGTTGAACTCCAGTGTTATAGTTATTATCTGTAATAAATATCGTATTTGCTCAAATATATGAACCAGAATATAAGCCGAATCTCCCATTTTGTAAATGTTTTCATGAAATAAATGAGGGAAAAACAATCGAAAGAATTTGTTCATTACAGGATTAATCTTGATTCATAGGTAAAGCTGAGTGGTATATTTTAACTGAGAGTTAAAACCAATAATGATAGCTGATGTATGTGGTACTTCGAATAATGATCTGGGAATACAAATCTAATGATAATAGTTTAAAAACTAAAATATGGAAAAGAAAAGTAACTATTAGTTACGTGCTTTGAATTACCTGGAAAATGTTTAAGCCACCTTAGAAACCAAACAAAGCTAAATAACCAAATTAGTTTTCATTTTAGTGAATAATTTTCTCTCTTCATGAAAATAGAAACAGAAATTAACTATCAAGTTACTTCAAATTCAAGAGTTTGGTTGAACTTAAATTTTCCTTTATCAACTTCAAATATAGGGTGACTCCATATTTCACAGGATTAAATTTTAGATTAAAACATCCACCTACATTCTGACAATTACGGTAAATTAATTTGAAGAATATTAACTGAAGTTTTATTGGTATTACCTTCAGAAAGTATTCTAAATAATAAATTTTTATTCCCCGAAATAATACTGGCTTCCTTTTATTTGGGTGAACAATGGATATGATATAGGTTGGTATTTTTCTATAACAATGGAACAAGTTATTCTTCATTTCTTATTATATAGTAAATTTTATGTCTTATTGTTCACCTTGATGATGAACTAACCATTAATTGCGTTTAATGATGGTTTAAACAAACGAAAAATAATTGCTCTGAAATATAATCTCTTAGTATTCATCATAATGATAATTAGTGCATTAAAGTTTTTTTTTTTTTAAAAAAGAGAATAATTGATAATGGTTGTCATTTTATAATACTTGTATGTAAATCCCACCGTTCTGCCGTTTGGCCTATTGTTGTTATAGCAATTAAGATATTAGATATTTATGGAAGTTACTCCATAAAGTATGTACTTATTTCATTCCACAATGAACCTGTAAATATCTCTGGTTCTCTTTCAAAACAAAATCTTATCTCATGATGGTATTTATCTGCATAGATAAGCTTGGCTTCAGGTTTCTCATCTATAACTGTAATATTTACATGTGGATGCATTTAATCTTTTCTGAATTAAGTTTCTCTGGAGTTAAATCAGGAAATGTTTACAATATTAGAGGACACAAATGGTAACAGTATGTTTTCTGTCAATTTGAATTTTTTCAGTTCAAGTTAAAGTGTAATAGTAAAACTGTAGAGCTGTAGCCTCTTTCTCTTAAATATTCAGGTATGAAAATTCTCTCTGATTTTACTGTATTTTTATCTACTTTTATTTAACACCATCTTGACTTAATGAATATTGTATATTTTTACATAATGAATTTTGAGACCAAAGCAGAAACTTTGAAAAATATTTATTTATCTAATAAAATATTAACTTGACATTTCAACATCCTGTATACATTCTCATTTTAGACAATGTCGCCTGACCGAAATGCTTCTTTAAAGATTAACTGTGTTAAAAGTTAAATTTTCTTCCTGTGGCTGATAATTTTCAAAATAAGGAAGGTGTTGAGTTGTTATATAGTTTGCACTATCTTATTGTATATATAAGTTGGTGCTTCAATTGGTTCTTTATTTTGATAAATTGGTGTTTTATTTTATTTATTCTTTTTATGGAAGTTTTTTTATTTCTTATTAATTTTAAAATTATTTGGAGATTTTAATAATTTTCACTTTTCTGCAGTAAGCTTTATAATAAACAATTTAATGAATATGAGAAAAAAATAATACATATTCCTTATTTTATTAATAAAAGTAATGTTTTAGTTTTATTTAATTTATTTAGAAAATCAGTGAAAATAATAAAATAATTAAGATTTTAGTATCAAAATTTATCACCTTGCTTACTTCCTATTATTAATTTATTTTTTCTTAATATTTTAAAACTTGAGGATGAGTAATAACCTTAATGGACATAGACTTTGAACAATTTTTGTCCAAGGACTCTTTGATTTATTGGGTTTTTTTGTCTTAAAACATTACATACATACATACATATATATATATATATATATATATATATATATATATATATATATATATATATATATATATATATATATATATATATATAATTTATTCAATTTTTTTTTTTTTTTTTTTTTGAGTTCTAACAATTATCAATCTTTGAATGTTTTAATGTGTGGTTGTATGTTAATATTAATTTTATTATTAATATATTACAATTTGGATTTGAATTTTAAATATAAAGTACAAAGTATTTTCTATTACTAAACTCTGTAATTGATACAAAGTTTTGTGTTCTTTAATGCTACTGAAACAGATATTATAAATTTACTCAAATTTATATTAATTTAAAAAATTTTAACTTGACATTTATGTTTTTTTATTTTTGACAATAATTATGTTTCTTTTAGCCTTCAGAAATATTATTCAACAGTTCTGTTGATATATTATTCTTTAAATCTCATTCTTATTGAAATTACTTGGCCATCCCAGCAAACTAAGTAATTTAAACATTTTGAAACTAAATAACATAAGTTTATTTTTTATAATTGATTTCTTTTTCTTTTATAATTGAAATTATTGATTCCTGTTCACAATTAATGATAATTAATTCCTCTTTCAGAAAGAATTGGAAGTAATTGTTATATAAATTTATACTCGTATAAATTTCGTGAACGTAGGTTTAAATTTTTATAGTTACTTTCATTAATTTCAGTGAGACCCTGAAGCCATTTCTTTTTTTATCTTTAAATTATAGCCATTTATATTGTATATAAATATAAAATCAGCATACAACAGGGTTAATTAGTCTTTATACAATGATAGTGTTTATATGTTTACTGGACTGCTGACCAAGCAGTATGTTACTTAAATTTATATTGAGCAGTAATTAATTTAGTCATCATGCTCAAGTAGTTAACTCTAATAAACATGTCATATAACATGTGAAAATTGTATTGCTGACGTATTTATATGCATTTGGCCAATGGAAATTCTCCCACTCAATGATGTGTATTTAAAAAAAAAAAAAAAAAAAAAAAAATGCGGGAAGGCTGATCTCGATTAGTTGTAGAAGTGTTTTGCTATTTTTAATTTGTTACTCTGATCTCATTCTTTAAAAATAAGAAACCTATTACCACCATTTGTGATTGTTAAATGATAAATACAAATTTATTCAAAGATGTATCTCATTACTTGCTGGACTCAATATTGATATACTTTAGGATGTGTTCCTTTGATTTTTTTTTTTTCTGTTGTTATCAATTCAGTATTTTTATTCCTTTTTTTATTCATTCATTTTTGATAAATATTGTATTTTATTTTATTGGGATATACATCCATCTTATAAAATCCAATAATTGTGAATTGCAAATTTTCATTTTTGGTCATGTGTTGAAGAAAGTATATATTTATGTATATGTAGATTTTATTGAGACTTTGTTAATGTGTGTATGGCATGCTTATTATTATCAGACACTCGTGACACTATAAATGTTAAAAAATAACAAAAATTTTAGGATAGTCGTGGCAACATATTACACTAATTTTTGTAACTTTGAATACAGTTCCCAATGGGAGATAACATTTTAAGTGATTAGCTTGATTGTAATGTATCAATTAAAAAATTGAGCATTTTTAAAGTAACTAGAACAAAGAATCATTATTATCAATATTTTATTATATACTTTTTTATTGTAATTTTTGTATGCCCTAAGTATGTTTTTATCATTTTTAGCTTTGTTAACTGTTTACATCACTCATGCCTAGATGATATTTTTAACTTTGAATTTTGTATTTTGATAATTTTAGTAATATTAGATGTTTGCTATTATCCTAAGCCAAATAGCATTAATGCAAGAGTACCCAAGTATATTTTTTTATGTTTAGCATTTGATATAAAGCAGCAGTGTTGTAATAAAACATAGTCATTATAAATTTATGTTTAGATTTACGCTGAGCTTTTGCTCTTAATAAAAAAATATATATATATATATATATATATATATATATAAAGTCTGTTTAATGCAGTTACCATAATTTGTATGGCTCAGCATCCTGAAGCCTATTGCTGCATTTTAAAAATTATTATTTTATTCTTATTTATATATTAAACATTGTTGTTCATAGTTGAATAAAATGTATTGGATGTATTGTTAAATATTTGTTCCTTATATTCAAACTGCTTGTTATTTTAAAAGTAGATAATTGGTTCTTTCACGTTCATAGGTCAACAGTTTGAGAAATAATTATCATAAAAATTTAGATTTTCAGTTTCAGCTGTTGTGAAATTTGCTTAAATCATATTTATATATGTTTTTGAGCCTCAGTTAAGAACAGCGACTAAAATACCTCTGGAGTTTAGGTGATAATTTTTTTATGGACTTATGAAGGAATTAAGTATGAAATGAGTCCTTTAATGATCTCAAAATGATAAATAATAGTTTTAAGGAAGAGTGTTTAATTTATTTTTATTTACATTATTACTGATCTGTAACTTCCCATAATTACTTGAATGAATAACTGCAATGAAAAACTTACCTTAATCCTGATTGCCAAGATTTGAATTGATCAAAATCTGTGATGTTGCACACAGGGTTCAGAGTTATACTACCTGCAGTATTGAGAGTGGTTTAAACATTGAACTCTAACATAATCCTTCAAACCAAAAAAAGGAATGATTAAGCCTGATAAGCTTAAATCATTTGGTTTAAACACTTTTTTAAAGGATAAAATGTGTTAAGAATAAATGCTTATCTTTACTAGGATCATTGTCCATTAAAATATCATCTCAAGAAGAACAACTTTTTGTGCTCACTATCTGATGACTTATTTTAAGATTGAAGGAATTTTTAATTGTGAATTGAAGAATAGTGTTACTTAAAGATATTGCTGGGGTTAATGTCAAGGATATAAGTTTTCCCCGAACATTGCAGATTTCAAGATTTACAATTAGATTGAGGTTTAATTGTAAAATATCTGATTGAAGTAATATAATTTTACCCATCCAAAAAAATACATAATTTAATTGTAATAACTACAATCAAGAAGATCCAGTCCCATGATAACTAGTAACTGCTCAAAATCATTGACAACTAAACTCGACAAATAACATTATGACATCATTAAAGTAATCAAAGCAGTGTGAACTAATTGAAAATGATGTATATCTATACTGATCCAGTATGTTGTCAGTTTCAGATTGGCTCCACTATGTTTGAGACAATCTATGTTAATTTGCGATCAATAGTAAACACAGAAATATACTCTAGGATTATGGCACCCAGCACAGGCATTCCAAAGCACCAAATGTAAGCTTAGTAAGATGCTGATATAACCGGTTCTCATCTAGGGATCAGAATACTGGAGCCTAACTAAAGTCTCGGTATTACTCTGAACTGAACTCTGGATTTGGTGGAAAATGTTTTAGGCAATATGTAATGACTGTTTCAGGAGAAGGAAAACGTACAATAGTTGAAATGAACTTTGTAAAGAAGCTGATATTTTCACCTCTGCTAATTTGGTAAACCTTTGGCGATAAAAAAAATATGGCAAGAATGTATGAAAACTATTCCTCGAGGAATAGACAGTAGGTGAAAAGAGGTAGATCAGATGGTGTGGATTCTGTTTATATAAACAACATAACAAGTACTATTTCGAATAATATAATTTGATATTGTCAACTCGTCTTTTGGACATTAAAATATTCAAGAAAGAAAACAAATATTGAAATTTGTGGAGAAAATCAAAATCAAATTGAGGAAGAATCAAGTCATGGGTTCTTTAAAAAACTAATTTTTTGTTTGCACTGATTACATCTATATTCTGAAGATTTCAGAAGTAATAAATATAGAACTATGCATTAGGAGTTCATGTAAATAAAATCGAACTATTATTAACTTGGTAAGAGTATAACCCTTTTTTTAGTAAAACAACAAAATAAGTCATATTTTTAATAATGTAATAATTGTAGATGCATGCTTATACATTTGGAACATTTTTTTTTTTTTTTTTTCAATTTTTCCTAGCTGTTTTAGCAACAGGGTTTTTCTTAACTGAAAAACGAGGGCATTAACTACCACCGGATTCGAACTCGCTATCTTCACATATCTTGTAGCTAGGGTATCGCACATTTTTATTAGTAAATTACCACCTGGCTATGCTCAACCCTAGAATGAATGGAAAATACAGCAAACAGGAAAAATTTCCCCTTGAAAGTGTTTTTTGCAAGACGAGTTTTTGTTTCCTAATCTAACAAGGCAGTGATTAGCACATAACATCTTCATTTCTAAAAAAAAAAAAAAAATACATCTTATCGAAATATAGATTTTGCTAGTATTTACAAGGCCTTATCCACTAAAGTCTTCATTTATTTCTAACCACTCTGTGTTAGGTTTTGTATTGTTTGCATGTAATTACCAATTTTTTGTTTTTTAGCTTTAAGAGTGAAACTAGCTGAATCAGAAGTACTTGATAAATGGTTTTTACTTTATATATATGTGTATGTGTGTGTATATATATATATATATATATATATATATATATATATATATATATATATATATATATAAATACATACACATATACACTGTACATACACATATATACAGGCTTTGAACAATAACAAGGGAATTTTCTTTTGCACGAAAGTCTAAGCTATTATTAATCTTAAGTCTAGGTAAATTGGATTTATAAATTAAAAAAAAATTAGAAAAAGCTGAAAATCTGTATGTGCATTCATAATAGACCCATAAACAAATCCTGCAAGTTCCGAAAACAGGAACGCCCGCCATCTTGGAAAATTCATTTCTGGTTCTCGTTTTTTTTTTTTTTGTCTTCTATTGCTAATTACTCTAAAACTAAGCGTCCCACGATAATTGTTTATTTGACTAATGCAAATGAAAACTGAATTTCCTGATAATGAGACTAGCTTTTGGCTCGTGGGTAAGTTTGTTCAAAAGGTACAACGGTTTCTTTTAAATTTTGGTTTTAAAGAAATCCTTTTTTTCCACGTTTTTCTATGTGCAGTTATTAAATATTGTAGATACTCATTCAACAATAGGTTTTTGGTAACCATACTGGATTGCATTAAGAAAAAAATTGGGAGGGAAATAAACTTACAAATATGAAGACATCCTCCTCCACCAATCAAAAATTCTTCTATAACAGTTTTTCATGATGGTAGTTAATATAAATTAATTGATGTTACAATTATTAATTAAAACCTTTTAATATTGTAGAAGGCAGGCAATAAATGAAAAAATTCACTGAAATAAATCTTTTTACATATAACATTCATTTTTATTATTTACATGAAGGTAAAAAGAATAGTAGCATTTTTTGTTTGCTAAAACACACTTGTACGCTACCATGTGCAAAAGAGTCTGGTGCTGGAAGTTTTCTTGTCAGAATAGGACCAACATTGAATTTTGTTTTTCCTACCCCCATTTTTCAGAAGGTAGCACAACTTCTTTCCATAGTTAAATTTAATGGAAACCCCTCAATATGTTGATCAGCTGATTCAGTGGTAGGAAGTCTGGTCTAGTTGACTTTACCTTTAGAAGAGGAAACTGTTTTACAAAATTTCTTGTATCTAAACTCATTAAAAAAGGTTTCTTTAACATTTGCCCCATAAATTTTTGAAAGAAACTTTTCTCCCACTAGACTTAATGATTCTGGAGGTAAGGAAACATCATTTAAAACGGAAACCTCTAACACTGGGCCAATCACTTGTTTAGAGTATCATTATCATTATGGGACCTTATATATATATATATATATATATATATATTTTATTATATATATATATATATTTTTTTTTTTTTTTTTTTTTTTTTTTTCTCTTTCCTCTTTATGGTAACCTCATAAGAGGAGAATTTATTTAGCGTATTTACATGCGCCATGCCTGTTTTTAGGCATACTACACGTATTTTAAAAATTTATTAAATCGTATATATATATATAAGTGCAAAAATAAAAAAATACAAAAAGATAAAAAAGGTAAAGGACTTTTTGTTTGCAAAAATTTTCTTTTTTTAATAGTTAGATGCATTCAGAGATCGTCTGGGTCGTTTCTTACAAATTTTTTTTAAAATAATAAACAAAATATTGGGCCAATCACCCGTCTAGAGTATAAATGATTCAAAGTACAAAAATAAAATTTAAAAAAATTCAAAAAAAAAAAAAAAAAAAAAAATAGCGCTAGTTTCGATTTGAGTAATAAGGAATAAAATAAATTAAGGATGGGCAGTGTCCAGCCACTGATGGCGTATAGGAACAGAATGTTGAGACTACTCACAAATGTTATTTTATATAACCGATTCTATGGCAATTTATCGTATTAGTAAAATTAACCAAACATTGTAGTTCATTAAAAGTTTACTTTTATTAAAAAATATTGCATTTTTGGATGATGTTGGGAGGGAGGAAGAGTTTATGGGCCCGGCAAATATATTTGCCCCTAGGCACGCGTTGGCTCTCGCGGGCCCTGATCATCACTTGCTTGAAAAACTCTTAACACCTGCTAATGTCATTTTTTAAAAATAGATATTGGATAAAGCGAATTTTGTTTTCCGAATTTTATAAAAATGAGTTCTGATCAACACCTGAATTTTTTGTTTGAAGTGAGCTTTTTTTTTGTAACCGTCAAAAACAACTAAGCAGCTGGTCCCATAATGATAAACTACATATTTTACGTAAGCTTCCAATACTGGATTAGAAGTTTTCTGAGTAGGCCAAATCACCTTATGACGATCAAATCAACTTACATACGGATTTTCAGCTTTATCCGAATCAAATCTACTGAATACCCTCATTTCGTGCTAACTTTCCTATACTATCTTATATATGTAGTTTATATATCTAAAGAGATGCTAGAAATTTTTAAAGTAATTCATTTTAAAGCTAAACTTTTTTTCTTTTTTAAAGAAAATTTTTTTTTCTTTATATGCAACGCATTTATATTATATTAAAACTTACACAATGCACCTTCGCTTAGTACCGTACCTATGTTGTTATAAGCTGTTATATATACATTTCGCTGGTTCGAACAAAATCAAACCGATTGGACTTTTCAATTCTGTTTGAATCGCTGCTATTTGAATAATTGGTTAAGTAGTTTAAAAAAGAAATGGTCTTTTTTTATTTTTTTGTTTCAGAATGTATGGATCGCCATCTTCACCAAACTCTCCTAAAGAGTTTTCTGATTGGTTGTTCCATTCACCGAGAAGGCAAAGAAGCTTTCTTACTCTTCATTTGTAGCTTCATGACTTACCAGCTATATAATTAAACCAGTGTTTGTAAATTTAAAAATTAAAGATATACACTTATGTATAATTAATATTTATATTCTTCTTAGGTTTCTTCATCAACACTATATCAAAAATAGTATTTACAAAAAAAGAAAATAAGTTATATCATGTACCTCCTTAATAAAAATTTAAAAATAAAAATGATTTTTTTTTTTTTTTACTCACACTAGAATCCCTCTTGACAAGCGCATCCTATGAAAAGAGTTTAAGTTTGTTTGTTTGATGGACCGTTTCTAGAAATAAGTTGTAATTGGTGGTGAGTTTGATGGACCTCTGAAATTTTAAAATTTTGTTCAAGGGTGAACGTTAGCCTCCCCTGGAAAACATGAAGGAACTTCAAGGAAATCGTTTTATATTGGCCTGAGATTTTCAGAAAATTCAGTTATGGAGTCGTGAAAAGTTTGGACTTATATTACAAATACCTGTTGACAACCACGATTCAGTGCATGAAGAAACGAAAATCACGGCATTTCACACGATCTGCATTCATTACATAATGGTTACCAAATGCTGTTATTGTCAATTTTGAGAAGCTTCAAGATAACTGAAGTTATACAACAAGGTTTTTTTTATTTTTCAAAATACACTTGGGCCAACGGGCACAACAGCAGATATGATATACAAAATGTAAAGCAGAGGGATCCAATATCCTGGCATAGTGTGGTCAAATGTTCAAAAAACGAAAGAAAAAAAATAGTTAATCGGTCTGAAATCATTATTTTATTGTTACTTCTAAAATGCGATTTATTGTGTAGATTTTATTCGGTTATTTTAGATCAGTTAATTGAGTTACTCAGAAATTTCCTCAAGAAAAGAGTAAAGAAAAGAAAAAACAAAACAAAAAAACATTGAAATTTAACTAAACATGACTCATTTATTAAAAATAAAATTCTAATTGAAAATAAATACAAACAATAGAACAAATAAACTTAAATTGAAAAAAAACCTTATTTTCAATAATTTATACAATTATTAAACTCAAAATAATGGAACAAAAATTACTTAATTTTTTTGTAGTTAAAATTAAACTGTTTTATTTTATAAAAACAATGTCATGGAATAGACAACTTCTTTTACGTAATAAAATGTCACCAAAATGTTTCATTGCTTATAATTACTTTCCTAATAAACATTTCAACTTTCTGGTACAATTTTCACAAAAGATACAATAACTACCGAATATGTAAGAATATGCAGATGAATTTATAGGAAAATTTTCTCCGATAAATCATGATATTAATACAATTAACACCCACTTAACGCCGATTGACGCGGGTTCTATAATCTTGCTTCAACTTTGTTATTCAGCTTATTAGGTTTTCCGTTTTTTAATAGTTTATATTCGCACATCATCTGCTGCACATAAATCTTATAAAATATTAAACAATTATCTGTACAACAAGTGTACAATTATATTTTTTAAAAAAGTTAGATTAAATTTACAAAGAAATATATCTATATAACTTAATGTGGATTAAGGAGGGTTATATAATCTTGCTTCACCTTATTAGGTTTTCCGTTTAATAGTTTATATCCGGTGTCTACTATAATATATGTTAACTTCTACATAACTGTACAACAAGTATAAAATTATATTTTTAAAAAGGTAGATTAAATTTACAAAGAAATATATCTATATTTTCAGCTTTAAAAAAAAAAAAATGTATTTTTGGCTGAGGGAATAGGTTTTGATTCTTCAGCTATTCAACATTAAAATACAATACAAACTAACTCCCATATCGAATGTTGGATTTTGAAATTTATTCTGCATTTCCTAGAGCAGATTAAAATATATTTCGTGGCGGATCCACTGAAAACATCTTGACCTTCTCATCTTGGCTAGAATATGATAACTCATCCTTTCTGTCCTAGTTGGTGTTCATAAGGACGTTAAGCATCAACACAGGACAACAAAATTAAGGCATGATAGATTGGTATCTCCTAGTGAAGATTTGACATTTTTAATAATGGAGAACAGAAAGAAAAAGAGAAAATTAAAAAACAACTAGTCCCTCATTAAGGTACATCTGATTCTTTATTCAATGTTGTGAACATGTTCTATATAAGAAGGTTAGTATGTCCTGCCATTTTGTCATGGAAGAGTTTGTAACGTTTGATTATGACCGAATGATTGCTGAAATGTTGAAGTCTTGGTGTAGTATATTGTTTTCATACTTTAATGGTTCTGCCACTAATGCTTGTCTGGGTAGATGAGAATATTTATAAAATAAACGATTGTTTTTATTTCTGCAACTTATAATAAATATGTGGGTTCCTACTGTATTTTATTATTATCACAAGAGATAATTATTCGATCAAGAAGGCACTTATTGTAAAGGCAATGAAAAAACGTTCGTTTGTTTAATACTGACTTCTGTTTTTACATTGTAAAAGTAAGATATAGAAGAAGACGCATGGGCAGTTAAAGTTAAGTATCCATATTTTTTTATGTCTTCACCCATTAGAATATTATTTTAAATGCCATGTAAAAAACTATGAACCAATAAATTCATAACGTAATCATATTTCGGTAGTGTTGATTAAGGAAAGTAAACTTATTTTTTAATAATTATTTAAAAATAAAATATATTTGTCAAATATATTATATTGATATGTTGGATTTACATGTAATGGAAATAATACAGGGCAATTATTTGTGTTATTGTATGATTTTTTTAAAATTTAATATTAATCCCAAAGTAAAAGTAATATTTTTTGGTTAAGTGACCAACTGGAACAATACAGCTATTTAATTTAATTTAAATATTTTATAGATTTATAATTTAAAAAATTTATTTCATATTGCTGCGAGTATATTTCAATGGCTGTTAAATAAGTCATCCATTGTGAAATATATTCAACAAATCATCAATATGTTCAATAAAACATAACTGATGAAAAATTATAAACTAGATACTATTTTATTCATTCTTTTATTTTCATGCTTTCAAGCTAAAAATTATATCATAATTTAAAAAAAAAAAAAAAAAAAAAAAAAAAACTTCAGTTCTTAATTTTAGTTAGTTATTTTTTAACCCCCAAAATTTTGTTTCCCACCAGTCCAATGAAGTAGTTAAAAGATACTAAAAACCATTTTTTAAATGGAATTTGTTCTTACAGAATTTTAGAAGTATTTAAAAATTTTTTTTTTTTTATTCATTCGTTTTCTTCATTGCCTGAAGCCAAAAAGTAGGATCTTGTAAAATTCATATAAAAAAATTTCACCTTTATTTTCTAGAAAAAAACACGATCATCACAGCATATTTTGTTTCTAAAAACCGCCATTTTAAGTTACTATTACCGCATGGCACTGATATCATATGTTTTTAAATGAACGAGAAGAGACCTGGAAAAATACTAGTTTAAACATTTGTCAAACGTACGCTTCAAAAAAGTAGTGCTACCAATTATGATTAGCTAGCAAGTTTATTACATATACATATGTATTAAAAAAAATAGTGGCATTCCTACTATAGCTGCTAAACTTTATAAACAAATAATGTTTTATAAAACTATTTTTGTTTTCAGTTAGTTCAAGTAACTTTTGATAGAAAGTATATTTTGGATTGCGGTGTGGCAAATGACACAGCCTGCTCAAAGTAGTTCAGTTTAAATATTAATAAAAAAAAGAAAATTACAGATCATACAGAAGATAAAAAAAATATCGTCAACAACCATTAAAAATTAATTTATAATTATAATATAGTACATAATATTATAATTATAAATATTATTATGTTTAGCATTTGAATAATGAAAAAAAAAAGCGCAATATTTTCAGATATTTATTTCAGCCAGTATTCGTGTTTTAAATTCAACTCAGCTTATATTTTCTTACAGTCTCATTTCACATACCATTTTTTGTTTATTGTTTAGATATCAATCTGAAATCCACATCTTGAATTGCGCTTTTTCGCTAGTTTATATGTTAATCAAATTTATGGTCATAGATTGATATCGTTCAGAAAACTAAATTCTTTAGAGGTTAAAAGTTTACAAACGATAGATACTAACTATAAATTATTGTTTAGCATTTTCTTCTTCTTCTTATGCGTCACCCTGTAGTTCCTTCAGCGTAGGGGAGCGCGCCCAGACATGACTGCTATTGCTCTTTATCTCTTGCCAGGTTTTCGGCTTGGTGAAGATTTCTTTCTTTTTGCAGAAACGGTCGACATATTCCAGGTAAGACTTCCTTGGACGGCCTTGGGGTCTTCTACCATCAGGAACATAGTCCATGGTCTTCAATGGATCTTGATGCTCCTCCATCCTGACGACATGTTTAAACCACTTCAACTGATGAACCTCAAGAACCCTCTTCATGGGGAGACCCCTTGTTCATTTCTAATTGCTTATTGGAGATACAGTCCCTTCTTGTTTTTCCAGCAATCCTTTGGAGGAATTTCATTTCTGCCGCTGTGATTCTACTTCAGCATTTTCAAAAAATTTAAATTCTACTTTGGTGTAAACTCAAAATGATAAAAAAATCATTTTTTAAAATTCCTTTAAATTGCGATTTGTTTTGTGAATTACTTTGTAAATTTACATAATATGTTACCAAAAAAAAAAAAAAAAAATGGACTTTTTATTTATTTATTTAAAAGTTGTTCAAGGGTGAGGATTATCTTTATGCAACATTTTTGTAGTTTCTGTAAATCACATTTCATGATTATGAAATAATTTCTAATGTTCTTCTATTGTTATAATCATTTTTAGTTTTTATAAAGTAAATGAGAAATATGATTATTTTGGAATATTTATTAAGGATTTCTCCCTAAGTGGATCAAATTTCATATGTTAACGTTGTCCATCACTCATCTTATATTAACAATTATTCTTTTATATTTTATGATTAGTCTTTTCTATAATTAAAAGAGTGACGGTTGTAAAGCAGGAGCTATATACATTTCAATATGTACAATAGCTTGTATAACAACCTACATTAAATTTTTATTTCGATAGAGAAGCCTCTTCTCATGAATGGTTTCTGCGAAAAAGTAAAGACATTAGAATAATTCCTAATATCTGTTTATGTGTATGTTTATTAGAGAGTAGCTAAATGCCTATAGAGCTGCAGTTATGATGGTTATGACATTATTGTTAAATACTTTATTGATATTTAATTTATGTTTGATAATGATTATTTAATTTTGTTTTCAGTGAAAGAAAAATTCCTGTTTTCCTGCACTCACATATTCAAAACAGAAGCATTAAATAAAATGGAATCAAACAAGAATTCTATTTTTCTTCAAATAAAACATATAAAACTAATTTTTCTTCTAAATTCTTATATTTCCTTATTTTATTAAAACAACTAGTCATATATTATAATATAATATATTATACACAATAGACTTGGACAGTAGTAATGAATTACATTTTTAAGAAAAGTTGAGCTGTTATTTACAAAGTAGCGATGAATCACTTTTATAAAATTAATAACTACTTTTGTAAATACACTAAAAGTGGTTATTGTTCCTTAATTACTTGCTACTTGTTAAAAGTAATAGTTGTAACTACTAACTTGATACTTGGTTCTTTTACAGAATTATTGGGCATCCAATTGTTTATTTTAATGTATGAGTTGGTAATCCAGATGAACCCAGACTATTAAGAAACTGGCAGATTTGGACAGCATTATCAGTGCTTACAACTTAAAGGCCCATGGATCATATTTTTATATACAATTTTAAACAGCAAAGGATCGACATTTTGATTTTGTAATATTGTTATTCCCCAGAAATAATAATATCGATTTCATCTGGTTGGATTTTAATTTCTAACCATAAAAGTACATGACAGTGTGGTAAACCTAGTTTCTTACAATCAACACTGCACTTTTGAATTTTATTATTGTAAATTTCTTATTGATAAACATTCCTAGAACTTTCAAGATGATATAGTTAAAATTTGGGTAAAGATGGGTTCAGTTTTTTGTTTGCAGAATGGTACAAATCACATTGCTTTTCAAACTTAACTGGGATCCATGCCTCGCACCACATATTTAAATCGTTTTTAATAATTTAATTGAAAATAAGTCAATTTTATTTATATATAATACAGTACCTTTGTAACCTTACTTGTAGAATGACACTCACCACCTACCAGTAAATTTTCAAACTTCACTGTTATCCACATATTATTGCTTTTTTAAAAATAAATTAACTGAGAATCAGACAATTTTATAATTGTTAAACCTCCCTCGAACTATAAATATGATGTGGCTAAAATTTGGTACAGATTGGTATAATACTTTTCGTGGTTAGTGATCACAAACTAAAAATGGCTTGTCCTTATATAATAATACAGTTAAATAAAACCACTTTTAAAGAAAAATTGATAATTATTTAAAATAAATTAATAATTAGAAAAATATACAGGGTGTCCCGAATTTAAATGGCAAAACTTCAGGAACTTATAGGGGACCGAAAAACTAAGACAAAAAGTCCTTTAGAGATTTGCTCGTTTTTGCTTAGTTTTAGAGAAAATCGCGAAAAAAGAAACAAAACAAGTTTTCATTTTCATACTTATTTATTTACATTTATATTAAAATGTTGTCCTCTTGCACCGATGCAAGCATTACATCTAGCACTCACTTGATAAATTGCAGCTTAACATTGTTCTGATGATATTTGGTGCACTGCATCTATAATTCGGTCTCTTAATTGCTCTCTTGAGTTGATTGACACCGAATAAACTTTCTGCTTCAAGGTTCCCCATACGAAGAAATCCATGGGTGTCATATCAGGTGATCTGGGTGGCCAAGGTCCTCCACGTCCAATCCATCGTTGTGGATAATTTATATCTAGCCAAACTCGAGCAACTCTGCTATAATGAGCTGGACATCCATCGAGTTGGAACCACATTTCAATCCGCTGCTGTAAGGGAGGGAATGTCATCTAAGTAATTAGAAAAGTCGTTCTCCAAAAAATGTGTAAATGTGATATCATTCAATCTTGCAGGTAAAAAATATGGTCCCACCAGTAATCCATTCCAAATTCCAAGCCAAACGTTAATAGCAAATTCATGCTGAAACCTATTCTCTCTAATAGCTTAGGGATTTTCAAGAGGTCATACACGATAATTTCTTTGATTAACAATTCCTCCTCTTGTAAAGGTAGCTTCATCAGTCCATATAATTTTTAATGGAAATAAATTATCATCGCGAATTTTGTCAAGAAACCAGATACTAAAATTTAATCTCTTGGCATAATCTTGAGGTGATAAATTCTGAACGTTTTGAAGAGAGTATGGGTAGCGATTATCACCATTCAAAGTTCGCCATATTGCTTGCCGTGAAATTGCTAATGCAGCAGATGCAGATGATCTTCGGATGCTAGTCTTAGGATTGTTATCGAAATGGCATTGGACACAATTTCTTCTCCGATAATCTGCTCTTATTGCTGCCTGGAATTGGTCGCCTTCATTACGTATTAAGAATGACCCAGTCTCTCGTAGTCTATTAAAAGTTAACGGAAATACTCGTCGATTAGGCACTCTACTATTTGGAAATCGGCGCGCATACTCCGCACCGCTTCTAAAGCATTACCGTTACATAAACCATACACAAAAATCATATCAGCGTATTCAACATTAGAATATTAGAATATGTATGCGAACATTATTAGAATATGTAAATAACATTAGAATATGTATGCGGCATTGTGGCTGATGCTATTTACACAAAAATATCTGAGTAACTGACTGAAGACTGATTTAGGAATTATAATCCTAGAAGGAAGCCAAAATGTAAACAAATAAAAGAATGTAAAGGATAACATTAAGTGTTTACATATCTCACTGCCTAGCCTGACGAACTTTGAAAGGCGATAATCGCTACATGTAACATTTTTGTTTTGTTTCTTTTTTTGCGATTTTCTATAAAACTAAGCAAAAACGAGCAAATCTCTAAAGGACCTTCTGTCTTAGTTTTTCGGTCCCCTATAAGTTCCTGAAGTTTTGCCATTTAAATTCGGGACACCCTGTATACAGCTTGAGAGAATTTCTTAATAAATAGAAAAGCTAAAATGTTAGGTAGGAAGGGAATTTAGAATTAGACTTTAGCACACATCTAGCCATCCAACGAATTGGACGGATTCAATTAAATTGTGTATGAGACGACTCTACTAATAATCTGTAAAATGTCTAAAATAGAATACAAAGTGAAACATAAATTTTTTGAACAATCATTATTTAAAGCTAATAAACCTCTGAAAGTAAAACTGTAATTTAATAGCATTGTATTCACCACTTTATTTGTTTTAATTTATATGTGTAACAGATATGAATATAATTAACGTAAAGTAGATTTAGTTAGGGTTGGTAATTTTAACCAAACAATGATAAGCACTTGTTCAAAATCGATTTACAATAAAATATTATCAGCTCTAATGAATGTTATAACAATTTAAATAAACTTTTTTTAATCAGCCCTTTATCTTTTAAAACTCAATATAATCAACTTATTTAGCAAAAGGCCTTCTTTTTTCTATTATCTTAATTTTTCAAATGTTATTTCTCTATTGTTATCTTTATTTAATCATCACTTAATTGGATATATATATATATATATGCACAATGTATTGTTGTTCTGTCATTTATTATTTACTTTTATTGATCAATTATTTCTATTTTACTTTAAATGATTTTCTTCATTTCTTGCTAAATTTTGATAATGAGGAAATTTGGTTCGATAAAACTGTATTCATGTATTTTTTTAGTAATAGTGGTGATTATTAAATGGTTATTACGAAACAAGCAAGAAACATTTTGTAAAACAAATTATTTCTACAGATAAGGAAAATATATATATTTTAACAACTAGCTTTATTTAATTCTTATACACAAACGCGTGAAGCTGTAATAATATTTTTGAATTTTTACCAATAAATATTTTTTTTTGTAATCATAGATGACATTTACGATGACATTAATTTCTTTCCTGGAATGTTAGAGAATTTTATTTGCTTAGCCTGCATTCTTTCCACATCCACAATCTTTTTTACATCCTTGGTAAGGTGTTCTCCTCCTGCTACAGCCTATGTTTAACATACTTGCTAACCTGCAAACGAATCCTCTTCTCCTTTCTGGTTTCTTTTTTTCCTCAACTGAACATCTACCATATTTGTCAATTATATTTTCTTTTTTTGAGCTTGACTTCTTATTGGGTGTTTCTTTTTTGCATAGGTTCATTACTTCTTTGAAAACCTGCTCATTTAGGGGTGCAGCTATTGAATCAGTTTTCGTTCCCTCTTTCAGAATTAACTTGTCCACTACTGTACTGGTTTCGACTGGTAACCCCAAACTGCTGAGGGATCTTCGTTGATTAAAGTATCCACTATCGTAGTTTCCCAAATGAGCTTGACTTTTCTCTTCCCCCATCGTTAATGATTTATGGATATATTTACCGTCTATTTTCACAGTTTTAGGTTTGATTTTTGGTCTCGTGTTTGGGGCTGCTGGATAGTATCCTAAAGTGCTATATAACGTTTTCTTAATCATGGGTATAGTTTCTTCATTTTCTTTCAGTTTTATACTTGTATCACAACTGTGCCGCCGCTCGGAAGTATTTACTTTTGGTGAAGATGCAGTGTTTATACTCGTTTTCATAAGTTCATCAAGGTTTGTAGCTCGTGGTACAATTTTTTTCGGAATTTTCGAAACTGTTGAAAAACTAGCTTTGGATTTACTTGTTAGCTGAGAGTTAGATGGCTTTTGAAAAGGTGTTCTAGCACTATTTTTTAAATTTACTTTGCTATTCCGTTCGGGCAAAGTAGTAATAGGTTTCGGATTCTTTAATGACTTTCCTTTTTTTTCTGCCTTAACTATAGATGGTTTTATAGCTGTATGAGAAGTTCTAATAGATTGCTGCCGATTGAAAAATGCCAATGGTGCTTTTGGAGATGACTTTGCTTTGTGAGACCTGTTGAAAATATCTTGGAACACATGTTTGTATGAAGCTGATGATTGATATTCGGTCGGTGATGGTTTTGGTTTATCCGTCGGCAACAGATTGTTTTGTCTCTCTTTTGATGCGTTAGTGGGTTGTTTGAAGTTGATAAAGGTCTTTTTGTTGTGCAAATTTTTAATATTCTTTTCTTCAATAGTTTGTGTATCTTCTTGTTTTGTCTTCAAAACTTTGAGAGGTTGGAGGTTTATTGAGCTTTTCATCGAGTTAAGCAGGCTTTTCATTGAGAAAGTGGACTTTGGTTTATTCAACTTTTTTTTCATTCTTTTAAGCTCAGATTGCTTATTTTTTTCTTTAGCTGATTTAATTAATTTTTTTATTTTTTGACTAGTTCCAATGCTCTCACTAAAAAAGTTATTTTTCCTTGATTCCGATTGAATTTTATGTTTTAATGCGGTGTAATGAATTACGTTATCATTCATTCTGGGACCTGCAGTTTTAGAATAATTGTGTCTAGGTGGCAGTCCCCATAGTCTTTCTTGACAAGCGGTCTTGTTGATGAGCTTTTTAATGCTGAATTCTCCTCTTGAAGGCTGAAGAAGTACTGCCTCACTGGAAAACGAGTTTAACCAATCAAAATCTTTCTTCTTTAATTTTTCAAAATCAGCAGTCAGGACTTTTTCCAAAGATTTAATTGATTCTTGTCCTTTCATTGCAAAGATGGCATTGTCAACTGAACGTTGATCACTTGAATCAGTGGCCTTACTCAAAGCTGGTTTGGCAGAAAGCGTAGTTATACTCCTGTTGCTGTTCTCCGAAATCAGATTAGGAAACTTTAATAATTCACGTCGCCTTTGATTAATGCTCAGGCTTGGTGGTTTTTTATATTCTTGATCTTGTTCATGTTTTGAACCACTCATTAAACAAGGTTCAGGTATAAAGGAGTCAAAGCTTGGAGTTAAATTGGAAACATTAAGTTGGCTTGAGAAGTATATACGATTTATTTTAACTTCATCAATGTTGGACGATTCTTTACCATTGTCTTCAAATAATTTGAAGTTACTACTTGGACGTTGAATGCTTCGAGGAGTATTCAACGAGCCAAAATCAATAGAATTACTTGCCGTTGATTTAGTAGATAGTGTAGTAAAACTCCTGCTGCGGTTCTCTGAGCTTGGTTTAGAAATCTTTAATAATTTGTTACTTAAAGAAGACTCACTGTTCCGACTTCTTAATTTTTTACAGTCTGAATTATCAGAACATTTAAGTAAATGGGGTATAAATATTTTAAAGATTGGAGATGACTTACGATGTTTTGAGCGATCTTCCCAATCGATGGAGTCGAAAGAAACATTGTTTACGGCAAATTTATATTTTTCATTGATACCGTTAATATAACTATTATCTAAGGCGTCACTCTTTGAAAAGTACTTCACAAGTTGCCTGCCAAATTTAAAAACATAAACACCATCTTTTAAGCTCACGAATTCGTTTTCTGATAAATCCTTTTTCAATACGTTCAGAGGATTGGGGTTCCAGAAAAAATTATCGAACCCAACAAATTTTGAACTGAACCCTGAGATAAGACCGTTAAATGGTGAGAAAAAATCTGAAGGGCACTTTAAGAGCTGTGGGTTATCCAATACTGAAATCTAAAACAAAAAAGAAAGAAATGGTATGACAATTTTTGTTTGATTGAACCAAGATAATTTAATATTCAATTTTTTTTATATTTTTATTATTTATTTGTTTTATAGTTTGTTTTTATTATTTATGTACTAATTACAATCGCATCAGCTATATTGTGTTTTCCATATATATAAAAGATATTCACCTGCATCTGTGATCACAATGAATATGTTGTCTATTATAGCATCTTAACTTTTCACAGCAGAAATCAGGGCCGCCGAGAGCCTACCGGGCCCCGGGGCAAATGCAATTGTCTAGGCACCCTAAACCCTCCTTTCCGAACAGTGGCCACCTTAGCCCGGGCTGAGGGGATTTTGCCCCCTCCTGTCAGTGGCCCTGGCGGAAATTTAATTCTTTCGAACCATTCCAATAGTTAAGCTGATCTGTTCAGGATATTTAATATACTACAATGAATATTATGCATGCCGTACCAAGACAATTATAATCGCCATGATAAAAAAAAATATCAACGACAGTAACTTGCAGCGTTTTTTTTCTTTGACAATACTGCGGATTTATACAGTCCCATATTTTAACATTTAGAAGTTCCCAAGGTATGAAATAAAAAAACAAAACAAAAATGACCAATCAATGATTGAGACATTCGTACGTAAAATTCACAAAATGCAAGTCACTCAGGATTATTTTTTTAAGTGAGTTTACTCAGTCTGGGCCTATTAGGTAGACTCCATATATCCGATTTTGATTCTAACTTATATGTTATTGTACATAAAAAAAAGATTAACACGTATTTTTTTGTTTCGTAAAAACAACCCTCGGAAATAAACAAAGAAATAGAAATAAAAATTGGTAAAACTTATTTTCCATTTTGACTTTGAAAGATGATATCCATATTGTTCTTGCGCCAAAATATTTGCATTTTAGAGTGAACTAAAAGAACAATGTTGGAGTGGAAAAAGGAGAGGAAAGCCATGACATCGTTGGCTCCAAGATGGAGGACGATCTTCGGCCTCTGGGTGTGAGAGAATGGAGAACGGCAGAATGGAAGAAAATGGGAGAGTAGACCAGAGATCTGCAAGGACCATAAGCGCCATGAGATGATGATGAAAAGAACAATGTTAACATTACAAAAAAATCATAAGTTTTTGCTCATAAAATGTTTTAATCATTGAGGGCACCAGACTAGCTGTGTAGATGTTTCTTTTTAAATTATCATAGATAACAATATATATATATATAATAGAAAAAAAAAATTTATTCTGGGACAAAGTCCCTTAAGAATAATAGTTACATGACAGACCATAAGTTATATCTGGCCTAGAAATTATTAATTAGATAAAAAAATAAGATCATTAAAAGTAAATACAATTTTACAAGTATTAAAATGAAAAAAAAAAATCTATTCGCATATATAAACACATACACACTACATACATTTATAAACTATATTTACAATCAGTATAAGAAAAAAAATATTATTTAAGAAATTGACTAAATAATAGATTTCTGATGTTAAATCGAGTAAAGGATGAAGAAAAAAATGATGAAAAATAAAAATGAGAATTATTTCAATGGTAGACAAAACATTATCATATGAGGATTTTTTAAACCGGCTAAACTTTTATATATGATATGCTTGGGTGAAATTCATTAAAGCATCTATATAATTAGATAGCATCCGACTGGAGGGAGGAAAGGTGGTGAAAGAGGAGTGTTTTAAAACTTCCGAGGGAGGATGCATTACGAATAGAAGGTGGAAGAAAATTCCAAAGAATAGCGGAGCGGGCTAGAAAGGAACGTTGGAAAGCAGTACTTCTGTAGGATGGGGTGTAGAGATCGGACAGACGGGACCTTGAATGCAATGATTGGATTGAGGACTTGAAATGTAGGATATTGTGAATAAACGGAGGGTGATGTATGTTAATAACTTGGAAGAGGAATGTACCAAGGAAGTAATCTCTACGGAAGGAAGGGGAAAGCCAATTTAACTCGGTGTAAAGATGGGACACATGGAAGCGTCTTGAGGTTCTAAAAACAATTCTTATGAAGCAGTTCATGATACGCTTTAGTCTTCAAGAATCATCGACAGCCCGCCATAAATCACACATCCATAGTCGAATTGGGGGAATATGAGGTAGGATACTGGATATATATATATCTATATATATCGTGGTTGCTGATCGATAATCCTAACGAAATTTCAATACAATTGTCGAGGGTGGTTTACTAGTGTCATTAACATGCCAATAAGTTCACTATTTTTAATAAGAGATTAGAGCAATAAAACCAATGGTTCAATAAATCAAAAAATATTATAGAAAAATTATTATATCTGAATAGGACCTCTGTAAAAAAAAGAAAAAAGGTTATTATTGACAGGGAATGCAATATGGCGTTCATTGGACAGATTTTTAATTGCTTATAAAGAGTGTCTTGAAGGCACTCTAAATAATCATCAAATTAATTATTACAATATTTAAATCCTTTAAATGAATGACTCCTTTTTTGTAGTGTTCCATGGTCACTGGACCTTTCAAGAACAGTATTCCCTACATAGAAGATCGGCTATTAGCGGTTTTCAATGATTGCTCTTATAAGGGATACTTCCCGAAACTACGGAAAACTGCTGATATTAGGTTTCTCTCTAAGGGAGGAGGCAAAGACAAGCGACTAGCTAAGTCATATAGACCTATCTGCCTCCTCCCTGTAATAAGTAAGGTGCTGAAACTTGCCACTTAAGAGCTTGCTGCCAGTTCTGACAAGAGCAAACCATCCAAGGCAATACGGATCCACTAAAGGCAGGGGAACCGCTGATACTTTGTTGAGGGTACGTCATGTCGTAGCTGAGAAGGCAGATCGGTACTTCATGTTACTCCTCTTTGACATATCCTCTGCCTTTGATAGTGTGTGGTGGCCAAGCGTACTATACCAGCTCCAGAGATACGATTCTCCTAGCAATTTGTATGCGCTGGTAATGAGCTACCTCCAGGATCGACATGTTAAAATACGCGGAAACCTTTATGAGTATGAAGATTTAGTCGAGAGGGGCTGTCCTCAGGTCTCTGTCCTTGGTCTTTTGGTGAGATTTTGGTCCTTGGTGGGGCCTGTGGAAGTTAGTCTTCAATGATATGTTGGCTATACTCGAGGAAGAACGGTTCCCTGCGGGTGCCTTTCTCGACGACCTGGCTGTCGTGGTGTCCGCCAACAGTACAGTCCAATTGAAGCAAGAAGCTGAAAGGTGTGCTGGCCTAGTTAATAGATGGTGTGAAAAACAGAAGATGAAAATGGTGGCTGCAAAAACAAAGGCCATTCTTCTGAAAGGAAATAAGTGTAGGCCTAACCCTATTATTAGAATTGAAGGAGAAAGAATACGTCCAACTGAGACTGTCACCTACCTGGGTGTGAAAATAAGAAGAAATTTTGACGTAACGCCTCATTTGGAATACCTACCTATTAGGGTGGTCAAATCATTTAACGGACTCCGTAGGTTGGAGGGCGCCTTGTGGAGCCTCAGATACCCAGCTACGATGGCGATATATAAAGGAGTGATACTTGGTATCCTACGGTATGCAACTCCCGCCTGGTACCAAAATCTCTCACGCAGACAGATGAGTAGGCTGGCAACAATTCAGCGGAATTCTCTGCTGCGAGTTACCAGGGCGTACAGATCAGTGTCTCATGAGGCGGTCCAAATCTTAGCAGGACGGGTACCTCTTGATATTGTACTGCAAGAAGAGAGGTTTAAATTTAAAATGAAAAGAGAAGACTCAGTGAGACTACCAAATAATCTCCGGTCTTTGATCGATGCAAATCCAAGGAAATGGATGGAGATTATCCGGGAGTACACGATAGAAGAATGGAACAGGCGGTGGGTGACAACCCTGAAAGGGGTAACTCTTAGAAAATATTTCTCCGCTGTTGGGTCACGTCTTGAAGCAACTTTGGTCCTTCCGGATAACTGGATCTCACAGTTTCTCACAGGGCATGGGGGCTCTCGAGCCAAGCTTCAGAAAGATGGTAAGAATATTGACCCGCTTTGTCCCAGCTGTGTACCGGAGACCGCTGAACATGTGATAATAGCGTGCACTGCCTTTGAGGCACTGAGAGCCAAGCTACAGAGATAAACAGGGCTCTACGTTCTAACTGAAAATGATTTTCCTCGACTAGTTTCGGCTGACAACTACCCGTATTACAAAAGTTTTGTGTATGGTTGGAAAACTGAAGAGGGGGTAGAGCACTTCAATCTAGGAAGATGGGGCCACGCTCCAGAAAGACCACTGGACAGAAATGATGCTGATGACAACCTAATCACCGAAATAAAAATAAAGCCTATGTAATAGTTTATGTAAAAACTATAAAATTTTAATATAGGTATGTTGTATTAAATATAGAAATTTAATTGTTGTATTAAATATAGAAATTTAATTGTTGTATTAAATATAGGTATGTTGTATTAAACATAAGTATGTTGTTATGAGAAACATTTAATGTATGTTAAATATTACATTTTATATTAAATGTGTAGTGTAATCTTGAAATGTTAAATGTCAATTGTAATATCGAAATGTTCTGTTAAATGTTTGAGAAAATTTAATCTTGAAATGTTAAATGTAATATTGAAATGTTATGTTGAAATAATAATGTTAAACTGTTAAAACCAGCAGTGATGGCTATCTTGTCATCCCTGCAAAAATCGTGTAGCCGAAAGGCAAGGAAGGGAAATAAATATATAAATAACTGATTATACCTTTTTTTTTTGTCACTATCATGTAAAATTCATTCCAGGAATAATGCTTGGTGTAAACTTTCTTGCTTAGCTTAAAGTATAGTAATTAAGGAAAAATGACTGCAACTTTAAACTTTATTGAACTATTCTTTCTATAGCTATAATATGAATATTACCGAATATTTCCTTAAGGGTGTCAGTAATTGTCTGGTTTACCCAATATAACTATTGGCAAATTCATAATAAACTACTTTTAAATTTTAATCATTTAAATAATTGTGTTTATATTTACGTTGTAAAATAAATTAAGGCACCGACATTGAACCAACCACTGATTTACTCCTGTTCTCACCCAAAATACCAACCCTAAAGCAATATTGAAAGCAATGTTGTTAACCTCTGATAAACTCTCTCACGTTAGGAAACATAAATAACCAAATATCGATATTTAAAACACTAAATATAACTTGAAAGTTATGTTGTTAACTTTTGAAAAACTTTCTCACATTTTTTTTTTTTTTTTTTTTTTTTTTTTTTTTTTTATTTTTTTTTTTTTTTTTTTTTTTTTTAGATAGACGTGGTTTAGTGAATTACAATCTGTATTTCCTTAAGGAAATAAGTAGTATAGATGACAACAAAACCATTCACGCAATATGCACAATGAAAATTCCTTACATTAGGGAAGTGGAAATAACAAAACATCAACATATAAAACACTGAATATTAAACGATTTTGGTGGAGCAGTGGTTCGATGTCATAACCTGAATTGGCTAAAACGATAAAATAAAGAGGAATATTATTATAACATTTAAAATAATATTTCATTAAAAAATAAATATTGCGATATAAAGATATTCTGGGTCACCGATATATCGTGTATTGATATTAAGTCTACATTAATACATTTAAAACCACAATTTATGCCACACTATTCAATTCTACAGGTACATGATGCGCAATTACTGCTAGATCCACAAGTTTCCAATTGAAAATATCCCACTAATTCCTTAAAACTTCGTTTTATACTGTGTGTATAAAACTGACATAACCATGTAAATTAAATGAACACTAAAGCTTTGGTATTAATGAGATAAATATTATAAAACAACACATAATTAGCCAATTGGGTTTAGGCTTAGTAACAATTATTATTTAGCTAAATGTTCTTGCTTACTCTTGGTTGTCCTGATCGTTGATGTCTTCGAAAATTGTGCCGAAAATAATTTATCATTTTTGTATCTTTTATATTTTTATATGTATATGTACTAACCTAAAAATTTTGTTATTATTCCAGACATTTAATCTAGCATGTTTAACGCATGCCAGCTGAAGTTTATAGAGTGCTATAATGTGAATATTTCTTTCACTATTGATCAAGAAGTTTTAATAAAATTGGAAGTTTAAAAAACTACTGAAACAAGTAGCTGTTTAGGTTAACTCGTGTGGAATTCGCCATAAATTTTAACTAAAAGAAAAAAAAAAAAAAACTTGCTAATAATACACTTCCTCAGATTTGTCTTCCAAGATATTTTGGAAGGTGTTCGTGAAGTAATTCATTTTGTCTATTGAATCTAACGACGCACAGTGCGGCAAACTAAAGCAAAACATGGCAGAAAGTCCAAAAACCAAAGTATTCCTTTCAACGTGATATCTTAATTATCAGTTAGTTAAGGCTCTGCAGAACAAAATAATGTAATTCCTCAAGCTGAGAACGACCATGTGTTGTACTGATAATCGATGAAAGTGGACAAAGTTCAGTGGCGTCAATATCAGTGTCCGCATGAATTTGTTACTGACAGATCGTTTTTTTTTTTTTTTTTTTTTTTTTTACATACTGTTTTAATACTTGTATATTTTTACGACATGGAATCATCATCTTAAATTATATAATTTTGAAATATAGTATTATATTTGTTTTAATAATATAATAAAATAAGATTATTGTTTTTAGTTTATCTGTAGGGAACATGGAGTTATAGTACTATGGAGAGGCCCTTCCCGCATATTGTTCCGTGAGGGGCGACTTGGGCGACCCACGCCCACTATGCCTAAATGGCGACTTGCATTCTATATAGCCTAGAGCAACTTAAAGGGTTCGTAATAAATAAAATAAGTAAATCACTAAAATTAAAAAACAGCAGTATAAAGCCTAGGAAGCCAAAATTTGAACTGATAAGAGGTTAATATGGCCAAAAAGAGATCTTCGAATTTGAAAACCACACTTTTCCGAAATTTCCAAATAATCAAGTTTTAAATTCAGTTGATATTCGATTACATTATATTTAAATAAAACAAACTATAAAAATATATTAAAAATCAAACCAAATGAGAATGAATCTGATCGCGCTTTGAACACGATAAATGAACAAAAGATTTTTTCATTAAATACTGATCGAGTATATCTCTGAGACCATAACTTATAGACAAGAAATAATTTTTGTTTACTTTTCCATAAACACTACACATTAATTTAACAATGTACAAGAGAAACTATTTTAACACAACCATCTAAATCATATTTAAAACCTTCCTTTTAAATCGAGCGGGGGAAAAAAACAGTGTTGCCCTTAACCTTAAAAAAAAAAAAAATGTACTTAATAATTTTTTAATTGAACTTAATAAAATATATTGATGGTATTGAGTGGTATTGATATCATTGGTTGAATTAAGCAGACGGTAATAATAATAATACTAAGATACCATTCTATATTTCCTTGGTTTTATAAAGAAGTTGAATTTTCATATCAGGGCAATACCGTTGGGATTGATAGTATGTCATTCCGAACGTTGACCGATTGGAAGGGTAAGAAGCATTTATCAA
This sequence comes from Euschistus heros, assembly GCA_003667255.2. Classification (NCBI taxonomy): domain Eukaryota; kingdom Metazoa; phylum Arthropoda; class Insecta; order Hemiptera; family Pentatomidae; genus Euschistus; species Euschistus heros. The sequence goes on along the minus strand of RCWM02000051.1, from coordinate 1,642,863 downwards.
CAATTGCAAAAATATCTAACTTTTAATGACAGCCTATTTTGCACTCTGTCAATAGTTTCAACTTCCAAACAGTCATGTTGACGTATGTCAACAGTCATACGTCGCACATTGGGGCAAGTAGCCCTAATTGTTGGAATAAACTAAATATTCTTACATTGGTTCTTAAAACCAAGGCAAAAGTTTAAAACTCCAAGCTCTTCTAGACCACACGGTTCATAGACTTTTAGTAGATCAAGAAGTTGTTTTAAAAGCATTGAGGGAAGACGAATTAAAATATTTGCATCTCTGCTGCAAATGGGGATTTGACGGGAGCTTAAGACATAGCTCTTACAAACAAGCGTTTCATGGTGTTAAGGCAGATGACTCCTGTGTTTTTATAACTTCAGTTATGCCAATCCGTCTTGTTTGTATTAATGAAGAAAGCTGTCAAAAGGTAATTTGGCAAAATCCTCGTTCGTCTCCAGCTAGGTACTGCCGACCTATAAAGATCAAATATGCAAAAGAGCCAAAAAGTTAATGAATATATCCTGGTTGGATTTTTTTCGACTACATATTAGGATTTGACACTTGGTTTCTTTAAAAACTTGTTTGTCTTCATTGCTGCGGGCTTGCCATTTTTATAGTGGACGATTGTAGGATAGGTGTAAAAGACCCTCGACAAATCTGATCCAACCTTGGCGAATTGAAAGGCCAAACTGGAGATTCTCTGTTTTCACCGGTGTCGTGAGCATGTCTTCAATTGAGTTGAACTGTAAGATGGAAAAGTATATTGGTGACAAAGTAAGGAGGATTGAGGTTTTTTCATACATTCCCTTGATACTAGATCAGATCTAGAATTCATAAAAAATATTTCATGATTAACTTAACAGTCATATAAGCAATCTAATATAAACCATGGCCGAAGAAACATGCCAGAAGGCTAAAAAGGAGTTGAGGGATCTACTTAGTTAAAATTAAATTAATATTATTGTTTTGTACTTATCAGTGATTCGTTCTTTTACTCTTATATTATTATTAAATATTTTGTTATAAACATATTTTTGAATTTTTTTTTTTTTTTTTTTTTTATTCAGCACTTGAAGAGCAAGAAGCAGAGGGTGAGGGTGGTTGAGTTCTGGGTGGAGACGGCACGAGAGTGCTTCAACATCGGCAACTTCAACTCCCTTATGGCCATCATCGCCGGCCTCAACATGTCCCCCATCTCCAGGCTAAAGTCAAATAGTCGAATATTTTTTAAAAAAGTGTCCTTCTTAGGTCCGCCATCTTAAAACCGTTAAATATTTTAAAACAGTATCCTAGAGGACAACAATGGAGGAAGTTATCCTTCGGATAACCTAAAAAAAAAAAAAAACCGTTAAAACAGCCATCCTTAAGGACGAAAAAGCTAATTCTAATAGTGGATGGAGAGAGTGGCCAAGGATGTCCTTCCTCGGCCTCGAAAAAACGTCAGATCCTGGCAGATCTGTAAAACAGCATCTTTGTGTTGATGAATTTTCTGTGAGTGCGTTACAGACTTTTCCGTCTACCATTGAAAAAATTTACTTCAACAGTCGTGCCATCTATGTAGTGTTGTGTATTTTTGAGTACCTCAATTTCCTTGTCTACTTGCGTCTTTTATGTTAACTACATTTCTGCTGATTCTTTTGCATATTTGATCTTTATTAAAAGTTAGGTATTTTTGCAATTGTTGATAAATGCTTCTTACCCTTCCAATCGGTCAACGTTCGGAATGACATACTATCAATCCCAAAGGTATTGCCCTGATATGAAAATTCAACTTCTTTATAAAATATATTTTATTGAGTTCAATTAAAAAATTATTAAATACATTTTTTTTTTTTAAGGTTAAGGGCAACACTGTTTTTTTCCCCCGCTCGATTTAAAAGGAAGGTTTTAAATATGATTTAGATGATTTTGTTAAAATAGTTTCTCTTGTACATTGTTAAATTAATGTGTTGTGTTGATGGAAAAGTAAACAAAAATTATTTCTTGTCTATAAGTTATGGTCCCAGAGATATACTCGATCAGTATTTAATGAAAAAATCTTTTGTTCATTTATCGTGTTCAAAGCGCGATCAGATTCATTCTCATTGGTTTGATTTTTAGTAAATTTTCATAGTTTGTTTTATTTAAATATAATGTAATCGAAAGTCAACTGAATTTAAAACTTGATTATTTGGAAATTTCGGAAAAGTATGGTGTTCAAATTCGAAGATCTCTTTTTGGCCATATTAACCTCTTATCAGTTCAAATTTTGGCTTCCTAGGCTTTATACTGCTGTTTTTTAATTTTAGTGATTTACTTATTTTATTTATTACGAACCCTTTTAGTTGCTCTAGGCTATATAGAATGCAAGTCACCATTTAGGCATAGTGGGTGTGGGTCGCCCAAGTCGCCCCTCACGGAACAATATACGGGAAGGGCCTCTCCATAGTACTATAACTCCATGTTCCCTACAGATAAACTAAAAACAATAATCTTATTTTATTATATTATTAAGACAAATATAATACTATATTTCAAAATTATATCAGATTCATTCTCATTGGCTTGATTTTTAGTATATTTTTATAGTTTGTTTTATTTAAATATAATGTAATCGAATATCAACTGAATTTAAAACTGGATTATTTGGAAATTTCGGAAAAGTATGGAGTTCAAATTCGAAGATCTCTTTTTCAAGAGATTTTCACAAAAAGAGAAATATGCTTATGAATAGAAGAGGTTTCAGAGGTGCTAATATTTATTATCGCGTTTTAAGTATTGTTATTGGTGTAGCAAACATTTCTGTTCATCCACCCAGATCCCATCAGAAATAAAAGAAATTTACTTTCGCCATGCTTGAAGGTGCAGATTGGAGTATCAAGATCTGAAGAATTCACATCTGGGAAAAAACTGAGACAGGGAGATGAATTGGCATGTCTCCTATTTAATATTACTTTATTACAGTTCAATACTGCGAAACGGTTTTCAGCCGAATAATGCAACTTCATGCTTACGTTGATGACATCGACATTGCAGGACGCTCACTTCAGGCTGTCCGGTGGATTCTCAAAACTTGCAGAAGCAGCAAGAAGCATCGGGCTGAAAGTAAATGCTGCAAAGACCAAGTATATGGTAATCAAAATGTCACGAAGGAAATCACAATAAGAGTATACTCTAATGAGAAAGTCTCTGAATTAGTATATCTCATCCCTCGTAACATATGACAACGCAATAGAAACAGAAATAAAATTAAGAGTCTTAGCCAACAACCCCTGTTATTAAGACCTCAGTTCATATTTAAGGAGCCTTACTTTGTCTCAGGACACCAGAATTCTCCTATGCATAGCAATTATCCAGCCAATTCAATATGGAACGTGGACTTTTTCTAAAGCTAGCGAGCTTATTCATTGAATCAGATGTGTTCCAGTTTATGAAACGTGGTAGGTTGAGATGGGCCGAGCACATTTCTCGGAAGGCTGAGATTGAGTAAAAAGATAAAATGGACCTGAGCAAAATTTATAATTCGAAATTACCGAGTTTAGAAATCTTCTGATGGTGGGAAATCATCATTGTATTCCAATATATCGAATAGATTGTTCGTATTGCGTTTCTTATTCGGAATATTGATGACGAAGTATGTTTAAAAAAACCCGAAGGGATGGATTAAACAATAAAGTTTATAAGTTGAAAAAATGTTTTTATGATCTAAAATAATAATTGCCATAACAACAAACAATGTAAAATTTAACATTCATCTGGAAAAAACATGGTTTCAAAATATTCCAAGACAGCTAATAAAATAATATGGATCTATCAATCGGACTTAATTTAAAGGATATGTGGGAAAAAATTCTAAACATTAATTTTCCTAGATTATAATATAACCATTAAGATGTCATTTAATTGGTTATTTTTCTTTTAGAAAGAAATTATTTAATCACCATTCTTAATAATTTACCGGTTATTACTCTTCTGTAAGTTGGAGGGAGAGAGAAAAAGAAAGGACCTTTCCAAAATAGTTCTTCAGATTCATACAGAATAATAATTCCGGAACATTTCATTCTTTGATTAGGTCTTTACAGAGAAGAGTAACTTCGCTCCTAATAAATTTCTCATAAACTTGCTGTCTTATAGCGTTCAATTAGATATTTTTCAATAATCCGGTGCACAGGGTTCATAGTTGGGTGATCAAATCTTAGATAATGATTAACCTGGGATTGATTAAGGAATTTTGTCAGGGAATGCGGTGAAGTCAGTTACATCCTGTTAATCACATGTTTTATTAAGTGATCAGTCAATCCTAGCATTAAGTTAAAGGTATATTTATTTATTTTTTTATTTTTATTTTTTTTTTTGGCTTAACGTCCTTATGTACTCCGACTATAGCAGTAAGGGCAGGTTACCCTACAAGTTACCAAGTTACAACCTATTGTAGGCATCTTGGGAAGGTCAAGATTCATTTCGTGGGTCAAACACAAAAAATATATATATATATATATATATATATATATATATATATATATATATATATATATATATATTTAAGACACCAGGTATCGATAAGCATGAAAAAGAAGAATTCCAGCGGTCTAATAGAAACCTTTTGTTCCAAAGCTTCCTGTATTCAGTGTTGACACCTGAAAGTAGTTTTTGATAAATGGTCTGAAGGCATGAAAAAGAGAGATTGGGGTAAATTAGAAGGATAAACCAAAAGCTATAGTTATTTATTTTGGATTTTATCATAAAGTAGAGGATTTTTGTTTATTATATAAGTACTATCATAGGTAGAAGTGGTAGGATAGTGAATAGTAAATTATTCGACGTCTTTAGCGCCGATTGGCAACAAGCAATAATTTACGTATACATATTTAAATCTATATACTTTTTTCATCAACTTGTTGGAGTTTGTTCATAAGCTTCTTTGATTCTTTACCTCATGCTGATTACAATGTATTATAGGTACAAAGAAAGTTTGAAAGTTTGAAAAAGTATAATAAGCGGAGGACCGAGGCCCTAGGAATTTCTTCGAACCTAGGGCGACAAGAAGACCTAGATAAGAAACTATTTAATTAAAAAAAAAACAATTAAAACCTAATCTTCGTAATTATTATTCTTAAATAAATATCCTCGGTATCTTCTCTTTAAATAAAGTATATAACATTTTGATCGATTAATTAAGATTTTTTTGTAAGTAATTTATGTAACGAAAATGACTTGCAGTGACAATTATAATCACTCTCTATACAAATATCTGATTGTCTATTTATTTTATAGAGGAACTTCATGTTTTTCTTCTAACAATCCGTATATGGGCCATTCTCCCATCACATACGAATTTCTGTCCCGAAGCGATTGTGGTTCCTAAAGGAATTTATTGTAACCCACCAGTAACAATTAGCTGCAAGGTACTTTTATCATTAACTTAATATAGTTTTCCCATAATTATTGATTTGTTTTCATGGTTAAATTTGAAATCAAAACGTCAAAATTTATTTTCCCGGAGTTCCTCAAGGCAGCGTTTTGGGTCCTGTCCTTTACATCCTCTTCACTGCTGACGTTCCAACCACTCCTGACACGTTCCTTGCAACCTTCGATGATGATACAGCGATACTAACATCACTCTTCCAACCTACAAAATCACCTCTCAAAGATTGAACTATGGTGCAATAGATGGAGAATAAAAGTCAACGAATCCAAATGCACCCACATGACTTTTACTCTACGTCGTAGTTCCTGCCCATCTGTCCTATTCAATAAGATTCAATTGCCCAGATCTGATACAGTGCGATATCTTGGTTTCATCTTTGACAAAAGACTCATTTGGAACCCACATACTAGACTTAAAAGACAAGAACTTAACAGAAGATTCAGCCAACTATACCCCATGCTATGCAAAACTTCAAAACTTTTAATAGACAAAAAGCTTTTAATTTACAAGACAATCCTAAAGCCTATCTAGACCCACGGATTAGAAATTTGGGGAACAGCAAAACAATCGAACATTAAATGTATCCAATCCTTTCAATCCAAACTCCTGGGAACCATAACCAATGCCCCCTATTATGTCTCCAACAAAACATTACACAACAATCTTAATATACCTTTTGTCCTAGAATCCGTACCTGTCAAATATTCAAAATTACATCAAAAACTTCCGCATCATCCTAATCCACTAGCACAATCCAGTTCCACCCCACACCCTTATAGTCCTCTTCGCAGGTTAAACAGACAGCGGCCTCGTGAATGGCCCACATATTAGATTGACATCGGTTCCAATCAGATTGGAGGTTAGGTTGAATTGCTTATGGACACTCAACGTCAAGGGTCTTCTGTGTCTGTCCTTCAATTTATGTTTTTTATTTATTCTTTATATTTTTGACCATTTTTTAAATTTTATTAAAAAAATTATATTTTTTTGAAAAATCTGATGATTGTGTCAATATTCTTATTATTATCACCAAGAATAGTTAGGAGGTTTCTTTGTAATTCCGCTTCCTGAAAATAACTATCCCAGAGGGGACAGTCCTCCGGTAATTGTGTGTTATTGCTTGTAGTGCACTTCGGTGGTCTGTCTTTTGTTATAAGGTAACCATGGGTTAGTCGGGTGTGGCCTATTTTGAGTTTAGTTATAACTAACTCTTCCCTTCTGTTACTACGGTTGGAACTTTTCCATATTTTCAATCCCCTTTTTACAGTTTTAAGCTTATTTAGTTCCTCAGTGTTTTCCCAGAGCTGGGCCCAGGCTAGTTTAACTTGATATTTTAGAAAATGGCAAATGTCGGATGAGGTGTAGATACTTGTAACATCAATCGATGACAATGCTGCTTCCTTGGCAGCCCGATCTGCTGCTTCGTTACCTTTAATGCCCACGTGTGATGGAATCCAAACTAGGGATATGTTCTTATTCAGATCTTTTACCATTGATGCATAAACCTGTGCTTTCCTTACAAGATGATCTTTACTATAGGTGTTTTTTAGTGCCATTAGAGCTGATATGGAGCCCGTGTATATTACGAAGTTTTCTTCCTCGCATTGCATAATATAATAGAGTGCCGCGCAAATCGCATAACATTCGGCAGTGAAGTTGCTGGTCAGGGAAGGAAGTTTATACTTGGCAATCCTGGAGTCAGTTACGAAAGAACCACCAACATTATTATTTAATTTAGAACCATCTGTATAGAATTGTTTTCTATTACTATATTTATCCATAATTTTTTGATATTCTGTTAAATACGTAAGTCCTGTAGTGGTATTTTTAGTGAATTTTTTAAGCGTTAAATCTATTGCAGGTAGTTTTGTAGTCCAAGGTGGGTAATCAAATTCATTAGTTGTTGGTTCCAAGCAGCTAACTTCTTCTATATATCTACCAGCCCTAATACCCAATGGAGCAGGTAGTCTACGGTTTTCTTGAAATCGTCTTGTATTCGGTTTAAAAATGGGTTTCCATGCTGGGTTGTTAATATTGTTTTTAAGCCTTCCAATTTATCCACATGCGAGCTGGTGTCTTCTTAAGGCGAGAGGAGCTATGCCAGCTTCAGCGCATAAACTAGCTACTGGACTGGTTCTGAAGGCTCCTGTAGCAAGGCTCCTGTGGTGGACTGAATCAAGTGCCGAAATCAGATTTTGATTCGACGATGAGTAAATAAAGCTACCATAGTCCAGCTTTGATTTTATCAGACTGGTATATACCTTAAGCATACTTGATCTATCTGCTCCCCATGAACGTCCAGCTAGAACTTTTAAAATATTCAGCCTCTTGAGTGTTTCTTCTTTTAGACATTTAATATGCTCTTTCCAGTTAAGTTTACAATCAAGGGTTAGCCCTAGAAATTTAACTTTTATATCGAAAGTTAAGTTCATGCCTCTGTAGGTTAACGTTGGAAAAGGAGTAGCCGTACTGCGTTTTGAAAAAAAGTAGACATTTAGTTTTTTCGTTGGAGAAGTTTAGACCAGATTTCATAGACCATGCTTCCAAATTCGCTAAACAATTTTGTAGTAATATTTGCATTCTATTTAAATTTTTAAATGACAATAACAGAGCTAGATCATCTAAAAATAAAAAAGTTTTGATTTGTTTAGGAATAATCTCGGTAACTTTGTTTATAGTTATTGCAAAAAGAGCGCAGCTCAAGACACTTCCTTGTGGGATTCCGTTGGTCATTTCTCTTACCGAAGACAGGCGATTACCTATTCTAACTTGAAATGTTCGATTTCTCAGAAAGTTACAAATGAGCATGAGAAGGCCACCTCTAATTCCCCATTCACGTAGCTGTTGTAGGACGCGAGATGTTTTTAAGTTGTCATAAGCTTTTTCGATTTCGAAGTATATGCTCATGTATTCCTTTTTTTCAGCAAAGCTATTCAGAATCTCATACTTCATTGTTATGAGATGATCTATTGAGAGCGTCCTGTTCTGAAGCCGCTTTGTACGTTCGATAGTTAATTTTTATTTTCCAGTATCCAGTTAAGCCTTTTCAAAACCATCTTTTCTACCAACTTGCATACGCACCTTGTAAGTGAGATAGGTCGGTAACTCGAGGGTAGCAACTTATTTTTTCCAGTTTTTAAATTTAGTATTATAATTGACCTCCTCCATTACTCAGGAAAGTCCCCTGTGCTCCATATCTGGTTATAGAATGCAAGAAGCGCGTCCATTGCCGGTATCGGTAGATTTTTCAATATATCATTATGTATCTCATCTACTCCTGGTGAGGATGGTTTCATTTCTTTTAAACAGGAAAGTAATTCTGTTTTGGTAAATGGTAAGTTATAAGGGTTTTCATTTTGGTCGTCAATGCTATCTGTCACGGTTTCTATTGTCGGTTGTGGTTTGGTGGAGTAAATATTCGAGTAATATTCAACAAAATGCTCGGCAAATAAATCGGGATTTTGCTCTATTTGGTCATTGATTAGAAGGGTTGGCTGATAGTCAACGAATCTTCCCATAATGTTATTTATCTTCTTCCAAAATATCCTGGGTGTGGTATTTGATGAAATAGTGTTCAAAAATTGTTCCCACGATTCTTTCTTTTTCTCTTTGATCATTTTACGGGACAGTGAGCGGTTCATTTTATAGTTAATTAAATACCTCATCAAAATTATCAGGGGGAAGATAAAAATTATAAATAAAAATAGGAATGTGAAGAAAGACCTTAACTACCACTGCTTGTAGGGAGGTATTTATCTGAATCAATTCAGAAACTACCCTTTTATGTACGGCAATCAAAACACCGCCACATGCTCTACTTCTATAATCGAAATCATTTCTGTAGATATTATAATCCTTTAGAGTAAAAGTTTTATTGAGGGGTAACTTAGTCTCTTGTAAGCATAAAACTACCGGTTGGTATTTGTTTATAATAAGTTTTAATTCCTCATGTTTTCCCTTTGTACTATTACAGTTCCATTGAATTATATTGATTGGAGTTGTCATGTTAAAAAATAAAATGTAAATAGGCTAGAATTTAGATAAAAAATATCGTTGATTAGAGTAAATTTGTTAAATTAAATTAAAATGGAAAACATAATAATAAAATTAAAAACTACTTACTAATTACTTTCCATTCTTTCAATACTTTGTTCACGTTTTGGTGATTTTTTCCTGGTATTACTTCGAGTTCTTCTTCCCTCGACTTTTGTCCACCCAGTCTGTTGACCTTCAGGACTCACGTGAGGGTTGGTAGAATCTTTAGAAGTCATCTGTACCGAGGGTAAAATCCTTGGTTCAGAGGCGACTTCGCACTTAATGGAGCGGGCTTCCGAATTTTTTTCGGGTATCCCACCAGACGGTCGGGAATTTTGAGAAGTAGGGATTTTTGAAACGGAGGGTAAGGAGAATAAAGAGAAATTTGGGTGAGGAGATGAGGGTGTGGTGGGAGGTGGGACGTGGGTGGGGGTATCAGTGATAGCATTACTGGTGGTGCTGCCCCTAGGCGTGGATGTCTTACTAGACGTAGCTGTTGCTACAGATTTTCTAAATGTAAATTGATTCTCAATAATTTGTTCAGTTTGTATACTAACAGATTTTTTAGTTTTAACAATATTAGCGAAAGATATTTGAGTTGTTATCGGGTGCAACAGATCGTATTTTTTCTTTGCAGCAAATATGTTACTTTTTCTGCCTCTTAAATTTTTTTTATTTCCTTTTAATAAAAACGGGACAATTGTTTTGAAAAAGCATCGTGATTACCAGAACAATTAACACAAGTTACCGGATTATTGCACTCAGACCCCTCATGTTGTTTTTCCACAAAATTTGCACAATGCTTCTTTATTAGTTTTTTTTTTTGTATGACCAACTTTTTGACAGACGTAACACCGTATTGGGTTTGAAATGAATTGTCTTACTGCAACAGAATGAAATCCTAGTTTAATTTCAGAGGGTAAGGAGGGGATATCGAAAGTTAATAAATAGTTGTGACTGTTTAGTTTTTCATTATTTATAAAAAAAGGTAACCTTTTAACATCAATAATATTCTGGGGCTTCAGCTCTTTTATTTCATCAATATCAACATAATTCAAATCCGGGCACCACACAATCCCTTTACTTAAATTTAATCTTGCATGGGGTTCTACTTTTATAGGAAAATTATTACATAGGTTGTTACATTTTAAAAGTTTTTCCGATTGAGTGTCAGAAAATACTTCAACTAAAAGTTTTCTGTCTTTCAATTTTTTAATTAACTTAGCCTCACCTATTATGGCTTTTAAACTTTTCTGTATTAAAAAGGGTGAAACTTTTCTGAAATCTGAAAAATTACTATCATTATCTGTTTCAAGCCTTTTTATAATTAAAAACTTGACACAGTTTTTCCTTTGTTCATTATTCCCTGTAGTTGTAAACTTAAACCTACCTTTCTTCCTTTTCAAAGGTGGGGATTCAGCCATTTTTCTAGCTGAATCATGCAATTATATGAAAAAAAGAAGAAAAAAAAAATCACTTTTAAATATATATAATAATTAATATATAGAAAAACAAAAAAGAAAAACCTTTTAAATAGACTTTAAAAATACGAAAACGATAGAAATTTTACAATAGAAATATATATAAAACAAAACTCATCAGTTTGTTGTACTCGGCTAATCCGCAGGAGCTCTGAAACCTATACGTCTTCACTCGACCGATTCTAAACACAAACTCAAATCAGATTGGATATCCTGGTTTGATGCCAAACCAAACCATATCACACAAATTATCAAACCTTCAGTTTACTGGATTACTGCTCCACACAGGCGGTAATTGGTATTCAAAGCTTAAATCACAAAATCACAGGGAAAAATAAAATTTACTTCAAAATAAAGGCAATAGAATACTTTTGAACAATATATGAAAAATATAAAATATGCAAAGAATTTTTGAATATTCCTGTGTTTAACATTCGTAAAGAATTCTCATAAAATGTTAACAATTACCCGCTGTCAGAGTTTTTGTAAAAATTAAAATTCACACAGTACTAGAACTGTTTGTAGTCAATAGACTAACGAAACTAATTTAAGAGTAAAATTCTTGTTTTAAGTATTTAATTTGGTCATCGTTGAATCTACAGTTTTTTAGACTTATTTTCATTTGAATTTTACGTAAATATTACGGATTTGTATTCAGTATTAATTAATTAATTTTAAACTTCTTGATAGTTGCTAAGTATCTATGGGTGAAAGTAATGAACTCAAGTTTTTTGCGTATAGTGAATCTTGAGACCAGCGCACACTACTGACGATTCGCAGCGCAGTGAAGTAGAGTGGGTTTTCCAACAGAGTTTGGTATATAGGAAAATGCGCCCCGCTCAGTGCCGACAGTGTTTGTTGACCCTATCTAACCAACGAAACCTATCATGTCGGAAAATCCGCTGCACTCCAATCCGCCAGTAATGTACTTTGGCCTTTACTTGTAATTGATTGAATAATGTTTGTGTTACTAATAAATCTTCCATCCTTATTTTATCAGTCCAAAATGGCAACAGAAATTGCATGCAAACTAAGATTATGATATCTTTTTCACATTCCAAGATGTTTAGAAACTGAATTAAATGACTCAATTCTTCCATGGTTGAATGCAATGATTTTCGATTATTATAGCATATTCCAGCTTAGATTTATATTGAACCATGTTTAAAAAAGTTTGTGTGAAAGATCTACTGATAGAAAGTGAAGTTTCTTTTTAATTATGAGTAAATCATCTTTATTAGATCAATTTAGAGTAAATCATCCGACTTCAAAAAAGAAGAGGTTATTAATTCGTCTGTATTTTTTATTATTTTTTTTGTGTGTGTGCGTGTTTCTTACGCGACTTTTCCGTCAATTCTGAATCGATTTTGATGATTCTTTTTTTGATCGATAGGTCATACTTCAGAGGTGGTCCCATTAAAATTTTAATGAAATCAACTTAAGCGCTTTTTATTTAGGAAAAAAAAATTACTGTTATATAACCTTGTTATGTTATGAAAAATATATTAAACATACAGTAAACTCTCGATGTGTCGAATTTCGATAAGTTGAATTCTTAAACTAGGCGAACAAAATGTATGGTTACAGGTAAATTACTCGTAAATTTCACCTCAATAAGTCGATTTCAGGCAAAAACGTGAATAATTATGTAAATAAGTCGAACTGAAAATAAGGGTCAAAAGAGGGGACTAGGATTTCCACCTCTATGAATTGAATTATTGAAAGTCATCGACTTTATAACTCGAACTCAAATTCAAAGAATTTCATGGGTAATTTGTTTTCCTGTTTTCTGTCATAGTTTATCTTTTCAGTTCATAGAGACATCAGTCACTTATTGGTTATTCACTCGAGTGGTTTTACAATGACTCCACGAAAATTGAAAATTCTTTCAATTAAGGAAAAGTTAAAACTGATTCGCGAAGTTGAGTAAGGAGAAACAAGTTGGAGGGTTATTTGCTAGTGAATTCCGCGCAATTCACTTCTAGTTATCCTAAAGAATAAAGAAAAGATCGCCACTAGTGGAAAACGTAAGTCTACTTTTAGGTACCACCAGAAAATAGCGCAATTCACTGATGTTGAAAGTTGTATGATAAAGTGGTTCCGGGTATTTACTTTTCTGTTTCAATAACTTTATATGTATGTATAAACAACATACATATACCATTAGTACGTAATTATTTCTACTGAAATTTTGAGTTCCTTTTTTCCATTTACATTAAGATAAGTCGAATGATGACCTCGATAAGTCGTTGTTGTTAATAAGTCAAACTGTAGGTAGGTTGAACTATTTTTCAGGGTCACTTGAAGATCGTCTTATCGTGAGTTGACTGTATAAACAAAAATATACTTAACACTAAAAAGTAAAAAATAAAAAAAAAAAAAACCGACTTCAAGATTAAATCTAATATACAATCTTGAACTAAAAAGTAAAAAATAATATTTTAATTGCTTCGAAACAAAGAGAATTAAATGACAATTAACAAAATTATCGATACTTATTATCTATTCACAATTTATGATCAGTTATTTTTGGAGTAGGTGCCAGCCAAAATAAACAGAAAAAAATATGGTAATTTTAAAGATCCCCCCACTGTTTCATCGCTGCCACACCGTTGTCTCGTGTGCTATGTATCAAACCAAAAGTTTTTTACTTAACAAAATAATATTCGCGTGTTGGCAAAAGGGTAGCAACCTCCACAGCACCCCACGGGTGGTCCGAAATTTCACATCCTTTGTCGAGTGAATAAAAGTTCTCTACCTGCTTGTCCCTTACCTTTTAATATTAGGGGTAAACAAGATATTTGTAATTATAAAATTCAAAAAAGCTAGGAAGTCAGTGGGCGTGTCTCAAGTACAGGGTTGGAGCTTATGCTTTAAAATGGGCCGGAAAAATATTGAGGAGGTCTGTCTGTATGTGTTGTTCAAAGTGGCTGTTTTTCCGCCCTTAACCTGCTCAGCTGCACCGAATGGGGACCAGGACCTTCCACCGATGACGCGCTTACAAATCATAGCATATCCCTCAAAGATAAGTCTAGGTAAAGTTTATCTGTTACTATTTAAGTCTTCAATTAAGTTATGATCCAAATTTCCATACTGTCATTTTGTATGTCAACCCTTGATTAAATATATGTTGTTGTTAGTTTAACCATACAGTTTATTGCCATGTTGCATGTCTTTCATCTAATCAATATATTTTGATTCTTATTCATATAATTAACACATCTTAATTTCTGACCCCACGATAACCTGGAGGAGATGAAAATATATAAATATAATTAATTAGTTAAAAATATAAATTATAATTTGTCAGGAAACCAAGCCCTGACTGGCATCCCTGTATGTAGATTAATGCTAATCCGGACTCCAAAGAGCAGGAACATAGCACGTGCTTTTCGAAAGTTTGTTGCAAAGGCAGGATTAAGCTGCCCTTCTTGGCTTGCATCGACTGCAAGCATAAAAGATCATAAATTGTGAGTAGGTATATAAGGATCGATAATTTTGTTGATTCTCATTTAATGCTCTTAGTTTTGAAGCAATTAAAATATTATTTTTTACTTGTTAGTTCAAGGTTGTATATGTAGGTTTAAATTTTGAAGTAGGTTGTTTTTTCTAATTTTTTTTAAAATATATTTTAATTTATTCATTTAAACATTCCCTATCTATCTATATAACTGGTTAAACAATCCTTAGTGGGCCCTTTCCTTCTCAATGAGCTTCTGCTATTCATCCCTGTTCTGTGCTGCCGCTTTCCAATTCCTGACTCCCGCTCGACTTTCGTCAGCTACTACACCGTCTACCAATCTCAATTTCGGTCTGCTAACTCTTCTAGCATGGTGCGAGCGCTCTTCAAGAAATCTTATCGGGATCTCAGATATTTCGATCTGGGCTACCTTGTCCTGCCCAGCTTAATCTTCCTAATTTTATGATCCTAACAACAGTGGGTTCTTTAAAAGGCCCATAAGCCTCACTATTCTTGCGAATTCTCCAGACCAGTCCCCCCTCAAAGGATCAAAAATTCTTCGTTGGATTTTTAGATTTTTCTTGAGCAAAGCATTTTCGTCGCTTTTGGTTAGTGCCGATGTTTGATTAGACTAAGTAAGAACTGCGTTTTATAGAGATAGAGTTCGGTTCATCTACTAATCTTTGAGCTTTTAATATGTTTATGGAGGCCACAGTAGCAATTACTGGCAGCTGCTATTCTTCTCTTTATTTCTAATGTAGTTTTGTTCTTGAATATCACCTGAGATTCCAGATACTAGAATTGATTGACACACTCAAACGTGCAAGAACCGATACTTATAATTTGGTTTTATGGATTCACTTCCTCACCTGTATAAATATATTTTGTTTTTGTTCAAGGGACCTCCTTGATTTACAACAAATGTCAGTCTGAAGACAAGAGGAATTGTTTGTTACTCCCATTAGGGCCCCCGCGCACTGGAAACTTTGTCAAAGCAACAATCTAGTTGCTTTAATGAAACTCAAATGAAACACACTGAATAGAATATGGCCCCGCGCACGGGCAACTTTTAAGTTGCCGTAACTAAATAATTGCGCCTGGACCTATTCCAAGGGCGACTAAACAGTTGCTGGCAGAAATGAATCATGTGGGTCAACTATTTAATTGCTTGACAGCCCTGTTCTGACATGCTCATTCTAAAATAATTAAAGAACTTGTTTGGATGTTCATTCAATCTGTAGAAGAGCTTATAAAATTGCCCGTCGAGAAGTCGGGAACTAATTATTGGATGTACCTAAAACATTTTGATCCTTCGTTTATTTTTTCGACGTCTCAAAATAACCGCAGCAGCACAGGTGGCTTCCACGAAATGCATTGTAGGCTGAGCTGAGAAGGAACTATTTAGCCGTCAGCGCGGTAGTGGACAACTCACGAGTGAGTAAATTGTTTAGTTGCTGGTGATTAAAGTTGCCAGTGCGCGGCCCTTATGCCTACCATATCATGTTCTAGAACTATAATGACAACCATATCACTGTTAAAATTTCATTTATTGGGGATGAATGAAGAATGAAATTTAAATAATAATAATAAATAATGGCTTAGCGAACTCAGAGGTTCGATGCCGACACCACTAACCGTTGACCTCACACCTTCCTCCGTCCCACTCCCCACTCCCCAAATCCTCCTATCTACGTCTTGGTCTACCCCTCGGTCGTTTAACCGACGGCTCAAAACTGGTCACACTTTTCGGAATTCGATCATTACTTAACCCAACGACTTTTCATGTCCATTTCAACCGTCGTGCTGCTATTGCTTAGCTATATTTACCGGATATAACTCGCGCAGTTTTGCATTGTGAAGCCTTTTAAATTCTCCGGTTTCTTCATCTTTTTTTTTGGGCCAAATATGCTACGCAGTACTTTACTTTCGAGAAGTTTAAGGCGTTGTTCCTCCCTTAACGTAAGCGGCCATGTTTCGCATCCGTAGAGAACTGCTGTTAGTATAAGTGTGTAAGTTGTTAGTATAACTAAGTGGTTTTGCGACCGAGAAATAACATGCATTACCCGCTTTTAACCTATCCCTTATTTTCTCTTGAATTTCATTTTTTCTTAACATAATAGACCCTAGATATTTGAATTGCTCAACGTGTTCAATCTTTATCCTGGAAATATCTATATTCTTAAAAATGTTTTTCGTTTCTACTACTAACCACATATTTCGTTTTATCGGTATTAATTACTAGACCAATCGTTACTAAAATCGTTACCGGTTTTTTTATGAGCGTAGTTGCGTTTAATTTAATAGTTTCCTCGTTTTCACCCAATAGTGCTAAATCATAAGCATTACCAAGAACCGGACAATGACCCCCCATCTCTAATCCTTTTCCCGTAATCATTACCTTCCTAATGACGTATTCCTGTGCTAAGTTAAATAATACCGGAGGAAAAGAGTCTCTCTGTTTTAAACTTGAACGTACCTCAAACTTTTCAGAGTAAAAAGTACCGATTCGGATTCTATTAAATGTTTCGGACATGCACATAATTCCTAGATTAATCAATTTCTTTGGTATCCCCAGTTCAATTAAAATATCAAAACGTTTTTGGTGGATAATATAATCGTAAACCTTTTGGAAATCAAAATAAGAATTGATGCACTACGCTCTTAAATTCTAATTCTTTCTCTAATATTTGAAGAAGGGAAAATATTTTATCGATCGTTAAACGACTCGTCTAAAACCACCATGATAATCTCCAATTATTTCCTCCACGTAATCAGTAATAATAAAATACCACGAAAGTTGCTACACTCTGTTTTAACGCCCTTTTTGTGAATCGGAATAATTATAGATTATTTCCATTCTTCGGGCATTTTTTATGAAACTAAAAAGAAAGAAAAAAAAAAAGTTTTCCCACGTCTACTGGTTAGCCGCAACCGCACTTACTTTTTTCTTTTTTTTTTAGAAAGAACAAGATAAAAATGATATTTTAAATATTGCATTAAAAAAAAATATGATTGTCATGAGAATAACATATGTTATAATTCCATTATGTATTATGTGTTATTGTTTATGAATTGTATATTGTTATTAATTACTATTGAATGTGTATTGTGTTTCAGGTATTAAATAGTTACCTGTTTTTTGTCAAATAAAGCCTTTCTGTACAAGGTATTCTTTCATTACAATCTATTTGACAAAAAGTAAAAGATAGCTATTTTTGTGGTCATCGAATAATTTAAAATGGAAAGATTCTTCAGACCAGAACGTCTCTCGCTAGATACAAACGAAGCTCAAGCTACACGCCAATGGACGCATTGGAAGACAACATTTGAAAACTTTACCGAGGAACTAGACGCCATTGAAGATGATAAGTTAAAACTACTTTATAATTTTGTTTCTTATAACATTTACGAAATAATTGTTGAGTGTTCCACTTATCAAGAAGCTATTTCCACTCTCAACAATTATTATAAAAAAGCAACCAATGAAGTTTATGCTCGACATCAGTTGGCTTCAAAGAAACAAAATACCGGAGAGAGTATTGGCCAGTATCTTCGTAAACTAAAAGAACTGAGCAAGGAATGCAACTTTAAAGCAGTATCAGCTGAAAAGAACCGAGACGATTGAACCCTAGAAGCAGCTGAAAACCAGGCAAACTCGTACATGACTTCTTACCACACTCTGAATTCCTTGTCTGATCAAACTAATTTGATACCTCACAATCAAATACCCCCAGGTAGTCCCGCAGCAGAGTATTCATGATAACCCCAATCCTCAAGTGGCTTCTCTCACAAAATCGTCTGATAAATGTGAATTCTGTGGGTACTCACCGAAACACCCTTGCAACAAATGTGCAGTACGTGAAGCTGTATGTAACAAATGTGAAAAAAAGGGGCACTTTTTTAAGGTTTGCAGATCTGTCAGGAATCCTAACCAGAAAAGTTCGAACTCCTTGTCAACTATTGCATTTTTATTGGCCGCTTTCCCTAAATGTTTATCAAAAGCTACCATTCAGATTTCAATCAATGGGGTAACTGCAGACGCATTAGTCGATACAGCCAGCTCTGATAGTTTCATCTCTCTCAAAGCGGTCCTGGCAAACAATATTCATTGCTTTCCGAAAAGAAGTCAAATAGTCCTTGCATCTACTGACCACGTAACGTCAACGATAGGTTACTGTTACATAAACTTAAAGTTAGAAGGACATGAATATCCAAGCGTAAAACTACTTATCCTACCAGAATTATGTGCTGATGTAGTTATTGGCCACGACATAATGAGCCAGCATGATCGAGTTGAATTGAATTTTGGGGGAAAAAGACCTCTACTCAGTGTTTGCAACCTCCTAACGCAAAAGTGACTCCTCCTTCCCTCTTTGATAATTTACTCCCCAATTGTAAACCAATTGCGGTAAGATCTCGTCGCTACTCATCTTCGGATACCATCTATGTCAAGGAAGAAGTATCAAGGCTACTATCAGAAGGAATCATCGAACCAAGTAACCCACCGTGGAGAGCACAAGTTGTAGTAAATAAAGAAGGAAAAAAAAGGTTAGTCATAGATTACTCTCAAACTATAAATAGATATACTCTTCTTGATGCTTACCCGTTACCTAGTATTGAATCGTTTGTTAGCAAACTAGCCGAGTATAAAATATTTAGTGCTATAGAACTGAAAAGTGCTTGTCATCAGGTACCGATAAGTCAACAGGACAATCCGTTTACCGAGATTGAAGCAAATGATAGACTCTATCAGTTTACTCGTATACCATTTGGTGTAACAAATGGTGTTGCCTGCTTCCAAAGAACCATCGATCGAATAATTGAAATTGAAAACCTGCAGGATACTTTTGCATACCTTGATGACGTAACTGTATGCGGTAAAAATAAAGAACAACATGATCGCAACCTCTCTAGATTCTTTGAGGTTACAAAAAAATATAACCTAACTCTGAATAAGAACAAGAGTGAATTTTCAATTCATAAGATACCAGTCCTTGGGTATGTAGTAGAAAACATGTCTATGCGCCCTGATCCTTAGCCTTTAAGAAAACTTTTAGATTTTCCAGTCCCCGCAGACGCAGCTAGCCTGAAACGTGCCCTTGGAATGTTTTCCTATTATGCTAAATGGATTCCCAAATTTTCAGACAAAATTTACTCCCTGATTAATACCAAAAGCTTCCCTTTAAGCTCACAAGCCATCGATGATTTCAACCTCATTAAGAAGGAAATCGCCAATTCCAGTGTTTTTGCCGTAGAAGAAGATAATCCATTTACTGTTGAAACGGACGCCTCAGAACATGCGATAGCTGCTACGCTTTCTCAATCAGGAAGACCAGTCGCTTTTTTCTCAAAAACTCTCAACAAGACTGAACAGAATTATCCTCCAATCGAAAAGGAAGCATATGCCATTGTTGAAGCTTTACAAAGATAGAGGCATTTCCTCATTGGGCGTAATTTTAAACTCATTACAGACCAAAAATCTGTATCCTACATATTTAATCATAGCCATCATGGAAAAATAAAAAACAATAAAGTGCTGAATGGAGATTAGAGCTTGCACCATACTCCTATAACATCGTTTATCGACCAGGTCGTGAGAACATTGCTGCAGATACCTTCTCAAGAATCTCGTGTTCATTGTCAATGAAGGGTGCTGAGAGACTTTACCAATTGCATAGCGACATATGACACCCAGGTATAACGAGTATGTTTCATCTAGTAAAATGCAAGAGCCTACCATATTCGCTGGAGGATGTAAAAAGAACAGTTGCCTCATGCAGAATTTGCGCCGAAGTCAAAACTCGATTTTTTCAGAAGCCACCATCTAATCTCATTCCTGCTATTGCACCCTTCGAACGACTAAACCTGGATTTTAAAGGACCGATTCCATCTACTTCAAAAAACAAGTACATATTAACCGTTGTCGATGAATATTCGAGGTTCCCTTATATTCTCAATTTTCGGTATGCCAGCATTTATACACTCGGACCAAGGAGCAGGTTTCATGTCTGCTCAACTTCAAAACTATTTAGTGCCCCAAGGGATTGCTACTAGTCGCTCATCTCCATATAATCCACGAGGCAATTCTCAAGTGGAAAGGTATACTGGTATTATATGGAGAACAATTTCACTTATTTTGAAATCTAAAAATTTAAAAACTGAACAATGGGAGAGCGTTATTCCAGAAGCTCTTCATTCAATACGTTCTCTTTTATGAACTTCTACAAATACCACACCACACGAAAGAATGTTTCAACATCCTAGGCGGTCCTTCTATGGAGTTTCGAAACCTGACTGGCTTATGAAACCAGACCCTGTCTATGTTAGAAAATAGAATAGGGTAAGTAAATATGAGCCATTGGTAGAAGAAGGCCATTTGATAGAATCGAACCCTGATTATGCTAGGATCGTCTATCCAGATGGCAAAGAAACTCTTGTATCGACTCGTCATATCGCAGCCCCTCCTGAGTCTGTTGAACGGCATACTCAGATGGTCAATGAAAGAAATGATCAGGTCGATTCAGGAGATTTTGTTAAGCGGATTGAAACTATCAGGGGACCAGGGACAGAAAAGGTCAAGGAACCGAAGACCACCTCCACACCCGATTGTAGTAGAGTTGCAGAGCCGATTCAGGGACTTGAGGAGGAAGAGAGAGCACCCGCACCCGAACCACTTAATGCCCCAGTAACAGGAGAGTCTCCTCTTGGACCTACCCCAAGACGATCATCTAGGACCAGGAAAGCACCATCTTATATTTTGGATTATGTGCCAAAATAAAAGATGGAGTGAATGTCATGAGAATAACATATATTACAATTCCATTATGTATTATGTATTATTGTTTATGAATTGTATATTGTTATTAATTACTACTGAATGTGTATTGTGTTTCAGGTATTAAATAGTTACCTGTTTTTTGTCAAATAAAGCCTTTCTATACAAGGTATTCTTTCATTACAATGCTGTCTTAAATTAGTGGGATTTGCTTTTTTTAAGAATATAGATCTTTTATGCAATTAATTTATTTTTTCTTTTTGCCTCCACCCTCTCTCATTGCACGACATTCCTCACGGATACGACAAGCTTCTTCAATGTAAACGTCTACATATGGTTCAACCTTCGGTGGAGACATAATGAATTTGTGACCGGTCAAAATTGGTGTTCTGGGCTGCAAATACCGATTTTGCGCATCTTCTAAAGCAGTCATCACTTCACGCTGCTTCTTACTACATTTTTCAACACATTTTGCCGTGCTTCCCGCTTCCTCATCTTTTTTTTTATATTGAGGTGAACTAGAATGGAAATTCCTATTATTTGAACACCATGGAGAGCACCTTCGGAAACAAAGTCCTTCCTGAAAATGTAATACAATTCAAACTTGACAAGAAAATTAAATACAAACTTTATCTACATGTATGGGTATAAAGAGTATTGTTCTGGTCGAATTTCGAACACTCTAATATTATAGTGGTGATTTTTTGCATAGTCGTTAGAAGATATCAGCAAATAAAACAATGTAGTGCAGAATTTTACTCATAACTAAATATAGTGCAATATCAATAAAGATTTACTTCTCTTTATTATCCTTCCCTATGACTTTACAGATGGCTGAGAACTGGTTGTTACTAATTAAACCTAATATGAAAATTGGTACAAAAGTTTTTTTAATGGCCCATATCAACCACTCATTCCCTGTTTTTCTGATATTATGTACGATTGTAATGATCGCGATAGCTCGTTATAGACAATTGTTTGCCTTCACTTACTCTAGACACATATAAAGACCCAACTATTCCCAGAGCCGCTGAGAGAGAGGGTATAGAGGGGGTAGATGTTTAGAGGAGGGGGGGGGTATTAGGAAATTAACCAAACAGTGTAGTTTAAGGGGTTGGTTCACTGACTATTCCTTTATCTATGTGGTCAGTTGCATTACATTTACTATTCGAACCGTTATGAACATAAGTATCACGTGTGTGTTCCTATAAGTTCACGTGTATAAACACGTGTAAACATAAGTTCAATGAGACGACAAAAGCGAATTTACATTTGATGAATTTACTTACAGGAACGAATCAACCCTGTCAGAATGCATTCTTCCTAAAACAACTATCTAATTTATGAAAAGCATATTCATTTATAGAAATTAATCGGTTTTTGCAAAGAGGGCTTCAGTCTTTTCTTTTCATAATGAGTAAGCACTGAAAAAATATTTTCTGAAGGTGAACCCACCCTTTAGCTACGTTCTCACGGGGCGTGGCACGCTAGCGTGTTCCACGCATTCGTGGAATTTCCTCCGTCTGAACGAAGTGGCGTGAGTTTGCCTCTGACGTCATCAAGAGAGAAGGAAGTCCACGACCGCTCACGCTCGGTATCAAACCTGTTTGATTTTCAGGCGTGGACCACGCCAGTCGAAAGAGTTAACAAGTGGTTTATTTAGAACAAAAATAGATAATATGTTGAAATTATCCAGGATCCGAACGATATTCCGCCATTGTTGTCCTTATAAGGATACTGTTTTATTAATATTAAAATATTTAACGATTTTAAGATGGTGGAAAGATATTCCGCCATTGTTGTCCTTAAGGATACTGTTTTATTAATATTCGATGATTTTTCTAGCGAGTATCCAGTTCCCTACCTAGCAACGCTTTTTCTTCCGTTTTTTTATATGTCCACGTGACTCTCTCAATCTTTTTGCCAACATATCACTAAAAATTGAATTCAAAACTGCACAACTTTCCACGAGAAGCTCCTCCAAGGTAGGTTTCAAGGAGCAAACTGAATCGTGGTCGTGTGAACAGTCCACGACTCTCTGCTGGTTCACTTTTCTCCTCCACTCCAGGCAAGCACCAAGAACGAGAAAACGAAGGAGTGACACGCTTTCGTATTTTTGCCCTGTGAGAACACGGCTTTATATGCAAATAAGACTTCAGAATTGCTTAAAATAGCTTCTTTCTTAAGTCTTTTCTGTATGTAAAGGTGGGTTCGATCACAAATCTCTTTGCATAGACAAATTCAAATATGGCATATTTTACGTAAGTAAATGTGTTAAAATTAAGTAAGACTTATTGCCCATTAAAAAACAATATTTTTTTCTAAATATATTCCCCTGAAACATTTCATATTACAACTGTAAATGTAAATGAACGATTACAAGAAACACCCGAGTAAGGAAAAAGCATTCTTTCTTGTATTCAAGTTTTTTATATGTTTTTCAATGACTTAATTGGGGAAAATGCGTCAATCCATTTAATCGTTCAGCACACAATTGAAATGAAGCCGTAATGTTTTTCTCTATGGTTTTAGTACACGAAAGTACTTAGGTGAACAGAAAAAAAACGAAGGGATTATTCTAAGCTGAGTTTGAAAATCAATTTAAAAATTTTAAATTAAGTTTTAAGGCTGTTGCATTAAACTAATAATCCGTAGTGGGAGTACATAAGGCCCAACTAACGAACAATAAAATATGGTTTGACAGTGATTAGGATCGTATTATTGATTGGAAATATGATGCTGTTTCTACTAGCATAGTTCTTTAATATTGGATATTCTATAAGTATTAAAATACATTTAAGTTAACCTAGTTTCTGGTACGAATATATTCTCGAGAAATGAAGACTACAGTAGAAATGGTACAGCTTAGGATTAACACTAATTTCAAACGGAAACTATCCTTTTTATATAGGATTTTATTCAATCTATCTGTTCTGATTATGGTGCTTATCAAGTACCGTTTATTTATGAAACAATTGTGAATACTTGAATGTATTCGTTTAAATTGTTGAATTAGATTTCGTTGTAATTAAAATTCGTTTGAAAAGATAAATGCAAGAGGAAGTTTTATTCATTCGGAAGTTCTGTGGAAAACATAATAAAGGATAAGGGCTTCAGGAGCAATAGTATTAAAAGATTAACTTGAGAGTGGAATATTACCTTAGATTTCCAAATTGTTCCTGCTTTGTTGAAGAGTAGCTTCTGTGAACATAATCCAGCCATAGGAAATTTGATGCAACAAATCCAATTTTATTTGGCCTGGTGTAAGTTTATATTTGGATTTTGGTCACTAATACCAAACTTAATTGCTCTATTACTTGTCACTTACATCCTGATATATCAAAAAAATTAATAACATTTTAACACATGTTAACATTATTATCTTTAAGAAATTAAAAATAAAATTTAGTGTTCTGAAAAATATACGTTTTAATTAATTCACATACATATATGTATCAAGAAGCTTATAAAAATAAAATAATAACTCTCTCAATGATTTAATTAGTTATTTCCTTTATTTATCATTCCAATTAATGTTAATGTAAAATACGATTATGACCTTGCTCAGTTATCAACTCATGGCATATGGCGTGTTAGTTTTTTTACAAAAGTGTACTTTATTACACAGCCTAAAAATCGATGTATGATAACGTTTGTATAGATAAAAGTTGAAGAGATATATCCATGGAGTGATAGTAAGTGGAGGGGGCTTATCTCTCAATCGCCAGGGCAGTAACTGACTGACTAGAGGCAGCCATTTTGGTATGAACCATATACAGGGTGAGTCACAGAACACATAAACGACTAGAAGCGGCATCCAAGGCTAATAGGTGAGGGAACTGTGTCACCCTAGCGCTTGGGCATCCCCACCACAGCCACCCCCTCGTACCAAGCTGTTCAGTTTACGTCTTTCATTTATTACTTAGTTTTAGTTCTACACTTTCGCATAACTACTGTCGTTTCTTGATATTTGGAAATAACCATATAAATAAACCACAGCCATGAAAATCAAATTATACAATATATTTAAAATTATTTTATTCATGGCCAAACTGACATTACAACAACATGCCTGACATGATAACAAAAAAAATGACTGGCAAGTTGGCAAGTTAAAATAACACGAACAGTTATTATTGGCCACTGAAAAGAATATGCTTATTATTAGTACTTTTAATTTTTTTCATGTGAAGATCTTCATTAATTTTTTTTACATGATGGAAAATTCTAGTTCGAAAGTACAAAACTCCTATCGATCTAATTAGTAGTGAGTAGTGACATTCGTTGACCAAAAAATTATCGCATCAAGAAAAAAATTGTTTTCCGATACATTTTTTTAGCAAATGAGAGATCCAGGATTCTATTAAAAAAAACTCATTTTTCTCTTTTTCTTTAGCGCAAAAAATTTGTTCACAAAATAGGCAAGTTTCGACCACGTCATTTCCTGGCAAAACTAATCCACCGCGATTCTTCGTAGCAATCAATCCATTTATTTAAGTAATTGAAAACGCTTTCAATCCCTTATCGTAAATCTTCGAAAGTTTGGTGTTATTTGATTTCGAGACTTGTCGTTTTATGAGAGTTGAGGTAGTTTGTGATATGTTTCCGAGCATATCCGCATATTAATCGGCAACTAGATCTTTTTTCTTCAGCTCAGCAATAATATTTTTCAGCTGACAATATCTCTTTTTCAACCTATTTGCCTGTCGTCTCAAATTTATCAATTTCTTTTTCTTTTCGCTTACAATACTTTGAGTGGAGTAGAGGATATTTTGAGCAGAGTTCAATTCAGCTGAAGTACTTTCAAGCTCTGTTTGTAATTTTGTTACGTCGTTTCTAGCATTTGCCAACATTGTCTTCAATTTTTTCTTGTCAGGAGATTTGGTGATTGTTGTAGGACAACTATCTCTTTTTATCGCTCTTCTCTCCTATTTAAAAAAAAAGGTATAAAAGAAACCTCTAATATGCATCTGATAAATATTAGAGCACAAATGTAAAGATATATATACAATGTGTATAGGTTTTATTTTTTAAAGAAATTTTATTTGTTATTATTTTATTTTTTATTTTTTTACCACAATACATCCCCTTTTCCTACAGCTAATATATTTTATGATTGGTTGAATCAGGCATTATCTGACTGGTAGATTCATTTTTTGATTGTAAATACTTGTTGAATACTATAAGGATTCAAAAAACTGAAGCCATAGGTTAATCCAAATAATGTCAGTTTTTTCTTACTGGCTATCGGACTATAAGTATTTTGACTCTGTGGATTTCGAACAAGCTATTCAAGGTAATGAAGCCCCTAAAGCAAGGGAAAGAAGCTTGTTCCTAATATGCTCCACGATTACAAACGTCCAAATTTCAGGTGTTCTATCAACAATAGAAACTAAAAATAAAATCGGCACTACAAATTCTGAATGATTCCTTTGGCGACGTTAGAGTATTACTTGACGAGAAAATTGGTTTATAATTTTTTTTATGCATATCCTCTACTAAAATTAATTAGTTATGGGAATAGTGGCTCTATTGTGGTAAAAAAGTAAATAAATAAAAATACCTTTAAAAAAATAAAACCTATATATTATATAACAAAAATTCACAAACATGTATATCTTTTGGTCTCAAATGGTTGGGAAATCCGTCAAATACTGATGGGACTACGCCTTTTTTTCAATTTTGTGAGGAAAGGAGAGGATCGGTCGAAGTCGGTTTCCTTAAAATGCTTTGAATATAAGCGACTGGTTTTTGTTGGGTTCCAATTCTCTCGTCTGACGGCGTTAGCCCATTTAACTCGTTCATCTTTACCTGAGGGGAAAACTAGGGACAAAAATAAAATATGATATTATTATACAATATAAAGCATATTTACAGTTATGGTTTAACTACAGTAATCTTCAATCTTCCGAGCAATGTGCTATGCAAACACAGACTAATCAAATGAAGACAGAGGTTTGATATGTTTTGTTTGTAATTATCTTTCCGTCCAATGTTTCCGGATGAATTCTTTTTTCAAGTGTATTACTAACAAATAAAGAAAAATACTTTTGATTGCTACAAAACATTTTCAAATCATTCGGCTCATCATCATTGCATTTAATGTATCCTCTTAGTAACTCCTATCTCGTTACCTAACGTTTACGTTTTAATTACTAAAACTTTTACGTTAGTTTTTTACTTTGTATTACTAACGTTGTGAAGTTTATTTAGTCATACAATTGAAAATAGGGAATCGTTCCAATCTGAAGAAAATAAAATTTAAGGATGAATCTACTGTATTTCGTTAGATAGCTCAGAAAAAATAAAGAACTTAATTAGAGTTTTAAGAAAATTTTACTTACAAATGGAAAGTAATTGGAGGAATAGCATCCTTATTTTGGGCTCTGGTACTGCAACCAAAAGCTACACAACACGGCATTTCACTAGTAACTGTAAAACCTCTTCAAAACAATCAAAACATTAACAGAGCGTGGACAACAGCGAGGCCGCCATGTATCGAGGGGGCGGCTGGAGTGGGGGGTAGCTTGTGCCACTCTTTCCCTTGCATTGCCGCTTCTACTCCTTTACGTATTCTGTGGGGTGAGTATCTCTTAGTGTAAAAAAAAAAAACGATTGGGTGAAACTAGATCGAAAATGTAGCAAAATGCCGCAGACTTCACCTTTCTATTCCAATCCGTTGCAGATATACGATAAATCAAAGACTTTTTGGAGGAAACCACGTTTTTTCCCCATAAAAGCTGTAATTTCTCCATTTTGATATTTTTCAAATTTTGACCACATTTTCGGATTTAGCATAAAATTTTCTATAATAGCTGAGTACCTGTAACCTTGAATTTTACAAACGGACATTTTTTGGTAGTTTTGTTATTCTTATCATGTTAATTTTCTCAGTTACATTTCTGCCACTATCTTTCTAACTTGAGTTTAAAGTCCTTTTCCCAAACCTGTCCGCTTCTATATGGTATGTATGGTGAAGTACAACTGGTGGCTACCCCATTCAAGGAGGGGAGTTCTTTAGATAGAAAAGGTTTTTCTCCTTCCTACCAAATAAACAACAAGTAACAAAAACGACTGAAAATCTTGTTTAATGCAAGGATCTCAGCTGAAATTTTTGTCCGATTTGGTAGTGTGTCTACTTTCGAAGGGCTTCTATTATAAAGCGGGCTTCATTCTCTACAGCTAAATTATGTGACCCTTAGAGAGTTTTCTTGAAAAAACGGCTATAGGTCGCTTGGTCTGAATAAGGGTAGCAGCAACTTCTTCGTCTAAGGTCAACGCCGAACATTGTATCCAACATTTAGTACAAACAATTAATCTATACATGGTCATACATTGTTGAATGCTGTGATGGATTCAAGACCTATGGGAATATTAAAAAAAAACAAAAAAAAAAAACGATTCATCTGTTGCTTGTATCTATAACATCCCCACCCAGTTCGAATAATAAGAAATCATTCCTATAACGCGAACGCACTGTAGAGATATTTTGTTTGTAGGCACCATGACATTTATCAATATTATCTAGCCAACAACAAGTATCATTTATATAACGATTAATTTTCAATTATTAATAATGATTGATGGGTTTGTTACGAAAAGTGGTTTTATCACTGGTTTCTCTTATCCTATGTGTAATGTTGTTGGTTTTAAAATAGTAAAACTCCCTCTACCTCTTTGAACGTGATCATAATCACTAACCTTTAATGAGATAGCCTTTTCGCATTCAAATATTGTGGCGTGTTCTCTTAAATTTTATGCCATGCCAGGTCAAAATGCTAATGTTCTTCATTTCAAAGGAAGCAATTTCATGAGACAAAGGCTTATTCTTTCTATCTTGACTGGTAAATCAATATATATTTCTGATATTCGAACCAAGGATACTGAGCCAGGACTTAGAGGTATGGTTGTTTATTTTTCCATTATAATTGGTTTTGATGTCTTATAATGCCTTATTAATATAATTAATTAAAATATTCCTGGTAGAATATGAAGTAAATCTTCTCCGTTTGTTGGATAAACTGATGAATGGTATGTGGCTTGAAGTAAGTGAAACAGGGACAAGTTTCTCTTTTACTCCCGGTTCACTACTTGGAGGGCAGATAGACCATGAGTGTTGTAAGCTTCGTGGAATAGGTTATTACTTAGAAGTAATATTTGCTTTAGCACCTTTCTGTAAGAAACCTATTACCATAACTCTTAGAGGTGTTACAAACAATCAGGTATTGTAATTTACTTACTGTTTTTTATATTATTAGTTTTTGTTGCATTATGTATTAGCACTGTAGTCCTATAGTCATTCTTGTTTTGTTGGATTTGCTTAATAGTATTGTTAAATTATACTTACTGGCAATTATAAACATAATGATGGTAGAACAAGTCAAAAAAGTGGGCATATTGGTTTTCTTTGGTTTCTCCTAATGGTTACTAAGGTTTTTTTTTTTTTAATATAATTTTATTATTTAAGTATATTGATCTTCCAAAATGTTGACATTTTTATGTCCCTTAATTTTCAATGAAGCTTCAAACTGTTGAATTGATAATAATTATAAATAGGTCTTAAACAGTAAGTCTGTTTGTTTTTTTTTCAACTCTTGCTTCTAACATGTTGCTGTTATTTAATCTTAAAATGAGACAGTGGCATCTTTTCCTTTTAAAAATTGGCCTTTCAAGATTCATTTTGTGCACTTGTTAATGAAAGGAAAATAATATAAACCAAGTGAGAATGGATTCACTATGCTGAACCATGTGATCTGATACGCTAACATTGTCAGCCTCTGTGGTCTTTAACAACTACACATTGCATACTATAACTATTTCTTTATGCTCAGTAGAATTTTAAATGGAAATTTTAGAATACAATACTTTATTGATATCAAAATGTTTTACTAATTTAATTTTTACTGAAAAGATTTGGGGTATTATATTTAAATATTGTAGGATTATTCCAGCTCTCGAAAGATGAAAGTTACTCTCGATAAATACCTAATTCTGAACATTAATATTTTAATTGCAAATTATTAATTAATATTAAGAATTATTATTATAAAATTGTTGAATGAAAAATGTTTGGCCTGATTGTGAACAATTGTACAAAATGAAGCACTGTTTTAAGCTTAACCAACATTATTACTTATTTAGGAGGATCTTTATATAGATTTTTAAAATGGAATTAAACACCTGTATGATCTGATAATCACTTATGTAGTCATTGATGTTGATTATGACTAAAAATTAAATGTATGTATATATATATATATATATATATATATATATATATATATATATATATATATATATATATATATATATATATTTTTTTTTAATTTTTAGGTTGATCCTTCAGTTGATTCTTTCAAACATGGAGGCCTTTCAGTTCTGAAACAGTTTATTGTTGTCGATCCTGGGATTGATCTGCAAATCAATAAACGTGGACTAGAACCGGATGGAGGGGGTGAAATTACGTTTGTTTGTCCTTCTCTTAAGTTGAAACCTATTCAGGTAAAATTGGCTACATTGTTTTTACTATCATGATTAATTAGCTAAATTAATTATTTACAATCTAAACTCTCCATCATTAACAATTATAATGAATAGTTTCTTAAACATATTTTTATTAGGGTAAGCATATTCTTATTAGATTGAAACTTTATGTTATGTTACTATGCTAACCTGATATGCTGCCTCCAATGTCTGTCAGTATGATTTTGAAATTGGACTCTTGAATCATTGAAACTTTAATCATTTATCCTATGCCTGCTCTCTGTTTCTGAGAGAATTTTGCAGTCCATTGAAAGGAAGAAAGATGGATAAGTTTCTTTCTAATTTTTGGTTTCCCTGAAATAAAAGGGTATATGCATGTACAAATGACTATCTTTTTGCCATTATTACATAATAAGCTGGTTAATTATCTTAATTGATTATAAGCCAAAGGACTTATAGCTTGTCGTGTCCAGTGGTGGTCATTCTCAATAGTCTGACTGAGACTTCATGGAAAAGGGTTATTCCTGTTCTTATCCCTTGGCAGCTGAAATTAGAACTGGAGATTGCTGTTAACATAGTTCATTTTATTAGCTTTTTTGTAACTCATGTCAAAGGAGTATAAATTGACTCGTGTTTCCTAGCAATTTTAATGATTGCTCATAGCATGCCACTTTAAAATCAGCGAGAATCACTGTTTTATTTTTTCTGCTTTCAAAGCCAAAGGAGAAGAATGTATATGTCTCGATAGGATATGGTAAGGTAATATTATGGTTATTTTTCATTTAATAGATGGCTTTGGATCTAATACCCAAAATATTTTGATTATATCTCCTATAGTTGTAGGTTTATTGTCTTAATTGTATTTGAATTACAGGTAAAGGAAATGGGGAAAATAAAAAAAATTAGAGGTATAGCATTTGCTTCAAAAGTCTCGCCTTCAATGGCCAACAGATTCATTGATGCTGCAAAAGGTGAAATTTTAAAATTTATTCCTGATGTATTTGTTACAAGTGATCATTTAAAAGGGCATCGTGCTGGAAAATCTCCAGGTACAAAATTTTGATTACTTATTTTTATTAAATATAACTTAGTATTTTTTATTTAATTTTATTATAGTTTTGTTATTGTTATACTTTTTATTTAAGTCTTAGTATATCTACTGCTGGTTATACAAGTAGTTAATGTGTTCAGCAATCACTCCTCAACAGCCAGATTTTTTTCCCATTTAAGGGTACCCATTTTATAGAGGCTGAGTGTGCTCCAGGAAGGTCTCCAGACCCTGTAGTTGATTAACCCTTGAAAAAACAGAAATCAAATTGTTCGCCTCCAGCCAGGCTCCTCAAACTCGGGCCCCAGAGTATATGGTATAGGAGTGCCTTACCCTATGAGCTATCCTGTTCCTTTTTTTTTTTTTTTTTTTTTTTTTTTTTTTTTTTTAATGCAAATCTACTCTTGAGATGCTGGTCTTGAATTTATATATAAGATAAAGTCCTATTATACAATCCTATTAGTTGTTACTTTCTTAAGGTATCCCTTTTTCTATGCAATATTATGTTTATAGTTAGTTTGGTAAAAATATGTGCTTCTTCTGACCTTTATAAGTTGACCACTTATAATATACCCAATTGTTTTTCTCCATTATTTTCATTTAATTTATTTAGTTCTGCCGGGAATCACAGTCCATTTAGGACCTGGACCTCCTTCTACAGTTTGCTCCATTCTTCTCTATTGGCTGCCTTGGTTCACCAGCACCACTTTTGTAATCTTTTGATAGCTCTTCTAAATCATCCAGCCATCTGGTGCGGAGTTTCTCTCTTATTCTGGCACCCCCTGGCTTTCCTTGTTGCATTCAATTCGGAAGCCTTCCATCCTTCATCCTTTCCACATCTCCTAGCAATTCCATCCTCCTCTTTTTAATAAAGGACGCAATATTTGGCTCTTTGTAAAGTTCCTACAACTCTGCCTTCTCCCTTACTCACCATTTTTAACAAGGCCGAAAGTGTTACACAGTATTTTTCTTTCCCTATAAATCTGTTCTCACTTTCTCTTAGAACCCAAGTTTCAGTATCACATGTCCCAATAGTATTACATTTAATGTATAATAGTTTATATTTCCTTTAAAATAATTTGTTTGAATCTTCTTAAATTATTTAGGTTTTGGAGGCACCCTTGTTGCTAAGACAACCAAAGAAATAATATTTACTGCTGAAGTGAATAGTTTGCCCAAGGAGAGGCAGGTTCCTGAAGACCTAGGGAAGCAAGCTGCGTGGTTGCTGATGGAAGAAATTTCAAGGGGAGGAGTAATTGACTCCAGCTTCCAAGGGTTAGCCCTTATATACATGGCATTTGGTCAGAAAGATGTCTCCCAGTTATTATTTGGGCCTCTCTCAATGTATGGGTAAGTTGAAGCCTGCAGTAGTTTAAAGTGTTAAGTAATAACTTATAGCAGTTAAAATCTTTATATTTGTATTAGGGGAATTAATGAATGCATAGCACACATCCATTATTATTATTGCATAATCACAGGTTGATATTAGATATTCAGATGATTCGTTTTGTGAATCTAAATACTTAATCCCAATTTCACATTTAAAACTTGTCATCTTAACTGCCAATTTAAAAATTCTTTCCTTTTTTTTTTTAAAGTGGTGGGGCTCATCAGCAGATAATTACTGATTGTTTTGACGCATTGATGATCCCTTGTGGTTATAACAGTTCTTTTTTTTTTTTTTTTTTTTTTTGTGGCACGGGTAGCTAATCAGCTCTCAGGAGTCACCGAATTTCCTCAATTGCTGATAACCTTCCCTCCCCTCTCAAAAATGAAAACAATTTTACCTCAAGGAATCATTAGGAGGCCTATAAGAAATCTGTATACCATCTTATAAACAACTTTAGTCCCTAAATTTCATCAATATCAATTAAGTGTTGATAACATACTCTCCCACTTCAATGCTTTACTTTGAGACAAAATGTTGTTGAAATATCTTCAATCTTGAATAAAGAAGAGTTTTTTACCATGAAAAAATAAATCAGTTGACCAATTTTTTTAATGAAAAAAAATTGTTCAAAAAATATTTAGGTTGATTTTTTTTTTTAGTTTTCCATTTTTTTTTTTTTTGTATGTTTTGTGTACCAGGTATAGTCTTTATATATTCATTATTTTCGTTAAAAACCTTTCACTGCAAATAAAAATTGTTCAAAAAATATTTAGGTTGATTTAAATTGTCTTTTTTTAGTTTATCCATGGAATTTTCTTAACTGCTTTTGTTCTGGTTTCCGTATATATGTTTTGTGGGTAGAGGGTCAGTACTTTGAATAAAATATATTATACTTTTTTTTAAATTACTGTGTATATATTTTAAGAAATAAACGACATTTTAAACTTGCATACCTGGTATGTCGTTATCTGAATCAAAGAGATATGATGTTATTTTTATTCTAATCTTCATCTTTTGTTAAAACTTCTATGAAATCAAAAGTTAATTTAAGACAACTTCTCTAGTAACATGATAGTTATTCATATTAACTATTGGCACAATATCAATTTAATGTTTTTATTTTGACACAGACTTCAATTATTTTATTCAACCTTTTAATGTTTTTTTATTAAAATGATTTTTTAAGTTTTTATAAATGGATAAAGAAATGTTTTCTATTATCCACACTTATATAAATAATATGTATTTAATGTAACCTTTTTTCTAGTCATTGAATATAAATTTTATATATTAGGGATGTGTTGATTCTTGAGAAAAGAATCGGTATCAAGAATTGACGACACAAAGTCGATTCCTAGAAACTGATCGATTATGTTGGAAATAGTTTGGTAATATAAAATTATATAGTTATTATACATACATTGATTCTTCTCCCTTATTTTAAAATAATGTAAGATAATTAATTTTAATATTATATATTTTATATTTATAAAATTTTATATTTATAAAATAATTTTTTTTTTTTTTTTACTAAAAAACTTAATACGGCTTAACAATAGCAGCATTTTAATACACTTTTTCGTCATTCTTTGAGGATGTTTATATTCCCAGAATTAAGATTAGTTTTTATTTCATTAAATGCTTTAAATGGTTTTCAAACTGTAACATAAAATGAAAATTAACATCTAGAGAAATATTTGCTGCTTTCTAATTTATTTCTTGGGTTATTATTGTTTTTTAAATGAGTTTTGCTTTGGTTTTAGCTCTTATAGATTATTTTATGTAATAGCAATTTATTTTTAACCGAGGTACTTGAACTGAGAATCGAGAACTGATTTTTTGGAACCAGTACCGGTATGAGAATTGAAGAATTTTGTTACCGACACATCACTGATATATATTTAATGTAACCGTTTTTTCTAGTTTTTGACCAGTGATCCTGTTTTCATTTACAGAGTTTTTGATCTATATTACTAAGGGGACCTATCTGAACTCTGAACATTGCTAATGCTTTGCCACTATCACTGTCTAGTGGTGTTCTTATACCTAAAATTCTTAAAAATAAATCATTATTGATAATTAAATTAAATTTTTTTAAATTTTAGAATTGAAATGATGAGGCATATTCGAACCTTCCTGAATATTATGTTCAAATTGGAACCTTATTTTGAAGGAGATGAGGATGAAGAATTAAAAAAAGGAACAAACAAAGTACTAGTTTCTGGTGTTGGTATAGGTTTCAATAAGTTTAGTTAATTATTATTGAATATATTTAATGATGTATATATTGTAAATAAAATATTTTATTTTATTATTTTTTTCTCATCATATAAGTTCCTGTAAGAGATGTTCCACTATGTTATCCTACTTCACAGTAAAGCAAACTATTAAGAAATTAATATAAATAATAACATAGATTTTAAAGTAAATCAGAGGGTGGATCTTGGTGATAGTGGTGCAATTACAGTTGCGGAAATTCTCGTATCCTCTTCCCCGTTATTCAGGGTTATGTGTATGGATATATTTATATGACTATATGGGTATATTCAAGGTTAGCGATGAATGAGGGGATAATTTTTTTAATTTGGAATTGGGAGTAGAAAAATTAGGGCCTAAACTAAGGATATGAACTGGGTGAGGATATTTAAGGGTGAAATATTGTGAGCATACTCATCATTGCCTGTAAGATAAATGTTATAATCAAGGAGGTGGCATGAACAAATTTAACTTTTATCATATCCTTTTTATATGATTTTTCAGAAAGCAAAATTTTTGAACTGACTTAAAGGCTTAGGAGGGAGATGTGTTAACCCTCTTTGAGTTACAAAATATAAATACCAAATTAACTAATTTATTATGTATTATTGAAGGTATGCATAGAATCTTATTTAGTAAACATTATTGAAGGCATGTATAGTCCAGTCTTTCAACAAACACATTAACCCGTTCACTGCCCGGTAGGCGATTTTTCTAGCCAATAGCGGGTGAGATAATATGTTTTTAATTTATTTATTATGACATAATTTTTAATTCACCCACCCTGGGTTAGAAACGAGGAGTGACGTGAGCATTTTCGTCATCCGCAGTCGAGTTAAAACAATAATCTTTTCTTATTAAGTGGCCTGTTGTATAGTGAATTGCGCTGCTGGTTTATTAGAGCATAATGGGCTGCAACAAAATTTTGTACTTAATAATATATTACCATCATTTGTAACAAATATGCAGCTCCCCTCTACTTTTCATCTAGGATATTTAGGTTCATTTTTCTCTATGAAAATCAAAATGGACATCTAATTTTTTTGTACCTTTAGTTTCTTCAGATTCCTTTTTATTTTGGGCTTCATAACTCTTAACAATACATCATAGTTGGAAGAATAAGATGTATGCTCCATGTACTTCCTGCAACTTTTGATTATTTATTTTGATCATATTGACTATAATTCAATAAGTGAGTTCCAATTCAATTTTCTTTCTTTTTGTATTACCAAATATTAAATTTATTTAAGATGTTATTTAGTTTTAAAACTAATTTCTGAAATAGATGGTTAATGTCTTGAAAATGCAATGTATCGAGATTTTTTCAGGTGGAAGTGTTAATTACAATATAACTACTTTTTTTTTTTTTTTTAATCCAAATATTAATTAAACTCACTCTGAGTCTGAAGTAAATATTTGTATAATTCCTCATACATTAATATAAACTTCATGACACATTATTGTCATACACGTTTTTTCTTGTATTAATCATTTGTACACTTTAACATCTTATATCTATTGAGTTGCCGGGAAATTATTGCAGGATTTCATTTTTTTATTGAATCATGTCTCTGTATAACAAACTGCTTATCCAAACTTTATAGCATGATACTGCTTGGATATAATCCAGATAATAATAAGATGTCAAAAGAGTGATTTTCATGATTGAATTTTGTAAATGAGACAAAACAATCGAAGCCAAAAAAATTCAAAGAAACTCAGTCTGCTGTTATGACAACTGTGTTTTGGGATTAAAAGAGTAATTTTCATCATCTTTATACCTGTTGTAACCACAATAAACATTGTGCAGTATTGTGAAACTGAAAAAACCTCGGCAGGCAATTCAGGATTGGAGAGAAAGGGCATAAGCATTCTCCATTACAACGCTCGCTCATACATAGCCCATCAAACAGTCAAGCTTCTACTGAAGTTTGGATCACTCACCCATCTTACAGCCTGGACTTGAAAACCAGTGACTAAGTTGAAAGAACATTTGGCAGGAAGGTGCTGCAGCTCCGATGATGAGATGAAATAGAGGTTCAATGATTCCTCAAGAATATCGCAGTGACCTAGTATGACGGGTATACAAAAGCTGCCACAGCTTCTACAAAAATGTATAGATCGAAATGGGAATTATGAAGAACAATAGGTGCATGTTCAACCTTAAAACAAATTATTAAACATATATTGTTTATTATTAATAAAAAATGAAAGACCTTACCTTTTAGGTTTACTCTCATAATTTCCTGGATATTTTTCAATCCTTGACCTTGAAGTCAGATATTTTTATCGGCAAATCATACATAATGTCAATTTTCGGGTTATTGTAAAGAATATATGATATAGTGCAATAATAAAACTAAATAATTAACAACAGGCTTTGGAACTTATTTTTTATTTTTGTAAACAAACATTTAAAAATATTTATGATTTTCAAATAAAATTAAATTTATACAAGTGGTAAAAATAGTTTTTGGGTTCTAATCAATAATGTGCAAGTGCATATTACAAAACATATATACATAGGTACATAAAACATTCTTAATCTAGGGTTATGCACTGATATTTCTAATTATGAAATAATCTTCTGATAACAAAGAACCATTTAAATGAAACAAATCATGCCCATTTCTCAGATTTAATTTATAATTAATTGCAATATGTAATAGAAATATTGCTCTGATGAAAAATTTATATATAAATATTATGATAATAGTTGTACATAGTACAACTTAAAATAGAACTTTTTTCAAATCTATTCAACAAATAGACATTCTGTGCAGGCACTTTTGCAGTATAAAATTAATGTCACCTTGTTAAACTACTTAGTCTTATTCTGAATTGGTAGGAATAACTTAAATTCAGCTGGTAATTCATCTTCTGCATATAGTCTGTCAGAGAAATATACTCTTCGTATCCTACAATTAGCATGTATTTGAACCCTTAGAGTTTCAACATAGTTGGTACCATAAGCTCTGCGTGTAAAATCAGCCAGATTGAATTGAATCTGATTCCAGCCATCATCCAACCTCATAGGCATTGTACAAATGAAAGGCTTCACTCTAGTTGTTGATTGATAGTTGCTTGCTCTGAACCTTCTTCGAACATTTTTGTCATCCAGTACCTTAAAATGAAAAAAGAAACGATATTTAATTTTATTTAGTGAAGCGGAAATGGTAATCATATATTTAAAAATATTTTCACAATGGTAATCAGAGAAGCTAGGAGTAGATTTAATGTTAGATCAACAATATTTAATCCAAAATGTTTAATTCATTCTGCTGACTCAAAATGTACCAGAAACTTAAATCATTTTATTTGACAAAGATTCCTGACGGCAATCAAATCATAACATTGATTATTGATATAAAGAAATGACATTGATTCCTCTATTGCCATTATAAGGGCCGATTTTTATAAAATGTTATAAAGATTAATAAAGAAATAAATTCAAAATAATGAATGAAGAAATCGAATGGTGACACCAGTAATTTACAACAAACTTTAAAAAAAAAGGCTGCAAAAAACTATAGGATTACTGATGATTGTTGTCATATGGGTTGACCAAAGTTCCACTCATAACAGATAAACAAAAAAATAAAATCCTATGAATTCTAGTTAGTGAAGTTCAGGCTAATTGCAATATATATGTTCTGTTAAAATTCCTAATAGTTCCAGAATTAAATAGATAGAAATTTCTGATAAGCCCCAGTGTTACTTGTAACTATAAAAAAAGTATTAATTAATTGAACAATTTAAATTAATTAAAAATAAGTATAAGCACCTAAACACACACAAAAAAAGATAATGAAATAGTGTTTTTATTTATAAAGATTTCCATGAATGGTAGAAAATATACTGGATAATATTTAAATAGTAAACATTAAAAAAAAATTTGAAAATCAGTTAATCTAAAATCGTTTAAGCGCAAGGTGAGGAGTGTTACAAGTAAGGAAACAGTAATCTGTTTAAGGACATGTGTAGAACACAATCAAATTCACCTTTAAATATTTTAGTAAATTTAAAACACATACTATATCGTTGGCTAAGATGTGATTCCTTGTAATCGCCAATTTCCAGAAAAAAAGTTTTGGAACCATTATTTTCACAAAATATAGCTACATTGATTAAGTGAGAATGCCTATTCACTAGGTAAACAAAAGGAGGTGGAAAAAAGTACTCATTAGAGAAATAATAATTCAAAATTTGTCAAGGTTTACTGAGCACTATCTAGTAAGTGATTTGATCAAAGTCATGGAAACTAGGGAAACACTCTTATGTATAAGCCACTTGTTATCAGAGTGTTTGAGCCAATTTTTAAATATCATTCCCAGAGTTGAATCAATAACATGTATACAATAAATTGGAGGCACCCTTAGCAAAGCAACATTTTTTTTTTTTTTAAGAAAGCTTATAATAGCAGTTATGCTGTAGGTAAGGTAATTTTCGCTATTTAAGGATGAATAAACTAGAAAATAACATGCATTATAGATAAAGAAAAGTCTGATTACCTGAACTTCAAAAGTAAAATACTTTTTAAGATTCTTAATAATCATCACTAGAAATGGTAACTTGATTCCAAGAGTCTTCTTAGGGTCTGCAGGACACGTAAGGTATGCTGTACTGACATTTGTTCCAACTATCTCTAGTACCAATGACTGTATATCATTGTCCGTAATCCTCTTAATATGTCCATTTCTAACTTTTTTATCCCATATCTGAAGAGGCTTACTTCCAATGCTGTAGAGAATGGATAGAAATCCACTCTGAAATGTATTCTTAAACATTTCAAATATAATGTAACAACTAAACTGATGTTTAGTAAACAGTCGGCATCAGGTACAATTCTGGTAACCTCACGAAAGGTATTGTAAATAAACAACTCCAAGTAGGATAGATAATAACTTACAAAGAGCTATTTTAAACAGTAGAGTTTGTTTATGATGGTGGCCTGAAAAGTTTCCGACCTCAACGTGAAGATGACAGCACTCGTAAATAAAAGTCTAGTGAATTCGTTGTCTATCTGTTAACATTTACTCACCAAAGATTCAGCCATTTTGGACGCGCAGTTCTAATGTAACAGTCGTTTGAGTGAGTGGATGTAAGTGTTTTTATGAAAATGGACAAAATCTGTTATTAAATATTTGTTTTTGAAAGGCAATACGCCTACGCAAATCAAATATGAGTTGGATTCTGTGTAAGGGGACTCTGCACCATCATTTACCACAGTGTAATTTTGGACAGCTGAATTTAAACGTGGTCGTAAGAGCTTGGGAGATGATGAACGTTCGGGACGTTCACAAACGAAAAAATCGCCGAAGTTCATCAAATGGTGCTAGACGACCGCCGAATTAAAGTGAGAGAGATAGCAGAGGTTATGAACATGTCAAAAGAACGTGTTTGTCACGTATTAAATCAACATTTAGGCATGAGAAAGCTGTCCGCGCGTTACGCAGTTACGGTTTGAACATCCTCCTTACCAGATCTAGCCCCAAGCGACTTCTTTTTGTTCTCTCTTGCGCTCAGAGGACAGAGATTTTCGTCAAATGAAGAGGCAAACACCTTCGTAAACAATTATTTTGCAGTGAAAAACGCTGAGTACTATATGGACGGGTTACAGAGATAGAAGTATCGCTGGGAGAAGTGTGTAGAGTTACAAACAGACTATGTTGAAAAAAAAATACCAGAAAAAATGTCTCATATCTTTGTTAGGTCGGAAACTTTTCAGACCACCCTCTTAATTTACCTGAGTACTCCAAAGGGCAGAAAAGACTGTGTTTTGTTTCCATAAATTGTAAATCTGAAATTGATGTTAGGGACATAGTTTTGTCTTATTTGACAAAAAAAAGTAAGCCAATTTCAAAATAGCTTCGGATATCTTTCAATAATGGATGACAGTAACCTCTAATAGGATATGTAGAGGATATGCACAGAGTAACTGTGCCAGACAGAAATTCTTACTTTTATAAATACTTTAGTTGGATTAAGATAAAGATTTATTGTTTCTATTCTCGGTTTCGTAAATTTTAAAACTACCCTACACTGTAGTTTTTTTTTTCAAGTAACGATAATGAAGCCTTTAATAAAATGTTGACATTAGTTGCCACCAAATGATAAATTATTTGTCTTTACTAGAAACCATTTTTTATTGTATGCATGGTATTGGTACTGGTATGGATTGCAATGCGGCTGTGGTGACTATATCATTCAATTGGTAATTACCATATGTTATTATTGACGATATTAATTATGGGAAGGTTATATTTAATAGTGTACAATGAGTGTTCTATGTTCAACCAGTGCTATATTTAGTTGAATAAAGCCTATTTCTTTAACGGTTGACTAGTTTATTACAATTTATTCAACTAAATATGGATAAGTTTCTTAGACCGGAGAGGCTTGACGTCGACCCGTCATCACAAAATGCTGCTCAAGAATGGGGTCACTGGTATGTTAGGTACTTTTTCTAACTTTATCAGTTACGA
Source organism: Euschistus heros (assembly GCA_003667255.2). NCBI lineage: Eukaryota > Metazoa > Arthropoda > Insecta > Hemiptera > Pentatomidae > Euschistus > Euschistus heros. Next base: position 1,601,037 of record RCWM02000051.1, on the reverse strand, counting down.
CAATACTCTCGACTCTAAAAAGAAACTGCAATTATTAACAAATTTCGTTTCTCCTCCAGTTTTTCTCTATTTCAATGAGTGTAAAACGTTTAAGGAAGCTGAAAAAATTCTAAAAAATCTTTACATAAAACCAAAATATATTGTATATGCGAGACACTGCCTAGCAGCCCGCAAACAACTTTCAAATGAATCAATAGATGTCTATCTACAAGCATAAAATTTTCTGAGTAAAGACTGCGAATTCACTGCTGTTACTGCTGAGCAAAATGGTAAAGATTGTGTTCGTGATTCCTTTATTAGTGGTTTGCTTTCAACGACCATTCTTCAGCGCCTTTTAGAGAATAATTCTCTATCTCTAGGGGATGCTTATAAACAAGCCCTTGCTCCGGAATTGGCTCAGATGCATTCGAAAACATATGATGTTCTTTCCACCGATATGAATGCTCACTACTTATGAAACCCTCAGAACTCAATCGATCCTACACCTGAGCCGACATCTGCATCTCTATACAAAACTTCCTATAGGAAATGTTATTTTGTGGGGGTCTGCTTCATCAAAGATCAAAGTGTCCTGCAAAAGACGGTTGGAAACCAATTGCTACTAAATCTAGACAGCATTCATACTCTCGAGACCATATCAACTTCATACAATGAATGAAACAAATAGAATGCTACGAGAAGGAATCATTGAACCAAGCAATTCACCCTGGAGAGCTCAAGCTTTAGTAATGTCATAATAATCATATTATTTATTAACCTTCATATGTGAAACTATCTCACATGCTCAATTCATGTATTGTTAATGTATTCTTAGTATATTGTTAGATTTAATATTACGACACATCCGTCAGTCAAAGTACGACCCAAGAGACGATGAAGTAACCTTGATCGAAAGTAACCCAAACTACGCCCTCGTACGCTTGCCGAATGGCAAGGAGACACGGGTATCTACACGGCATCTGGCGCCTACTGGAGACCTCCCTTCGGAACGTCATGAATATGCGGAAGATGAGATGCCAACAGGTGACACAAATCAAGCAACTCGTAATCAAATCGAACCTGGCATGACTAAATAGCCCTCACATGAAGAAGAATCTGAAGAAGAGCTAATAGAAGGAAGACCGCAAGAAGAAGTAGGGGTAGAAAGTCCGATCTTAAGAAGAACTACAAGGACCAGTTGCTTGCCCCGTAAATATGAAGATTACGATCTTTGCTAGGCAGGGGGTGAATGTCATAATAATCATATTATTTATTAACCTTCATATGTGAAACTATCTCACATGCTCAATTCATGTACTGTTAGTACAGTTGGCACAAAAAGTATTGGCACACCCAGTGATTTGAGGATTTACACATTTAAATAATTTTTTTTTTTTAGTCTTTTTGTTATATATTAAACTTGCAAACAATGAACATTTAACATCTTATACATAATATAGACAAAAAAAATTAACAAGTTGGGCATAAATAAAAAAAACAAACAATTTTTCACCGCCCGAAAAGTATTGGCACACCTTAATTGACAATATAACATTAGTGCCAAAGGCACATAAATTACTTAAATATTTGGTAAACATGCCAATGGCATTAGTAACTGCCTGCAGAGGCCTTGGTATGGTTTCAAATAAATTATTTAATATTTCTACTGATAAATTGTCCCACGATTCATTTGTTACTTGTTTTAAGTGTTCCTTGCTAGTAAGATTTGTATGTCATACCTTTCTTTCCAAAATAGGCCATAGGTTCTCTACAGGATTGAGGTCTGGTGACTGAGGGGGTGTCAGCAATCTTCTGGGAGCATTATATAGAAACCACTCCTTGGTTAAGTTGGCTATACCTATGCCCACCATGGGATATATGGGACCTTCGTCTTGCCGTGGAGAGACAAAGGACCGGTAGAGCCCCAGGACTAGATGGAATCGACGCGGCGATCCTCAAAAGGAGTTTTCCCTACATTGAAGATGAGCTGCTTGCCATTTTCAACCAGTGTTTGGATGAGGGGTATTTCCCCCAGTAAATGGAGGATCGCCGATTTGAGACTCCTCTACAAAGGAGGAGGTAAAGACAAGGAGACGGCTAAGGCCTATAGACCTATATGCCTCCTCCCAGTAGTAAGTAAAGTCCTGGAGCACCTGATTGTTACCAGCCTAAGACCGGTTCTCATAGCAGCGAGTCACCCACGGCAGTTCGGCTCGACCCGTGGCAAGGGAACTACGGATGCGCTGCTGAGAGTGCGCCATGACGCAGAAGGGAGGGCGGAGAAATATGTTATGTTATTGTTATTTGACATTTCCTCCGCCTTCGACAGCGTATGGTGGCCTTGCGTGCTCCAGCAGTTGCAGAGGTTCGACACCCCCAGCAACTTGTACTCCCTCGTTAGTAGCTACCTAAGTGCAAGAAGTGTGAAGATAAGAGGTAGCTACTACGAGGTAGAGAGAGCGATAGAGAGAGGTTGTCCACAGGGCTCAGTCCTTGGGCCTGCCCTGTGGAAACTAGTGTTTGATCAGTTGTTGGGGGAGCTAGAGGAAAGAGGGTTCCTTGCCACGGCCTACGTCGACGACCTGGCAGTCATCGTGGCCGCAGACAGCAGAGCCAGACTCAAGACCGAAGCGGAGAGGTGCGCCAGTTTCGTAGGAGAATGGTGTGCGGGGAGGAAATTGAGTATGGCGGCAGCCAAGACCCAGGCCATACTCATCAAGGGCTCCACGGATAGGGCTCACCCTATCACACTAAGCATAGGAGGTGAGAGAGTTCGACCAGGTGAGGAGGTAACCTACCTGGGTGTCAGGTTCAGAAAAAATTTGATCCAACCCCTCACCTGGAGTATCTGAAGGATAGGGTGACCCTATCAATAAACGTACTAAGCAGAATAGGGGGTGCCTTCTGGGGCCTCAGATACCCAGCAACAATGACCATTTATAAAGGCGTGGTCTTGGGTATACTGAGGTACGCATCCCCTGCGTGGAGTGGAAACCTCGCACAGTATAAGAAGAGGAAACTGGCAACCATACAACGACTGGCTCTGCTACGGGTCACGAAGGCGTACAGGACGGTGTCGCATGAGGCAGTGCAGGTGCTGGCCGGAGCGATGCCCCTGGACCTCGTCCTCAGAGAGGACAGAATTAAGTACCAAGTAAAGAGGCAGGGGCTGGACGCGCTTCCGGAGGGACTCCGACAGCGTATCGGCGAGACCCCTAATCAATGGAAAAAGATACTTCGGGAGGATTCCATAGAGGAGTGGAATGGGCGGTGGGTAGCATGCCAGAAGGGCGCCACGCTTAGAAAGTTTTTCCCTACCGTCCAGACAAGATTAGAAGCGAGATGGGTCCTCCCTGACTACTGGGTCTCGCAGATACTTACAGGACATGGAGGGTTCCGGGGAAAGCTCAACAAACATGGAAAGGAAATCGACCCCCGGTGCCCGACTTGCGGAGTCCCAGAAACAGCAGAACACGTGGTGTTGACCTGCACTGAGATGGAAGGACACCGTGCCAGGATGTCAAGAAAAACCGGGATCTTCGCCCTCGTCGAAGCGGACTTTCCCCGACTAATGGAAGAAGATAATTACCCCCATTTTAGGGAATTTATCTACGGGTGGAAGGAAGTGGTGGGCCCTACGCACTTCACCTTAGGAAGGCCCACCCCCGCGGTCGGCGAGCCACCGCCAGAGGAAGAACAAGACCAGCGACTCTGAGGACTGGAGCGGGACCGGACGGATGCTGTGGACCAGGAGGGCTGGACCAGGCATACCGGACGGATGCAGTCTCGAGGAGAGCTGGATGGTGTGGACCGGACAGATGCAGCGGACCAGGAGGGCTGGACCGGGCTTACCGTCGGTCAGTATAAAAGGATAAAGGTGCGGTCGCTAAGGCGTGCTATGCATGGCCGGGCCGCACCACAGGAAATAAAAGAAGGTGCGGTCGCTAAGGCGTGCAAAGCATGGCTGGGTCGCACCATAGGATTGTACCCCCTAAATAAATGAAGCCTCATTTATAATGTAAATAAAATAAAAACAAAAATTGTAAATAAAGAGTTTTATTGGCAGCAGCGGCATACATAAAACCCATATGTTGAACCCGCTGCTGCCAAAACCCCGTATGCCTGAAAAGGCAAGGAAGGGAGGAAAAAAAAAAAAAAAAAAAAAAAAAAAAAAAAAAAAAAAAAAAAAAAAAGGTTAAGTTGGCTGTGTGCTTTGGGTCATTATCTTGCTGGAAGTAGTATTCGTTATCCAGGCCTAATTTAATAGTACTACTTTTCAGGTAGCATCGCAACATCTCCACATATGAGCGAGCTTTCATAATACCTTCAATAATTTCTAAATTTCCAAGCCTGAGTACGCCATACAGCCCCATACCATAATATTTCCAACTCCATACTTCACCGTTTTCAATATATTTCTTGTATTTAAAGCCGTTTTATTTTTTCGCCAAATTGTCATAATGTTAGCTGGTTTAAAAACTTTGAATTTGTTTTCATCCGAAAATATAACTTTCTTCCAAAAATCTAGTGGTTCATTTACGTATTTTTTCGCGAACTCAAGTCTCTTTTTCCTATTTACTTCTCTAATGAAAGGTTTTTCTAGAGGTCTTCTGCCACGAATGCCTTCACTATGGAGAACGTTTCGGATTGTTTGTAGTGCAACATACTTTCCACTAGATGATGCTAAGTCATCGGTAAGATTTTGAGCACTTTTACTGGGTTTTCTTAAACCTTCTTTAACTACCTGTCTTCTTTCTCGCACTGTAAGGGCCCTTGGACGATCTCTCCGAGGCTGATTTTCAGTGGATCCAGTTTTTATCTTTTTTTTAATAATATACTGCACTGTAAAGAATGTCAATTTCACTTGTATAGCAATCTCACGGTAACTTTTACCGAAAGACGATAATGATATAATCATCTCTCTAACAGGCAATGGTATTTCCCTAATTTTGCGGGCCATTAGAAACTGAATATGGTGGAAGTACAATATCTCTGGAGGTAATAAGCAGTTAAAGCATTAGTGAGTGTCATAGGTCACTAATTCCTTTCTCAGGTATAAAATAAGAAGTCAACTTCTCAGTAATTCCAAGTGTGCCAATACTTTTTCGGCGGTGAAAAACTACGTTTTGTTGTTTATTCAATATTTGTTTAATTTTTTTCTATATTATATTTACTATGTTAAATTGTCTGCTCTTGACTAATTAAAGGTATATCAAGCAGGCTAAAAAAAAAAAAAAATCTATTATGCATAAAACCTCAAATCGCTGGGTGTGCAAATACTTTTCGTGCCAACTGTATATTCTAATTAAGTTTAATAAAGCCTTATTTCAGAAGGTATTCTTATTACAAGTAACAACAAGTAATAACCATAAAAGGAGAATGGCCATAGATTATTCTCAGACGATAAATCGCTTTACACTTTTGGATGCTTACCCACTTCCGCGGATTGATTCCATCATTCACAAAATTTCTCAATACTCCCTTTTCAGCTCTATTGGTTTACATAGTGCTTATCATCAAGTGCCTATCAGAGCTGAAGACAAGCCCTACACGAGGCAAATAACCAATTGTACCAATTTACTAGAATACCCTTTGGTGTTACGAACGGAGTTGCTGCTTTCCAAAGGGTAGTTGATGAAATTATTCACAAGGAAAGTCTAACGGGAACGTTTGCTTACCTTGATGATGTAACAATATGTGGGAAAAACGAGGAAGAGCATGACCAAAATTAGGAAAATTTTCTTACAGCTCCAAAAAAATACAATTTAACTCTAAACGAAAATAAATGCAGGTTACGAACATCAACAATCGATATTTTAGGCTACAATATCTCTAAAAAATCTATAAAACCAGATCCAGAACGGATCAAATCTCTCTTAGAATTACCAGCAACTACTGACACTGCCTCACTACAGCGGGTTCTAGTCTTCTTTTCTCACTACTCCAAATGGGTTCAAAAATACTCTGATAAAATAAGACCACTTGTTCAATCTCGTTATTTTCCATTAAGTCAAGAAGCACTTGCCTTAAACAAATAATCGCTCAGTCTGTGGTTTCGGCAATAGCTGAATCAGCTCCTTTCACGGTAGAGACTGATGCTTCAGAGTTTGCGATCTCGGCTACACACTCCCAGCAAGGACGTCCTGTGGCATTCTTTTCGCGCACGCTCTTCTCAACTGAACAAAAACATTCTATTATTGAGAAAGAAGCATATACGATCGTTGAAGCATTAAGAAAATGGCGACAGTTTCTCATTTCAAGATATTTTAAACTGATCACAGATCAAAATAGTGCTTCTTTTATGTTTGACAATCACCGCACAACTAAGATTAAAAACGATAAGATCATGAGTTGGAGAATTGTGCTAGCTCCCAACAAATACGACATTATTTATCGTCCAGGAAAAGAAAACATTCCAGATGACACTCTATCCCGAATTTGTGCTACCACTAACGCAATTTCTCTCTATGATTGGCATAAGAGAATGTGCCATCCCGGGATTACAAGGATGTACCACTGGGTACAAGTACAAGTACAAAAAAATCTATCGTTCTCCCTCGAGGAAATCAGAACAATGACGTCTTCCTGTAAGGTTTGTGCGGAAGTAAAGCCACGCTTTCATAAAAAAGTACAAGGACAGCTGGTCAAAGCAACTGCTTCATGGGAAAGGCTAAACTTGGACTTTAAACGACCTCTTCCATCGTCCAGCAAAAATCGCTACATTCTAACACTTATTGATGAATTCAGTAGGTTTCCTTTTGCTTTTCCTTGTTCGGACATTTCAACTGCAACGGTCCAACATCATTTGACATATCTATTTTCATTATTTGGACTTCCAGCATACATCCACAGTGATCAAGGCGCATTATTCATGTCAGAAGAAATTAAGACCTTTTTGCACTCCAGAGGAGTGGCGACTAGTCGAACCACGCCTTATAACCCACGAGGTAATGGCCAGTGTGAGAGATATAACAAAAGTATTTGGGACACTATTATCTTAACGTTGAGGTCAAATAACCTCGAAAATGAATGATGGGAATTGGTTCTCAATGACGCATTACATAGCACCAGATCGCTCTTATGTACTGCCACTAATAGCACACCTCATGACCGTATGTTCGCACACCCTAGACGATCTTCTAGCGGCACCTCCCTTCCTGCATGGCTTATGCAGCCAGGACCTGTTCTTCTACAGGACCTCCTTCTATTTCAAAGGAGAAGCAAGTTCGATCCTTTTGTGGAAGAAGTTGACCTCCTTGAAGCAAATCCTGACTATGCTCACGTCAAACTATCAGATGGTCGGGAAACAACAGTCTCTACGAGGCATTTGGCTCCTGCTAGTAACCAAACTGAAGAACCCATCGAAATAGACAACGCTTCATATCTCCTCCCTGACGAACCTCATCTTCCACTAGATCAAGATGAGCCCGGAGTATCTGCGGAACCAACAATGGAAGCTTATAGACTAGTTTATTACAGCGGCCTATTTGAAGACAATGGTTATTCCGTTTACAATGCCAAGTGTGTACTATACGACCTCTTAATTTGGTCTTATCAGTTATTTTGCAGGACCTTCCAGAAACAACTTATAGCGAAATTTATTTTAATCTTCCTTTTAGTATTATAACTTTGCCAAGCATCGCAAATGAGATCTACAGCTAGAGGAGTGCTTCTTGAACTTTTACTGACTCTTTTTTAAGATTTTTAATTATCTTTTATTCCTATATATCCAGGATACATAAGACTACATCAAAGGTTCCATCTGTTTGATTAGTATACTGTGAACCTCAAAACGTTATTTTTTGCTGTATATAGTCTCTGGTATGTTAGTAGATTATCTTTCTTAATGTTTTCATTAGAAATTAAGGACCATTCAAGCACTATTTTTTGTTTTCTGAAGTTATCAAATATGAAACTTAAAATGTTTAAGTATTCTTATAAACGACTTAGTCGTTCATGAGTTCTGTAAGAAGAGTTGTAGCTTTGAAAATAAATTTTGTATAGTAAATAGATAGTATTAGATGTAAATCAGTGAACTGAATAAATGACTGCCTCCTGAATTTTCATACATCGTCAATATGTCAGTTAGTACTGATCTCCTGATCAATAGGAGTTATCTTGATACAAAATTTGAAGGGTACAAACTAAATACAGCTTCTCTCCCACTTAGTACCAATAGTATCTTAGATGGTATTTTATAAATTTATTTTAACCATTGTTAGCATTAGTGTATTAATCTGTTAAGTTAATTTAATTTTTTTTTTTTTAATAGGTATTGACATTGTTTATCCCAGTGATGAGCAATATTCGTTTATTCAGCAAAGAGAGTATAGTATCCATGATCATATTCATAGTGACCCATGGGACCCTTTATCTATTTATTTAGTTGATTCTGAGTGGAAAATAAAACGCTTTAGTGTGTCATCCAACGTAAATTTATAGTATTGCTATTAAAGTTTTATTTGTTTTTGTAGATTTTCTCTTCTTTGTAAACAAATAATACATGCTACAGGAAGCTGTGAATGTTGAGGGACCATTTGAAGTTTGGGAAGTACCTAAGAGTAAACAGAAATTAGTGGGACGTTCAAATATAACTGTTTGCTTTGCATCTAAAGAGTTAGTTGCTGTTAGTGATGGTGCAGGAACCGTTTTCATTCTTTCTTGTGGTGATAGACACCAAGGAGGCTCTAAATGGAAAGTAAGTTCTAATTAAACTTGTGTATAAGTCAGTTTTCATTGTTTATTTAATTAATTTCATTATTTTTATGAAATATTTCATTGTGTATATAATTAATTAGCTTCAAGTTGCCGAATTTAATGAAGGTTATGCAGCTTGGCTTAGGAAAAAAATCAGTAGAAATTTGATAAAGTTTCAATAATAAAGTTTCAAATAGTAAAATAATTACAGGTCTATAAGAATTATTTCATATTCCCAACTTTTTCTATATAATTTTTAATATTTATGTTACATATTATTATTATGTTATATATTATTTTTTATTTTGGCTCTACAATAGGGTGTTGGCCTCCTCCAACCCCTTCCTCCATTCGTCACAGTCTTATGTGTTACCATCCAGTCACTGACTCTTAAGATGCTTCTTTTTCCTTTAATTTGATGTGTCAGCTACATTTTAGGCTTCTCAACTTCTGGCATCCTTGCGATATGCCCTGCATACCTTAGTCGCCTTAACTTAATTTCCCTGACCACATCTGTTTCTCCAAAGGTGAGGTATAGTTCTTGATTGGTGCGTCACCTCTATTCTCCTCCAATCACAACACCTCTAAAAATTTTTGGCAGAGAACCTTCCTTTCAAAAATTAATAGCTCTTTTTCAGAAGCCTTAGTGTTCAGCATTCCGATCCATACAGGAGTACTAGTCGCATAATTAAGTGGACAGTATCGACATCGTGACTGTAGTCACCCAGGACAATTACCCCGATGTGGAGATTAGAAGAAGCATTACTGCAACCAACCGATATTGATTTGGATTAGTCAAGCAGCTGAGCAGGTGGTTACTCTCAAGAAAGACAAACCTTCATTTATATATTATAATTACAAATTACATATTATTATGTTATATTCTAAAATGTTCTGATGTTACAATTTACAGTATTTAAGAACAATGAAAAGGATCAAAAGACCTTTTTGTTTGTAGTTGAAAATACACCTCATGGTCAAATTAAGCTTAGCATCTGGTACCTAACAATAATTTAAAAAATCAGATATTATTGAGGTTTACCATATTTGCCCGAATATAGGTTTTTTATATTCATTCCTATAAAATGTGTGATTAACCTGTAATGTTTTGACTTATATTTGATGTCAATCTAAGATTTGGGTTTAACCAAAATTTGAATTTTAAGTAACTCAGCAGTTGCGTTGGTGGTTAATGAAACACGTTCTCATCTTTTCATAATAATTTTTTTTTTGGAATGATGTTTGTTATAATTGCTAAGGGTTATGTTCTCAAAAGGACTGCTAGACAGTGCTGCATCGTTTTTGAGAACCAATTTTTCATGTTTTTTGGTTGTGGAGCAACTTTGGATGTGACACAAGAGGCTTGTCTGTTCTCTGTCTAGAGGATATATTATATGGGCTATATCGCTGTTTTCTTTCCTAACATTTCATTTGTTTGTGATTCTTTTTTGATTTTTTCAAATTATTAAAACTATAATAATGTAGGTGTCTGCAAGTGACTTAGAGAATCCTCATAAAAGGAAATGTGTGTTGAACATCTATGGGTAGAAAGTCAAAAGATGTAAATGTTTTATGATTACAGGAAAAGTTTTACCCTAAACAATACCAAGATGAAAGTGGATATGATTTGGATCATCCTAACACAGTTGCTGCAGTTTTAAGACAAACATTATACAGTATATTACTTTCCCAATACAAACAAGTTCCTACAGCCGAAAAATTTCTTCAAAACTATTTTGAAGCCCTGTCTTTTATTTGTGAGTAATGTACCATCTGTTTTAAACTAAATATCGAAACATTCCTATAAACTGCACACAGTTAAGGGAAAGTTTCTTAAGAGAATTTAGTAACTTCTGTTTGTTATACAATGTTCAGATACTCGTCAACAATGTAAAAAAAAAAAAAGAGAAAGGCTCGGCTAATTTTGGCTTGCAAAGGCGATGAACTGAAGAATTTTGAAATTGAAAAACGAATTCATCAGATCAAAGCTGATCAAGATTAGTAGATAAATCTTACTGTGGATTCTGAACATAAAAAATATCACTGCACTTTGTGTTGACATACAAGTGTTATTTAAACTTTCAACACCAGTATTCAGCATACAATCTTTATTTTCAAAATATGTCTGAAAATCAGGCTAACATGTTCTTGTGGCTTGAAAGCATAGCTGTGCTTGGATCTAGAGAAATTGAAATATGTAACCTCGACATATGAGCCTCTAATTATTGGTGAAGAAAGATAAGATAGAAGTGAAATATTATTTAGTTGTACTTATATAGTTTCATTATTATACTTAACTGAAATTCACCAGAAGTTTTTGCCCTGAGACTGAGACTTCGTTAAAAAAAAATAAAAAGTTTCATTGTGAGTGCATTGATAAACAGTCCTTTCATAATATTTGAAAAGTCAAGCAGAATTTAAGGATATTGTGTTTATAGCCACCAGAGAATTCTAGATAGGAGTGAAGTAAATATGGATGATAAATAGATGAACTCTCCACACTTTGCACAAGAGAGCCACGCATTGCAATATCCAGTATTTGAGTACTGTGGTAATTGAGTAGTAATCTACCACTTTTGTACTCAGCCTTGTGATCTTTTCTTTTGAAAGAGTAAAAATAGGAAGGACCTAATGGAGCAAATGTCTAATGGCTCCTACACAAAGAGTATTATGAAAATATTCCAAGTACTTGAGAAGCTTTGATTATATGTTATATCTAATGTTTTAATGTGATATGTCTTTTATATTTTTTTTCTATTCATTTTTACTTCAATTTTTTTAAATGAAATTTCACTCACAATTTTGTTATTTGTTTCCACTTCCATTAAAAATAAAACTTCCCTCTTTGTATTTTATAAAAATTGTAAACAAAATCAAAGCAGCTGAACAATGAGCAGGAATATACAAATCTGATTGGTGGGAATGGGTTAGGCTGGTAAGAACCGAAGATTGGAGTTGAAGGAGTTTTGAAATGTAAGATGGACGATGGCATCGACCGGTTTGGAGGAGAAAGGATGCCAGAAAATACTGGGGACGATAGGAAGGAAAGAGCCACTTTAACTCTGCATAAAACGTTATACATTCATGAGTTCTGAAAACATACATCAGAAATTTGATGTTTATATTATATATGTTAATTTGAAATTCTAAGAAAAGAAATAAGATGCTCTTGCACAGTTCCTAATTTTATTGATGCTTCTTTGCCATACTTCAACTGACTTTTACACTTATGATTATTAAAAATACCTAGTCATGCATTTATTATTTTCATGAAGAAAAACAAAGCTACTCTAGAATACTGGGTTCAGATCTAACGAGGTCTGTTGATTTTTTATGGCCAAAGGGTAACCTTGGCCACTCCTTCCTGATAAATTCATTTTTGCCCTTTTGAAAATTGATTAAATTGTTTTAATTTCTAAAACAACTCTCTCTCTTCCTGTGTAATCTTTTTCATAGGAGACTGAAGGATATTTGGCGATTGTTGTCCTTTTAAAAATTGATTAAATCTTTTTGTTTTTTATAAGGACACTCGTTCTTCCTGTTTAATCCTTAGGATTTTGGCTGTTTTGTTCAGTCTCTAACATATTTGTCAGGAGTTTTGAGATAGTCTCTCAACCTCATCTACCCCTTGTAAAAAAATTTTTCTTTCCATTAAAATATATTTATTTAAATTTTAATTCTAGAATAATTTTAAAAAATTTAAATAAAATAGCTCATTAGCAGTTAAATTTATTATTTTTTTTTTCACAAGATAATGTTTTTTATTTTATTATTTTTATTTTTTCAAATAGTGGAAGGATTTAAATCAAAGAAATATTAACTACTAAAATGAAAACTGTACATCTCCAAACATATCGTTAATATATTTGCATTACTTTTCTTCTACAGTTGCTGCATTTGGAAGATGTAGAGAAGCCAGGTCGCATTGTTGATGCCAAATCTCCTATTCAAGGAGAAGTACATCTGTTGTTTGTTTATGTTGACTCGAAACAAACATATCTTAAGCATTTTCATCTAACTGATAGTAAGAATTTTGTTAAATAGCCTTTTATTTAATTAACAATTAGTTTTTATTTTTAAGAGATTTTACTATGGTAAATTTGTGGAGAAAACGTTTTGTTATTTATTTCTTAGAAACTATAGTTATTTCTATTGTATAAATCTACTAATTGGGATTACTCTTATAAATTTTAACATGGGTCATAGTATTTGTATGGAGCTCTAATAAAAAATTATTTGACGATAAAAAATGTAAAAGTATAAAAGTAGAATGCTTCAAAAGGATTTTTTTATCCTTAGTTCATATCATAATCTGAAATATTAAGGTGAAGGAGAGCAGTTGAAACTTGAGAGAAGCCGAGTAGTATATGGGAAAAGTACGCTGGATTATGCAGCTCTTTCTTCAGACTGTTCAGTGATGTATGTAGCCAGCCAAGAGGAGCTGAAGTCACAGGAAGTTATCGATGAAGAAAAGAAACCTGTGTCAGGTTTGTTATAATCTGTTTTGAATTTTACTCATTTTAAGGTAGCAATCAATAATTGAAGACATTGGTAGTAGAAGGTGTTAGCTCACTTTTATTAAAATGTTCCGAAGCATTTTTGCGTTACTGTTTAGAACTTTTCCAGATGTTAGCATTTTCTTTATAAAATTGTTTCTATTTATCATTTATTTTTTATTTTTATCATATTATTTATGATCTTATTTATCTTATCAACCTTACCCTAATGTTTTTAAATAAATCTGTTGATAACGAGTTGCGATATCTGGAATTCTTTCTCTTGATTTGACCCATCTTTTAATGTTCAATGTAAGCTAATTTTTCCTATCTATTGACATTTTTGTGAAATAAACTATAACAAAAAAAAGAAAACAAAGAAAGATTTTTGAAAAACTGAGTTAACACCTTCTTCCACCAATGGCTTCAATTGTAACCAGGCTCCTTTTTAATGAAGTGTATTTACTTCATTAGATGTATTGTTCTCATTATAATTATCTTTATAATATATAACATAATTATACTTGTAATGCTTATTAGATGAACTATGTTAGGTTTTTGTTGTTTTTTGGGGCTTAACGTCCTTATGTACTCCAACTTGGGCATTAAGGGCGGGTTTATCCTACAGGTTACCAACCTATTCTAACCAGGGTGGAGCGGTCAAGATTCATTTCGTGAGTCCGCCACAAAATCAATTTTAACCTGATAAGGTGTGATTTGAACCCACAACCTTCTGTGCTGAGTGCACTGAGACCCTTGCTCGTCCCCTCCATGTCAGTTTAAAAGTAATTCTGTAATTCTGATGGTCCCTCTACTGATTTGGGTTTCGTTCCTGTGTAAGTGATAAATTTGAGTCCTACCTTAAGCTAAGCCAGAATGGCACTAATAACTATCAAACAGATTTTTTCACTCATCTCCAATGTTTTTTTTGTTTTTTTTCCGCTTTATTTGTTATATCTACACCTGTCACTCAATTCGTGACAATAAGCGGATGTGATATGAGAAATTATCTAAAAAATTGGCATGTCAGGCATGAGGGAGTTCAGCACCCAGCGGTGCCTACTCCAGTCTTGCATTTTTTAAAAAGATTTATCTTAGGAGATCTCTTAACCAGCTCCTCTTCAGCCTTCGTCGTGCTGTCTCTGGCATATCTAAAGTCGCCATGTTTTGTATTAGTTTGTTGTGGTGTCCTTTAAGTTTGTCATAAAATCGTTTGTAGGAAGTGTGGATATGGTCCTGTACAGTGGGTATGTTCAAGTCTGTATGCAATGTTCTGTTACTGACATACCAGGGTGAGCGAGTTATGATTCTTGAAACCTTAGACTGAAAAGTTTGTAATTTTTGTATGTGAGTCTTTTTTGCTGTCCCAAAAATTTGTGATGCATAGGTCCATAAAGGTTTGAGTAAGTAAGTATAAGTATTTAATCGTTGTCTGATTTTTCGAGTCGATTGTTTGTGAAGAATAGAGTATAGTAGTCTTAGTCTATTGTTTAGACAGAGGCGTTCCATTTTCATGTGAGGGCCACAGGTCATTCTTCTGTTAGAAGTAAGTCCTAGGTTCTGAACTGTATTTGTTTGTTGAATGGGTTCGGGGCAGGTGTCATTGTTTATATATTGTTGCGGGGCAGGGGTATATAGACTGCGGGGCAGGGGTCATGTCTAAGAGTGAATGTGATATGCTGAGATTTGTCATTATTGGGTTTAATTTTCCACTGTTTGAACCAGTCTTGTAATTGTTGTAAGTAATATTGCAGAGCCAGTGAATCGTGAGTGATGTCTAAATGTCTTGTCAGAATTGCAGTATCATCTGCGTATGTTACTATTATTGTGTTAGGGTTAGTTGGAATGTCATGTGTGTATATTATGTAGAGCAAAGGTGCTAGAATTGATCCTTGCGGAACTCCAGCCTTGATCGGATGTAGAGAAGAGACATCCCGGCCCTGACGGACTGAGAAGTTTCTATCGGAAAGAAATGAAAGAAGAATAAGGTAGTAAGTCAAAGGTAAAAAGGATTTAAGTTTGTAAAGTAGTGCATTTTGCCAGACTCTTTCAAACGCTTGAGGTACATCCAAGAATACGCCAGTAGCATATAGTCTGTCCTCTAGTGCGACTGAAATGTAATCTGTGACTCTGTGTAGTTGGTATATTGTTGAGTGTTGTGAACGAAATCCAAATTGATGTTCTGGAAGTATTTGTTTGTCAGTTAGTATGTCAAGAATACGTTTGTAAATTAATCTTTCAAAAATTTTGGAGCAAATTGGGAGTAAGCTAATGGGTCTATAGGAGGACAGGTTGTTGTTGTCTTTGTTTGGTTTTGGAATCATATGAATGTGAGAGTATTTCCATTGTAAGGGAAATTTAGTTTTCTTGAGTATTGCGTTGTAGATAGTTGTTAGGAAATCTATAGCTTTTATGGGTAAATGCTGGAGTTCGGCGGTGATCAAGTCATGTCCAGGAGCTTTCCTTTTAGGTAGTTTTTTTAATCTCTGTGAGAACTTCAGAAGGCTTTAAGGCTGTTGGTGGCATTGTTAATGGCAGAGGTGTATGTAGTGAGTCTTGTATATAATTTTTATGATCAGAGTCTGAGTAGTCTGTATGTGGTGTGAAAACTGATGATAGGTGAGTAGCAAAAAGTTCAGATTTTTCACAGTCCATCACAGCCCAAGAGCCATTCTCTTTCTGGAGTGGCGCTGACACATCGCGATGCTTAAGTAATCTTTTTTATGTTTCCATAAACTTCTGTCGTCAGTATTTAGGTTCTCCAAAAATATATTGTAATTAGTTTTTTAAAATTTTTTTATTTGCCGTTTTAGCTTGTTGTTTATTTTTTTATATATGTTTGTCCGATGGTAGTCTGTTAGTCTGCCATACCTTCCGAGCTCTCCTCTTGGCCCTGATTAGATCCCTTATATATTGTGGGTAGTTTGGCTGTAAAGTTCTTTTGCGCCTTGGGATTGATGATGACCAAGCAGATTGCTGTATGCTCTTTGTTAAAACTTCAACTGCGTCTTCAATTTCTTCCTCATTTTTTATTGACATAGGAATCGACAGTGTTTGGTTTAAATTGGTTTGTTAGTAATCCCAATTTATTTTCCCTCGGATAAGTGAGGGGCATTCTTCCTGTAGAGTTGGTTCTTCAAAAAGGACCAAATGTACAAGGGAATGATCAGAACATAGATAGGAGCTAGATCTAACTGTGTAAGGTATGGCCTGAAGTCCTTTTGTAACGAAAAAGTCAAGTAAGTCTGGTCTCTTTGATCGTGAATTGTCCACCAATTTGGCCAGTAAGTTGGTGAATTTGGTGAAATAGTGTTTAACGAAAGTTTATGGAGTGCAGATAGTAGATTTTTTCCTCTTGGGCTACATATTATGGAGCCTCATACCTGGTGCTTTGCATTATAATCACCTCCAGAAATAAAATATCTTCCTAGTTTTTCAAAAAAATTTTCAAACATGTCAGGTGTTAGCATATACCAAGGTGGACAATACACTGCTGCTAGTGTTATTGTATTTTGTGAAGTGTATAATGTTATGGCTGTGGCTTGGATGTGTGGTGTAATCGGCAAATGTATAGGGTGGTGTTTGAGTGATGTTTTGATGATGATGGCTGTTCCTCCGTGTGAAGTGTTATCTGGATGGTCGGTTCTGTAGATAGTCAGGGATATATATCTTATGACAAGAGGTTAGGTGTATTTCAGTAATTAAGGCAATGTCTGTCCGTTTTTCATGTAGGTACATGTCGAGTTCGGTTTTATGTTGTAGTAGTCCGTTAGTATTCCACAGAAGGATGGACAGAGAACCCGCTGTTAAACATTTATGGTCCATATGTGGGACAAAATGCTTGTGTTACCCGAGAAATTTGTTGGATAAGGCTGTAAAGGGGCTGGATAAGATCATTCAATCCATTTAGCAAATTTAGTATCTGAGGAGCATCAGCTTCAGAAGGAAGCACCAGCTGATAGACGCCCACCCTCATACCTGGCATGGCTATTTTCTGTTGTCTTCCTGATGTCTGCCAATGATGCGGAACACTCTGCTGTTGGTCTACTGAAACTGGTTAAGGAGGCTGCAAAGTCTGTGGAATTGAGGGAAAATCTTGAGTTGCGGATGGCACTGGAAGTTGACTAGATGGAGGAGTTCTGGGATGAGGCTGATGTCGGATATTACGGATGGATCTAAGTTCTTTTAAGACCTGGCATCCACTATAATTGGCTGAATGCGCTTCCTGACAATTTTCACATGCAGCAGGCATGTCTCGGGTTTTTTTACATATAGTACTTTCGTGATTTTCGCCACATCTTATGCACTTAGGTGCATGATTGCAGTATGTTTTTGTGTGACCAAATTTCTGGCATCGATTACACTGTGGAATGGATCTTTTCCTGTGAGGTTCTTCGATTGTTAGTCCCGTGTAATAAAGAAAATTTATTTGGAAAATATCTTTATTAAAAGTGTTCCTGCTAATGTCAACAAAAAACATCGGTAACGGTTGTTTATGTCTTGATATTGGATTCGTGACGTTCACTGCTTCATAACCTTTAATTTTTAATTCATCAATAATTGTTGACTTTGGGGTGGAATGATGCTAGTTCTTTATGACAACCCGTCGGCATCTATCTTCGGGTAATTGGTAGGTATGAAAGTCAGCACCTTCCTCTCCTGAAGAGTTAACTATAATTCGGTATGAGTTTGGTGTTTCAGGATATATGGTAATATTTTTACCAATACTTTTTAATATAAAAGTTCTGGGACCACTAACCTTTTCAAGGTATTCTATCACCATTGGATAATTTTCAATGCCGTTGACATGGATGGGCGGTGGTTTTGTACTTGGTGCCTTCTGTGGTGCCTGTTAGGCCTCTAGTGTTGTATTATTATTGCTTGAAGCTTTATTAAAAGCTTCAAACCTGTTATGGGTTATAGTTACTGACATTTTGGTGGTTGGTCGTCTATTTTTTGATGAGCCTGCTTCAATAACTTCAGACAGGTGTTTGCGGCCGGTTACTAATTGCCAGACTCCTTCCCGAGCCTGAGAATTATTATTTATGACGGTTCTTAGTCCATCTATGGGTCTATTGTTGTCTGAAGTTGATGAGCTTTCGCCCATTTTAATGTTTTTTTAAAAAATAAATGAAATAAAACACTTAACTCACATCTCCAATGTTAGACTGTACAAATTCTTAAGTTTTTATGGTTTTTGGGTCTTTTTTGTCTTAAGTTTTTAATTTTGGAGACTTATTTACAATCAGAGAATGTTATGATGTTTAGTATCTTATTATGTTTTTTCTTATGTAATGTGTTCATTAAAATAATGTTTCAATTAAAATTGAAAAAAAATTATCAATGATAAAACAGCTCGGTAGAATTTAAGGGTTTCTGATATAAAACTGTCAGACTCGTTTTAGTACATAAAGAAAAACCCAAAATCAATAAATATCATTTATCTTGAAAACGTTTTGAAAACAATTTCTTGCGTCAATATTTTCTTAATCTTTTTGTTTCCAAAGAATATTTTATGAAATAAAGACTCAAAAATGTAGCTTTATTTTAAGATATTAATTGAACACTTTGAAGGTAAAAATAGTGTCTTTTTGTGTCTCACCATCTATTAAGCTTGTTTCTTTACTTTTATTATTTAATGTATTAAAAATTAGATGCGATTGAATTGACTATATGTTCATTATTTTTTTTATATTTTTTTAGAAAATATAACTTCATTCGAGTGGCAACAAAATTATGAAGAAGTTAAACTGTGGCTGGATCTCGAATGCAATAAACAGCCCACTATCAAGGTGTCAGCTTCAGAGTTGACCGTCTCTGTTTCGGAAAAGACATTACTAAAGGGACAGCTGTATCGCCCAATAGAGGAGGGTCTCACAGTTTGGACTGTAAACAATAACAAGTTAGTGATTTCTTATTATCTTTGCTTGTGTTTGAAATTGTGCAGAATGTAGTCTTTAAATCTTTGAAGATCCAATATTTTCCTTGGTAATATTGTACTGTATATGAAATAGATTATTATAATGGTTTTGAAATAATTGTAAGAATTGGTCAAATCTGTGCTCCTAGCTCATTAGAGTTGTCCTTTGATTCAGATAGCCTAGATGTTATGAAATTAATAAATATAGGCTTAGCGAACCCGATGGTTCCGTTGACCACACACCCTCCCTCCAACCCACTCCCCTAAAATCTCTCAGGTCGGTCTTGATGCAATCCTCCCATCTACGTCTTGGTCCACCCCTCAGTCGTTTACCGACGACTCAAAACTGGTCACTCTTTTGGGAATTCGATCATTACTAAACCCAACGACCTTGCATGCCCATTTTAACCGTCGTGCTGCTATTACCTGAACTATATTTACCGGTTATAACTTGCGCAGTTCTGCATTGTGAAGCCTTCTAAATTCTTCAGTTTCTTCATCCTTTTTTGGGCCAAATATTCTACGCAGTACTTTATTTTCGAAAACTTTAAGGCGTTATTCCTCCCTTAATGTAAGCGGCCATGTTTCGTAGAGAACTGTTGGTAGTATAATAAGATGTAATGAAAAATAAAAATAAATAAATAAAGAATGGGATACTTTGTGATTGACCTATAAATAAATTAATGAGGGATATCTTCACATTCTTCTATAATGAAAACCTTTATTCTGTTTGTGGTCCTGAAAGTTGGTCATCTCATTATTAATTCACAAAACTACAAAATGTAAAATGTTCATTAGGATTTCTAAATATAAAATTGAAGTATTGGATTGAACAGAAAGTAATCTCATTTTTTTTATATTGTTTTTTTTGCCACTTTCTTTAAATTGTTGTTGTGATAGGCAGAATTCATGACACTAGCCTCTTATGTTTTTTGTAAACACTTGCTGCTAGAGCAATAAGTTTAATTTTAGCATACTGTTTTATTTCCATAATGGAACTAATGCAAGTCAAGCTCAAAGAATAATTTGTGCAGTGTACGTTGATAATGCTTGTTTGTGAGCATATGTGGCACAGGTATTTCACCAAAGTTTGTGATGGCGATTTTACTCTGGATTTTGGAAGAATAACAATTGATGATGGCCATAATGTTTTATTAATTAAGAAGAACTGACTTTGTACTACTTGTGAAATAACCAAAATTCTGTGCATTTCACAGACAACTATATCTTGATTGCTCGAATAGATTTCATCGGTTGACTTGACTCTTGTGCCCCACAATCCTAAGGTGAGGGAAATGTTTAGACAACATCTCTGTTAGCAACTGGAATGGGATGTGTCACATTAGCATACTTAGGAGACATCCCTTTAGGTTATTAATAGGGCTGTAAATGATATGCAATGAAAACTGATAAGTATGCATTTAAATATTTTGGGTAAAATATGCTATTAAATAGTGAAAATATGCAACTATCTACATTATATGAGACATAAAATAATGTACTTATAAATAAGTACAAACTTATTTCAAGTTTAAGTAAGTAATTGTGTTGAAAAGGTAATCAATAATAAGAAGACTATTACAAACAAAAATACAATGCAAATATTATAAAAGAAAACAAGTTATGAAACTTAAAGTCGCCTAATTTATGGAAGGGTATGTTAGCTTTAAAGTACAACATAAATCGGTATAGAAACCTGACTTTTCAGATCCAGTGGCAGTTTGTGTTAAAGATTTTTTTTTCAAAATTTTACTTCTTGCCTTTGTTTTATTTGTGCTTTCCTGTTTTTACATCCTATAGTATTAAAAACCATGCAGTAGCTGATACAACTGAATCAAAACAAACATAATGTAAAATGTCTCCATCACCTTTTAAAAGTCTCAATTGAAAGCTCACATTCATACTTTCCAACACCTTTCGTTCTTGTAAGAGTAATTTTTGCCATTTTAGGAGTATACATATAAACAGTTGACAAATGAAATATCTTGGTGGGCACTGTGTGAGAGACTGGGTAGTGGACTGATGGTAGGAAGAAGGGAAAAAAGAAAACTGCAGTAATATTTGAAAATGAGAACGAATTATCCAATTAATCAATTCCAAGATAAGCAAACATGATCAAAAGTTCGTGCAAAGGGAAGAATCAGTGGGACATACACAAACTCATTCATTCAGCAGGAAAAAATAATATAATAATAGGAGTTCCTATAGCTATTTTTTGGTTTATATATATATATATATATATATATATATATATATATATATATATATATATATATATATATATAAGTCAAGGTCCGAAGCAGGGCTATATCAAGCTTAATCCTATACGTAGTCACAACAAACAAATGTAACTGTATATAAATCCGCCTCAGAGCAATAAACAGTCAGTTGTATTTCAACAGTTAACCAGCGTGTTTCATTCTCCTTTTAATTCTTTTTTTTTAAGTTTTCTTTCACACTCAACTTATCTGGTGCCGAAACCCGGGACGACGGGGAGAGAAGACCAAAGGTAGGAAAATTTTTTCCTTTTTTCTTTCGGTCTAGAGTGAGTAGATGGAGAACATTTTGCAGCCAGCCGTTCTTCAGATTAATTCCGAGTCTGCAATACCGAGAGAAACCATGGCGGAAGCACACGCCAACACCCTGGCCTGGCTGAAGGTGAGAGCAGCCACGGCTCAAGACCTACGGAAGGCAGTATCGGATATAGAGCGCTTCACAGGAGAAATGGGAGAGCTGAACCACTTCCTGAAAAGCGTGGATCGCGTGATGACGCGAATTGAAGTGAAGAGGGCCGAAGCGCTTCTGGACGCGCATGACGCGGAGTCCTTGAGAGCGGACCTGGTATGCCGCATAAAGAGAGGTGTCCTGAACCTTATACAGGCCGATGAGGAGACTTCATGGCCTATCATAAAGGAGAGATTGAAGAAGGCCTACGGAGGTGGAAGGTGGACCCCGGAAGAAGATCTCTTTCAGCTGTTCCGGGATACGAGACACTCAAGGCAGAGCAACGGACAGTACGCTGGTGAACTTCTGTTAAAATTTAACAAAATCACCGATAAGATGCGGGAAACTACATCCGCACAGGAGGTGGAAGCAAGGATGGCCTTCGTGTCTACCATCCTGAAGGTTCAGTTAGCACGGGAGACGGGGAGAAAAGACGGCCTACCCCGGGAGAAGTCCTTTACCGAGTGCGCTCAAGAGATGATGGACTCCAGCGCAAGGGAGGAAGAGGTAACCGAGCGAGAGGAACCAGGATGGAACAGGGTGACCTACAGGAAACCACGGGAGTCACCCTGGGGCAGGCGGGACGCTCGGCCAGAACCAAGAATGGGAGAGCGGAGGAAGCAAGGGTCGAGGAGACCGGTGCCCAACGGGAGGAAGGAAGAAAGGCGTTGCCATGGGTGTGGCAAACAAGGGCACCTAGTGGCGCAATGCCCCCGCACCAAGTGTTTTGAGTGCGGGACCGAGGGGCACATTGCCAGACAATGCCCCTACATCCACAGGAGGAAAGAAGCCCCGAGGGGAGAACCAATGGAGGTTAACCGACTGTGGAGAGGTCGAAGAAAAAGTTCAGTACCCTCTTCAAGGGCCTCGGAGGTATCGTCGGCCTCAGAGTCGGAAAGAGAAGTAGAACCAGGTAGCAGTGGTGACGAAGCAGCCGGTGGGAGCCAGAGGAGGAGTAGCGGGCAGAGGAGAGCAACGCTGAAGGGGCGAGTGGCAGCCTGAGGAGGGTGCCAGCAGAGAGGCGACCGCATCATAGAGGTATGCAGTGTTGGAGAGAAGAGCAGCGGTCTGCCTACAATTCGCGTCGAGAGAGGGGTGCGCTGCTTGGTGGATACTGGGAGCTCCAGCACCATCCTAAGCCGGCGAGCGGCGGAGCAGCTGAGTAGCGGCAACGGGGCACTCCAGATTCAGGTATGTGCATGTAAATTAATCACTCTGGGTGGCCCTTGTGCAATCGAAGGAGAAGTTGAAATAGGGTTAGAAAGGTGGTCAGATAACGGGGAGAAGCTGAAAGTCCACGTCATTGAGGATATGTCCCGATCCTACGACGGAATCTTGGGGTGCGATCTCCTAGAGAAAGTAGGTGCCAGGGTTAGGGTTCACAAAGGGGTCTGGACCATTAGAATCGGTAAGAGGAAGTATAGGAAGTGCAAGAGCGGAAGGGAAGAAAAAGGGCAAATTGGGGTTCTTAATAAAGTGGGAGATTGGAGGGAAGCCATTAAGGGTGAATTCGAGGACATTTTCTTTAGGGAAGGGGATACACTGGGTGTCACGGGGAGAACCGTCCATGAAATTGCGCTGAAGGATGAAAGGGTGACGTACGTGAAGGAACGGCGGTATCCCCAAGCCTTGAGACATCATATCAGGGAAGAAATTCGTGACCTAAAAAGGCAGGGTATTGTAGTGGACAGCGTGTCGCCGTACAACAGTCCGTTATGGGCGGTTAGGAAAAAGTGTGCCCCGGGGGAAGAGAAGTATAGGGTGGTAATCGACTATAGAAAGCTGAACGATAACACAAAGGATGAGAGATACCCGATTCCCAGGTTTGAGGACATCTTAGATCGTCTCAGTGGGGCCGTGGTATTTAGTACGCTCGATCTGAAGGCAGGTTACCACCAGATTAGAATGCACCCCCGGGACCAGTGTAAAACGGCATTCACGTTCGAACGGGGCCACTACGAATTTACCCGGATGCCGTTTGGGCTTAAAAACGCGCCGATGACATTTCAGCGGCTCATGGATGAGTTCCTCAGAGGGGTGGATGAGAACATCTGCCAGATATATATGGACGACCTCCTGGTGTTCAGTAAATCCGAGGGCGAACATGTGGAACATCTCAGGGCAGTGTTCGGGAGGATCCGCGAATTTGGCTTAAAGCTTTCAGCGGAAAAATCGCGCCTAGGGGAGTCCGAGATAAATTTCTTAGGCCATTGCATTTCAAGAGATGGGGTGAAACCGGATCAGAGCAAGGTGGACGCGATCGCGAGAATGGCAATCCCACGGGATGTAAAGGGTATTCGGAGGCTGCTAGGTTCCTTGAACTATTACCGCAGGTTTGTTCCGGAAATGGCAAGATTCCTGGTGCCTATAAATAACCTATTAAAGAAGGGCCGGAAAATTTTTGTTACCCCGGAGATGGAAAGTAACATTAAGCGGTGTATGGAGGAATTGCAAAAAGACAGGGTACTCGCGTTTCCAGATTTTAACAGACAGTTTACCATTACGACGGACGCGAGTGACTACGCGTTGGGAGCGGTGTTGTCGCAGGAAGGGGATAAAGGAGACAGACCTGTGGCCTTCGCAAGTAGGCGACTGACGGATGCGGAGACAAGGTACAGCGCGCTAGAGCGGGAACTTCTCGGAATTGTGTGGGCTGTGGATCACTTCCGCCCGTATATCTTTGGGAGGAAATTTAAGATACAGACAGACCATAGACCATTGCAGTGGGTGGGCAAGTTGAAAGAGTCCTCCGCAAGAATTACGAGGTGGAAGGAATTCCTCAGCCAATACAATTTCGAGATAGTGTACAAACCAGGGAGGGAGAACGTGGTCGCCGACTGGCTATCGCGCGCTGTCATGATTAACGCCGTCGAGGAGGAGGCAGGGACGTCAGGGGATATCCGCCAGTTTCTGCGCGAATGGACACCGGATGGGGAGGGTGAAGAGGACACGCGAAGTGGCGGAAACGAGCCCCAAGAAGATCGTAATGAACCCCAAGAAGATCGAAACGAGACCCAAGAAGATGAGAGTTCCGCGGATGAGAGGCCCACAGATATGGAGGAAGTGGACGAAATTATTAATGATAAAAGGGAGCAAATTATCTGGAAAACCAGAACCGAGGGTCTCCCGAAGGCGGATTTTTCTAAGTATGGGAGGAGTAATATCGTCACCGTCTGGACAGAACCGGGAATTCGAGAGGAGCCCATGATAAAACTTTTAAATGGGGTAACAAAACCAGGGAAAACTTATCATATGTATATTGGCAACGCAACTATTTGGGACAGGGTCAAGAGGCTTTGGAGGGAGGAAAAGATCGGGGTCAACCGAACGTTTATTAGGTGTGCAAGGTCTGTAGAAGTGGTCCAAGAGGTAGACCGGCAAAAAGAGATAACCCTTTCGTACCATCAGGGGAAAGACCAACCACCGGGGAACACAGGAGACTCTTCAAGCATTGAAACGGAGGTATTTCTGGTGGGGCATGAGGCGTACGATTCAAGAGGTCCTTGGGTCGTGCGAGGTGTGTCTCACCACGAAATACGACCGGCATCCCCCAGGGTGGGTTCAAGAGGAGACGCCCACGGTTGCGTTCCCATTGTCGGACCTCCAGGTCGACACATTTACATGGAGGGGCTATCGGTGGGTCACGATCCTGGATACCTTTAGTAAAATCGCGCAAGCTTGTTTGGTGCAGAGCAAGTCCGCGGAGTCTGTATTAGGAGCTTTGCGGGCATGGTTCAAAGTTTACGGAGTCCCGGATCGAATTTCATCGGATGGGGGTCTCGAGTTCGATAACGCTCAGGTTAGGGCAGAGGCCAAGGAACTCGAGATCAGGTGGCACGTTAATACCCCAGGGCATCCCAAGGGCAGAGGGGGTGTTGAGAGGTTACACAGTACCCTGAGCGAACATCTCCGGATTTATCAAGTAGATAAGGGCTTGGAACCGGATGTCGCGATGGAGAAGGCGATCGCTGCATATAATAACTCGATCCACACCGCGACAGGGTATTCGCCAGTGGAAATCGTGTTCGGGCTCCGGGAAAGACGCCGGGACTTTAGGGACACTGTAGTGGGAGAGGAATTGGTTAACTTTATAACCAACCGGCATTGGGCGTTTGGAAAATTATGGGGAAAGGCGCGGGGGCGCATAATGAAAGAGAAACAGCAGAGAGTGGAGAGGGAAAACGTCCGGGTGAGGGACGTCACCGGCAAACTAAAAATCGGAACGGTGGTGTACCGGAAAAAGATTACCAATCGTGGCAAAGAGATCTGTCGGTATGAAGGGCCATTCCGAGTGATTGCTATAAGAGAGCACAATGTCGTGACAGTAGAGAGCGTCAGAGAGCCGCGGAAGCGGAGAAAAATGTGCACATTGAGCAACTACGGTTCCCAATTGAGGAACAGCGTATTCGTGAGTGTCCCGTTGTTGACAACGGGAGAGAGAGAAAGAGTTTTTTTTTTTGTTACAGAGTAATTTTTGTTTTTGTAAAAGACTGTGGAAATATATTTTTTTTTTTTTGGGTTGTTTGTTTTATATAGAGTAATTGTTTTATTTCTTGTAAAAAGGGTTGATTTGATATCTTTAGCGAGATGTATATATTGTAGTATTGTATAAGTGGAGAAAGTTAATTTTGTACATATTGAGTTCATTTGATTTTGTGTGTGTGTTCCTAGTGCAAGAAGCAATTTTATTTTATTTTGTGAGTGTTTAGTTTTAAGTTAGATTTAGGATTTATTCTGTAAATAAAGTTGGGAATTTTCTTTTATGTCTTAGGTGTAAGGATTATAAACATTGACTTTGATATTTGTAAAATTAGTGACAAGGGTAGGATTAAGATGTTGTTATCTGCTTCGGCCTTTGACCATATGGGGAAGTAGTCTACCTACCTCATTGGTATTAAGTACCTAAAGTATAAAGTTTATGGAAAATAGTCATAAACTGGAGGGGGGAAGTCAAGGTCCGAAGCAGGGCTATATCAAGCTTAATCCTATACGTAGTCACAACAAACAAATGTAACTGTATATAAATCCGCCTCAGAGCAATAAACAGTCAGTTGTATTTCAACAGTTAACCAGCGTGTTTCATTCTCCTTTTAATTCTTTTTTTTTAAGTTTTCTTTCACACTCAACTTATCTTATATATATATATATATATATATATATATATATATATATATATATATATATATATATATATATATATATATTTACACTGTTGTAATTGTAAATTGTAAATATATGTACACATATATTTTTTTTCTGTTCAGAAACCTAGAAAATTTCAAATGTCAAATGCTGATATTTTGGATACGCGTATAAATATGCAATTCCAGTTCAACTTATGTAAAAATATGCATTTGTGGCAAAATATGCACAAACATGAAAAATAAAATAACTCAAATGCTTCAGAACGTATAGATTTTTATGATACTTGATGTTTTAGTAGGCTAGGGGAAATATGGGAATGCATATAATTCACAGCCCTAATCATTACAAATCTCGACAAACAGTTAATCAGATAGACCATTTTCTAGTCATTAAAAGAAGATTTAGCAATGTTTCAGATGTTTGTACATTTTGGAGTGCTAATCTGGACTCAGACCACTTTCATAGTATAGCCCATATTTTCCCTAAAATAAGACATGACCAATGGGGGAACCGTGCACACCAGAAAAAATACAGACTGGACAAACTTAAAGATCCTAAGATGTTTTGCAGAAGTATCTGATAGCAACCTAAGAGAAATATAACCAAAGGATGAAGATATCAAATCCCTATTATAATAAGTCGGCATACGCGTAGTACAATGTAGGACTACTGGTGGGAAAGGAGAAAAGAAAATCTTCCATAGGTGCAAAAAGAGGTCCCATCAGGACAAAGAGTTACGGGACATGGTTAAACTTTGAAGGGAGAGCAACCCAAGAAACTTATTCCAATTTGCCAACTATATAAGGAAACCATTCGAGCAATCACCGTCTATATGCCAAGAAAAGGAAGAAGGGTCCCTTCTCACGGACAGCAGACTCTATCAGCAGGAATGGAAAAGGAACTTTCAGGAGCTCTATGGAACTCAGGAGACTGTAGCTGAGGACAGGGAGATACCGATGGGGGACGATTTAGAGATTGAACCGCCCAATGAGGAAGAGGTTTTGGTCGCTATTGAAAAACTAAAAAAATCATAAACCTCCTGGATATGACGGTCTACCTGCTGAACTTATCAAGAACTGTGGTGGCGAAGTTGTTAAGGCAATCCATGAAATGATTATTACAATATGGCCTGATTGCTCCCATTCTCCTGGAACAAAACAGTGGCATGTCCCATATATAAGAAGGGAGACCCACTCATATGTTCCAACTACTGTATAATAGCTCTGCTCCCGTCTGCGTATAAGGTTCTTTCCAATGTACTGTTTAACCATCTTTCACCCATAGCTGAGGGAATTATAGGGCCATATCAGTGTGGATTGCGATGCGGGAAATCAACTACAGACCAAATATTCACACTTCTCATGCTGCTTAAACGTGGAAGAGAACTCATGCTGATCACTCACCATCTTTTCATAGATTTAAAATCGGTCTAGGACTCCATCAATAGGAAAGCACTCTATGAAGCCCTCATTGAACTAGGTTTTCCCAGTAAGCTAGTGTGTCTCATTAAATTAACTATGGCCGGTATAGAGTGTGTAGTCCGAGTGAATGGAGAAAAGTCTGAAGGATTTCCTTCCGTTAAAGGAGTGAGACTAGGAGATGCCTTGGATGTTTGTTATTTAATCTAGTCCTGGGAAATTTGTTCAACAGACTCGTTCAAATACTGGCATATACGGACAATATAGACATTATGGGACACTTGCAGAACTGTGACCGAGGCATTCCTTGCCCTTGAGACAGCTATTCACCACTTAGGTCCAGAAATTAATCAAGAAAAACAAAGTGTTTGGACACCAGCCAAGCTGTACTGTTGAATGGAACAAAAATACCATTCAGACTTTACGGATTCGAGCAGGTGTGTGAATTTACCTACCTCGGCTTGCAGGTCAACGTAGAAAACCGCAAAGGTGCTGAAGTTAAGAGGAGCATATAGGCATCAATCTTGGCAGCTAATAGATGCTACTTTGCCCTCAGAAAGCAGCTGACCAGTAGGCTATTGTCCAGGAAAAAGAAGTTCACACTATTTAAGACCTTGATCAGACCTGTCCTCACATACGGCTCTGGGACATGAACAACAACAACCTCTGATGATAAGACACTAAAGATTTTTGAAAGGAAAGTTCCCTGGAGCGGTATGTGTCGGGAATGAATGGAGACAGTGCATAAACCTGGAGGTCTACACACTCTATGATGATCTTGATGTGGTCTCGATCATTAATGTCGGAAGACTCTGGGGGGCTGGACAAGTGGCACATATGTCTGAAGGAGACATTCCCAATTGTACTAACCGAACAAATACACGGAAAGAGAAGTGTTGGATGGCCCGGACTGCGTGGCTGGAGATGCAGGATCCCTCGGCGTCAGGAACTGGATGGTGGTAGCACATGACAGGGACGCTTGGCGCTTGTTTTTGGAGGAAATCAGGACTCGTGCATGGGTTGTAGAATTCAGTTTATTATTATTATTATTATTATTATTACATTTTTCACTCCTCCCAAAACTTTACATACTACAGCTGAGCGAAGAACCCATCTGTAGGAGTTTTTTAACCCGAAAACCAAAATCTATGAACTACAAGCATGACTTATTAAACTTTATTGAAAGGACCAATTACCTGGAATAAATGTTATCGAATAAATGAGTGCAGTATTTCTTAGATAAATAGTTATATGATTTGTAAAAAATAGACCCAAAATTTTAACAAAACAAATATGTTAGGATTCAGTTCAATCCTATATTTTTTAAGAAACAGAAAATGAGGGTTTAATACATCAATTTACTTCTAATTTTTAAGTTGATATTTAATATTAAGATTGAAGATTACTAGATTCCTCAAGAACTGTAAAAAAATAATTTGATGTTTCAGGTTGGAGATAGTTATGTCAAAAAGAGATGAGGGAACTATGTGGCCAAAAATGTTTGAAGTGAGTGATTCACATGGAAAGGAAATTAGTGATCCTGTGCTTGTTGCTGAAATTCACTCAAAATTGGAACATTTGACTTCAGAAACAGAGGTATGTTATAATTGTAGTACTGATGGGAATTGATTACATTCTTTATAATCTATTAATGTCACAAATAATACATCATAATTTCCATAAACTGTTAGAACCCAGTAGATTCATTTCATACCAGACATAAGACAAACAAAATGAACCATACTAAAAAATATCAAGAAACCCAATCTCATCATATTCATTTTCAATACATTTACTTGATGGATTTGTTTGTAAATATAAAGGAATAATTTTTTTTTAAATTGCTGTTAATACAAAAGGTATAACTTTTCAGTATCAGATTTGACCTGATACTGATTACCTTCATTAGATTTGGGCATGTAATGAAACAAAATTTGTTCTATAAATTTTTAAATGGACATGATTAAATTTGTTAAGGAACAGACTTCTACAGAATAGCAATTGGATCTTAATTTGGACAAATAAAATAATTTATTTTGTTCTTTTAGTTAATTTAGTTAGTTCTTAAATAGTTTGAATTTCTGTCAATAGTTTTATGGATTTTATTTTGCTTTTAATTGTTTCCTTTTGTTACAAAACTATTCTGCGTTTGATTTCATTTTTTTTTTTTTTTTTTTTTTTTATTTTATTCATTTATTCACACCTGTCTTCAAGCTGAAGACAAGCAATGAATGTCAATGAATGTGATGAAAAAAAAAAAAATAATAAGACAAGTAAAACATGAGGGAGACCAGTACCCGTTGATCAGTACCTCCTCCTAACATTGTTTTAGGTGGTTTGTTACTTGGTATGCATTGTTGGGAATATTTATTGTAGATATGTTTTTTATGAATCTATTGCGATGGTCATAAAGTTTGTTGTGAAATATTCTGCGTTTTGTTTTGATGTGGTACAGTACAGTGGGTATATTTACATTTTTCTATTTGTTACGTACCGTGGAGATTGTGTAATTACTTGCAAAGTTTGTAGTTTAGTGTATGTAAATTTTTTTGGTTGAACTATGTATCAGTGATATGTAAGTCCAAATTAGAATTTTTAAATTTAAATCAGAATTAGTTACAGAAATAATTCACATAATGTGATAGAAAAATTTATTTTAATGTTGTTTTTAAATTATCTGTACAGGATGTGGGTGGTGCGACTGTTTTGAATTCTGGACAGCTTGAAGAGTGTGACATCAATGATGGTGATAGAAGAACTTTCTTTGCCTATAATCTCTCTTCAGCGACCATCCATTCTATTTATAAGGTGAAGTTTACCATAATATTGTGATCTAATCATTCATTTCAATGCTGTTTATGAGCCATGTGCATTTGATTGAATGTTGGAAAATTAAATTGTAACTAACAGTAGATTCTTCTGTTACCCAACTTTGTTAAAAACAACATGACATAGAATAATGTTAACTAAAAAAGAAATTTTGACTTAGATGGTACACATTATTCATAAAACCTTATAATACAGTCTAAATTGTTTATAATGACCTTCAATGGACCAGTAAATATAGGTCGTTATAGAAGATGGTCGTAATAAGCAATGATTTTTTTCTCCCCCTTATGATTCAGTAAATGGATAAAAAGAAAATTCAAAATTCTATTTAACTCAATTTTATTAATGGTTTTATAAGTATTACAATCTAAATTTAGTGAGCATGTACATAATTATTGATAATTTACAAAGATTTATGTATTAATGTGAAAAAAGTCAGATATTTTTGATTGTTTTGAATATTTATTATAGTACAGTCCAGTTTCATCTGCATTGAATATCTCACTATCTGCATAGTTTTTCTGAATTTCTTGCCAAACTGTTTTCAACCAACTTTCTTTGTCAGATGCAGAAGCTGCTCTTGATTCGCCGCTAATTTTCCCAAAAACGATACCATGCCTTTTTGTGAATTGTTGAATCCATGACGCATCAGGGAGGAAATCCAATTTTAACAACTATGCGAACTCTCTAGCTTTTCCAACTAAAATTGGACCATTAATCGGGACGTTTTTGTCTCTTTGAAATTTGAATCACTTTAAATTGCTGCATCCAATTCTTTTGATTTAGATGACCTCAGCTTTTTGGGTTTAAAATCGTCTTTCTCAGAGCCGGTTTTAATTTTTTGACGGTTCTCCCAGATTGTAGATACGGTAGCATGGGTTAAGCCGCATGTCCAACTCACTTTCGCGTTTGATTCGTACTCGGAATGCTGATGTTACTTAGAAAGTAGATTTCCCGTCGCTATAACCTATATCCAACACCCAAATTTCGTATATTTTTGTGTAGTTTTAGCCAATTTGGTCGTTATAACATCGTTTTTTAGGAAGGAAACCAACCTTCCTTTCAAAATGTCATCGCTATGACCGGTTTGTCGCTATAACCGCAGTCGTAATATACGATTTCAGCTGTATTTTGAAAGAAGAATTCCTGTCTCTTTTCCTGCTCTCAATTAAGAGGAGTAGGAAGATTAATTGTGCAAACACCTCAAAGTATTTCTGTCATTTTCTCATTGATTAGTGAGTTTACCTTCTGTTGTTTTTTTCATTTTTGGAGCTAAGACTTTAAAGTGTCAACTAAAATTTATTAACTTTGAAAACCTTTATAAGTCTGTATTTGCATTTATATATCATATATATTATTTTATATTTTCTGTGTATTATTTACTGAAATCTTTTTAAAAAAAAAGTCTTTTAATCATATTTTTTGTGTGACACTAAGTTCTTTTTCTTATATTTATTTCTTTTATCTTCTTCATCTGTTGCCAATGCCCCTCTGTACTCTTCCACCTGATTTGAGTACCTTGAGCATATGACTGTTCATTGATATTTATTAATGGTCATTTATAGTATTTTTTTTTCTCTTAAGACTAAAAAAAAACATCTGGAGATGGTCCTTTGAGGATGTCGTGTGCCAATCGACTTACCTTCAAACAAGGGAGTTAAGTAGACAAATTAAATTTCACACAGGAATATTTTTATTGAAATACACAAGATTATTGAGTACAAATAACCTTTTTTACTGTGGGAATTCATGTTACTAACTTCTTAAATTATAAAGTGTAACTGTTATT
Source organism: Euschistus heros (assembly GCA_003667255.2). Taxonomy (NCBI): domain Eukaryota; kingdom Metazoa; phylum Arthropoda; class Insecta; order Hemiptera; family Pentatomidae; genus Euschistus; species Euschistus heros. The sequence continues at coordinate 1,568,040 of RCWM02000051.1, read as the reverse complement.
ATGGATAAAATATTTCTGTGATGACTTGCTGTATTGGGTTGTAAAGTAAGTAATCTTGGGTTCAATCTTGTATTTTAACATAAAAAAAAAAAAAAGCACTTACGCTATTTGAATACATTGGACTTTTACCAAATTGATTGATCAAATACTTTATATTAGGTAGAACTTGGAAGTGGACAGTGGCTGATGCATGGACCTAGGTCAACGAAGGGAGCCCCGCGATTTTGTATTCGCTCGGATGTTGATGGCATTGTTTGTGAAGTAACAAAAGAACATAAGCTCTCTCATGCTGCTACGATCTGTGCTTTTGGGTTCATTCAGGCCTCTAAATCATCAAGAATATTTTCTTTCTTCCCCTCAGGTAAGAATAAAATTTTAAATGATATTGCTTTTCAGTTACAACTACAACAATATTTATACTATTAATTTAATAATTACATTGTTTAAATAAGAGGCTCATTAAAAAAATTAGGTGACTTCTTAGTTTTCTTGAAAAATATTTCTTTATTCATTAATATATAGGCTTTTATTCATTAATTAGGCATTGCCCTCTTCAAAGAAATTCCCCCGGTTATAATACACTTGTGCCAGCACTTTTTCTTATTCTCAAAACATTTCTGATATGCACTTTTTGGTTTGGCCTCAAGCTCTTCTTGCAATACTATCTTAATCTTCTCAAATGCTGCAAATCTCCTTCCTTTCATAGGTATTTTCAGTTTTAGGAACAGGAAAATGTTTTGCCACAAATCCAGGCGTTTTCTTCGTATTGCTTCAGATAACTAATGCTTAACTTCAAGCTAATATTCTTTATTGACGCACAACTTTCTAGCAAGAACTCATGGTGCAACAATGACATGCAGGGGCATCCAGTATGGGCATTGCCATTGACATCTCAGTCTTGTGTGAAGAGTGTATGATTTATAAACATGTTTATTTTATCAAAGCAGACTGACCAAATACCACTGTCATCATTTCAAGTGTGGTGCTTTACTTAATTTTATTTTCACAGATTATTTAGTACAGATCCTTCAAGCACACCACACACATCTGACATTTATATCTGTTAAACACTTAATTTGCAAAATTGTTATTGTCGGCACATCTATATCAACATAACAAAACAGAAAATTGAATGTGCTTAGTCCACGAAATATGAAAAGCTACCTTATTCTTGTGTGATGTAAATTAACTAATAATTTACTTGTTAAAAACTTACCACATATATATATATATATATATATATATATATATATATATATATATATATATATATATATATATATATATATATGTTAAGTTCTCGATCATCTGAATTAGATGGAACCCTGATGTATGATCTTAAACAATGTAGAATGTTGGAGTATGCAGTCTAGAGATACACAGCAATTCAAAATAATATTTTAATTTATAATGCCGACGTTTCAACTTGCATTGCAAGCCTTCATCAGGGTTTCAAAGAGTGGCAATCGGAAACTGAATTCTGATCTGGCATCAGTTTCTGATTGCCACTCCCTCTGAAACCCTGATGAAGGCTTGCAATGCAAGTGGAAACGTTGGCATTATTAATTAAAATATTATTTTAAATTGCTGTGTATCTATGACTGCATACCCCAACGATCTACGTCTTAAAAGTATTAAATGTTATTATTGTACGGACTAGGAACTAATAGGATAGAAATAAGTTTAGAATATGTAGCACTGTATTTATTTGTAAAACGGAATACAATATTCCAATAATCAATGAAAAAGAAATATTAAACTTCTAATAATCATTAAATATGGAACTGAAACATTGTCCAAAACTACAGGAACAAACTATAAAAGATAATTAAAATATTAATTATAAAAAAGGAACAGTCTTTTATCACAAATAGCTCTGGGAATTTATAACTAATATTCCGACAAACGGAACAAAACAACGAACAAGAATTATTGTACAGTACAAAGAATGTGAAACAATATTTCATTTTATATAAATATATTTATATATAATTTACATTATATATATATATATATATATATATATATATATATATATATATATATATATATATATATATATAGAGAGAAAGAGAGAGAGAGAGAGAGTGAGAGAGAAAATATTCAACCCCCAGGGAATCCACCGCCTCACCAGGGACGTTGACAGGGACGTTTTTGGCGCTTGTATTTGGAGGAAATCAGGACTCGTGCATGGGTTGTAGAATTCAGTTTATAATAATAATGATAATAGTAATAATTATTATTATTATTACATTTTTCACTCCTTGCAAAACTTTACATACTACAGCTGAGCGAAGAACCCATCTGTAGGAGTTTTTTAACCTGAAAACCAAAATCTATGAGCTACAAGCATGACTTATTAAAATTTATTGAAATGACCAATTACCTGGAATAAATGTTATCAAATAAATGAGTGCAGTATTTCTTTGATAAATAGTTATATGATTTGTAAAAAATAGACCCAAAATTTTAACAAAACAAATATGACATTACTTTCAGTTGAATCCTATATTTTTTAAGAAACAGAAAATGAGGGTTTAATACATCAATTTACTTCTAATTTTTAAGTTGATATTTAATTTTAAGATTGAAGATTACTAGATTCCTCAAGAACTGTATCATAAACTTCTGTAATGTTTATTGCATGTGATTTATTTAATTTAGCTACTGTCTAAGAAAAATAAAATAAAAAATTAACTGAATAAGTTTACATTTTAATTAATTTTATTTACATAAGATATGAGCTATGCTGGAGTGGTGGATGCTGGAGGGCGTGTGTTTCTGTACAGTGGAGGACTACGACCAGGTCCAAGAATGAACTGGGGTACTCAGTATGTGCTCAGCCTTAGCCGTGAGGAAAGAGTGCTTGGTGTCCATGCGACTTCCCATCACATCTTTCTGCTGTCCAACCATCAACTATATGTTGTTGGATTGTCATTCAGTTAGTTTAAGTTGTAATGACAGACTTGTATTGTAAATTTTATTCCCTAAAGGTAATGAATAGTTTTATATGTTAATAAGTTAAAAAAGAATAAATAAAAAAAAAAAAAATGAAAGGATTTTTGTATCAGATACGAAAATCAGTTTACCTATTTATGTATTTTAATTATATCTCAATTATTTGTCATTGAGATAACTCTTTTTCATAACTGTAATTTTTTTTTTTTTTTTTTTTTTTTTTTTACCCATCCCTTCTGTGATTTTATCGTTTATAGTAATCATTTTTTACTTGTATCTAGTGTTCAATTGAAGTATCACAAATATTGTATTTTATTATCAAACATAGTTGCCTATCTGCTGGAAATAGTTTTACAAGTATTTTTACTCATTGAGGTTTATAAATACATTTTATATTGTTCAGTTCATCTGTTATGACTATGTTTGCTGTATAATGAGGGCAAGAAATAAAACCTGTAATTAAAATATTTTAAATTTATATTTTACTAGTTTAGTTTTATTTTTACATTTTTTTTTTCATCATATTATTTTCGATAAGTTGGCCCCTCTTTTCCTAGGAACCAAAGGGAAAATAGGACTTATTTTTCAACTAATCAGAATATCTGCGAAAAAATGGGCTTTCTTAATACGTTGATGGCCCTAAAGGTGTCATCATAGTTTTGTAATCTTCATACAAATATCTTTTTAATTGCCATCTTGTAAAGATCTAATTTAAAAATAAAATATTTTTTTAAACTAAAAATTTACTTAGTCTACATTTCAACTTCTATGCTTCTTGTCTGGTGCTGGAGACATCCCTTACCAGTGCTGATGAACTTACTGCTCTTTCCAGCATCCGGCCCCTATTTTCTAATGCTTTCTAGATTTACTTCTTCCCTCTTCCTCAAGAACAAAATGAAGCACTCTCTAATTAATAATTCCATAATACAGGTCTGTTCCAAGCATACAGCTATACAAGCAGCAATTGAATATATTCTCTGCTAAAAGACATGTTCAGATATGCTGCAAATCCACCAGATTCAATATAGTCTGAGCGCTGGCTGATGGCACCTGGCTGGCAAAAGGAGGAGGAGCAACTTTGCCAAAGCTTCTTAACCCTCCATGGGTCCATCCTGTCTTTGCTGAGATCTTTCTCTTAATTATTTTGTATTTGTTTGGTTTATTATTTCTTTTTTAATGTGTTTTTATAATTTTAAATACAGCTTAGCCATTTTAAGAATCGTAGTTAGCATTATTTTATCTTTTGTTCATCTAATAAAGAAATTTTAAATATTTTAGTCCTATATCAATCCAATGTATTTTTTTCTCTTAGTTTTAATTTTTAATTTGTTTATTAGCAATATAATTGTACACTAAAGGGCTCATAGCTAGAAACAATTTTTGTTTTTTCAGTTAAAACAAAAAAAACAAGGAGAACCAGCAACCTTGCTCCACTCTCATTGGCCCTGACCAGCCACACATGTCTCCCTCCACTTTTTCCCAAGTGCCATCTGTCAGCGCTCAGACTATAACTTATTATGACGAGGATTCTAAGGTTGACTGTAGGATGTAATGTAAGTAGAGGAGAAATGGTCAGGGGTGCAGTCAAGTAAATAAACACGCCCAAGTTTTTAAATGAAAAACTTAATATTTGGAGTGCCAACGTTTCGACCTGCCGTGGAGGTCTTCTTCAGGGCTAAAATAACAAATATTGAATATGTGACTAAGATGATAAAAAAAAAAAAATAATAATAATAATAAATAAAGTAAATTATTTTGCCAAAGAATTAATAGTTGTTTACATAATTAGAAGAATATCTGAAGTTAATTACATAGTTGAATACAAAATAGTAGCAAGGTCCAGTCGGAACAGTTATGACAAAATAAATTCAATTGAATAATACAAATTTTAAGTTGTGTATACTAATATAATGTTACAATTTTATTAACAGGTGTTTTTTAAAAAATAAAAGGTATAAATAGGAATTTAAAAAATAAGTATAAGGAATATACAGTCATGGTCATAGAAATTGCATCACTTAAAAATAAGGGAGCATCTTAAACCAATGTTGTTCTTATCTTTTAATAATTTTAAAATGTTTGCATAGAAAAAGAGTATGTTATTAGGCATTAAAAATGGTTAAAACCCAAACAAAAAATTAAAAATATTCATAAAATGATGAATAAAATTTTTAGTGTCAACGAGGAATTTAAGAATAAAATTGTTTTTTACTTATTCATGTGATTTTATTAAGAAAAAATGTGTAAAAACATTAAAAATATATTTATTGAAATATTAATATAAGCTAGTATTATGTCGAACCACCATTAGCCCTGATAACTAAGGCGATCATGTTTGGCATCGAGTCGATCAAATTTTTCATGATTTCGTCACTAATCTCCTCATTCCACACACATTTTCGATTGCTTGTTTTAGCTCATCTTTATTCTTAGGCTTTGCTATATTAATTTATTTTTTCATGATCATCCACAAGTTTTCTATAGGATTTAATTCAGGGCTATTGCCTGGCCATGGCAGAGTGGAGATCCTGTTTTCTGTTAAAAACTGCTTTACCTATCCAAAAACACAATGGTAAAAAAAAATAATGTATCTTACAGCTTATACATGTTTTAAATGAATAAATAATTAACTTACAGATTTGGCTCTTTGGCATGGAGCAGAATTATCTTGAAAAATGAAGTCTCCGCAGTGTGTAAGATGGGAATTCATTGAGGGAATCAAACTCTCTTCCAACATTTTTTTTATATTTTTCTACACTAACCGTCCCATCTATGAAGGTTATTTGGCCAACTCCAAAGTAGCAAAAACATCCCCAGTCCCTTTCTTTCGCTCGGTAGATCCTTGGGAAAGATTTTTGTTTATTATTCTTACCACAGTGGATTGGTTGCACCTCACCCTCCTCGCTATCTCACGCGTAGAAAGTCCAGCTTCAGCAAAAGCCACTATTTTAACTTTTTCCTTATTAGACACTTGTTTGAAACTCAGTCTATTGAACATAATAATACAAAATACGCACTTAATAATGGATACTATGGGCACAACTAAACTGTGAGTCATTGATTACATTTCTCTCTAATAGTAGTAGGTAAACTTAATACAATCCCACTATTTTTTACACATTTAGGATCAAAAAGGTAATAATCATAGGTTATGCAATTTCTATGACCACGACTGTATATGAAAATGAAAAGGGTAAGATAGAAAGGTAAGCAAGAAAATAAAGTTGGCATAAGAATAAATAAAGGAAGAGGTTGGGGAAATATGAGAAATTAAAATAAATCGAAATTAATCAAAAAATCAATTATTTAAAAACTTAGACATGTTTGTTTACTTGACTGCATCCCTGACCATTTCTCTTCTAACATTATATAACTTATTATGTTCTCTAATGCATTATTCTTGGTGATGGAAGTGAAGTTCTTATGTTAAACCACCTCTCCAGTAGATCTAAATTCTTGAATCATTATCATCACTTCCAACTCAAAGCCAATTAAAGAAATGAAAAAGAATGCCATTTCATAAAAATAAAAAAATCATGATATATCGGGGTATTAATTTTTGTGGTCAGCGATGTATTGTATATCAATGTTCAGAGCTAAAAAATTAATACAGATTATCGATAGTTTTCATTCGATTCGAACGGGATCCGGGGTGTATTTCTTGAATAATAGAACCATCTTCTGACAGCTGCTCTTACCCAGATGTTAATTGTTTCAAAATAGACCCTGATACAACGAAAAGTAGTATGGTTTTTATTTTATTTTATGGTTGTGGTACTCAAACAGTTGGATTATTCATTGTGTATGATATGTAAGTACTGTGGATTAGTTCATTTATGACATTATAAGCTTCGAGGGTTTCACAAAGAATTTTGGATTGAATTGACTGGATAGAATAGACATTTAAGTATGGAAAGGAAGTCTTTGAAAATTCAAAGTTTAATTATTTTAAAACAAAGCCATCAGTCGAAGTTATTTCTGAACATTGGAATGATTCTATGCTGTTCCAGAATAACTACTTTTAACTATAATATTGGTTTAAAATATTGCTTAAAGTTTCTTTGAATAGAAAGCTTACTCTTGCCCTCTTACCAAGCTGAAGAAACAACCAGACATGATTGTATAATCCAATATGTTTCAAGTCATCGTTCAAATAGTTGTATCTATCATGATAATTATCTTGATTGTTGTCTGAATGCTATCTGATAAATTGGTGATAGAAATACTTCCTAATCCGTGTTGTAATCATTTCCACTTTAGCCATTACTAAAATCAATAACTATAAATTCAATTATTGATTTATATACAGGTGGCCCTGATTTGCGCCGTCATCTTCCTTCGCAACGGCAGAATTGTGTCAGTCACGACCGCCAGCTATCTTGCGTTTAATTTCCATAGAAAAAGTCTATATATGGGCTGCGTTTAACTGAAGTAATTGTGCCGTTTTAATAAAAAAGAAAAAAAAGAAGACTCTTGGATCGATTACTGATACCTTATGTTTTTCATTTTTTTAAGAATGGGATGTTCGTTTATTCTTACGACTCATTTGCCCCTTATTTGCTGATCAGACCCTATTACCGTATTATCAAAACCTTTAGCTCTTTCGGCAAAGTCCCCAGAAGTTCAGGATACCAACTTTCAATCAGTAATGCGCCTTATTTCGAATGGTAACGGTCTGCTTATCCAGTAAAACCTTAAGGCTGAATATGACTTATTAAATCAAAAGTTCAATAAAGAATAGTTTTCATCTGTTATTTTTTATTCGTTATTGAAATTATTTAAAAATTTAGTTACCTTTATGATTAAATTTGTATTTGTTTATTTATATTCAATTATTTTGAATAGTAAATAATATGTTATTAATATAGAAAAGTACTTATTCAGATTTTTTTCTCTGATTTATCTGCAAAATTGTTATCTGATAATGTTAAAGTAAATACATTTGATGCTTTGTTTCGTTTATTTATTTAAAAAAATAATCTTTTTATTCATTCGTATTAATTTTAAAATTAGATTTTAACAGATTTATTATTCGCCATGTTAATAGCAAAAACTCAATTTATTTATCATTATTATTCGAAATTTTGATCAAGTAAGGTTCTTTTCAGGGATGTGTCGATTCTCGGTTCCATCGATTTTTGAGAAAAAAATCGATGATCCGGTCGATTCCTAGGAACCGATCGATACCGGTGACGTTGGGAATAGCTTTGTGATAACTAATTATGTTATTATTATAAATTAATTCTTCTCCTAATGACTAAACCTCCTTTGTACAGAACTAAAAACAAATCTCATGCGATTGCCAGATAAACTTCAGTTTTTTAAAGATATTTATTCGTTATTGGAAAATGGAGAAATAAGATAACAATCTCCAGTCAACAAAATAATGCCATTCAGACTCTAATAGTATCTTATTATTATAATTATAACTAAATTATAAATTACAGTGTTGTCTTTAATTGGATAGATGAGTATGCTGTGTTTATAGCAACCCAATAAAGTTGGGCAGCACTATGTTTATTGTTAATTGTCTCAATAAAGCATATATCTCTCTCTTATTCTTAAGGGACGATATGTCCAAGAAAAAGATTATTTTCCATTCCATTATGTAAAATAACTATTTTTCGTAACAAATAAATTCAGTGCTTCTACATCTTTTAACTAAAAAGTTTAGTAACATTTTTAATTCCTTAATCAAAATTAATGTTTACCTTCATAAATAAGAATTTTTGAATTGAATTATTAAAAATTGTCTAAATTATAATTATCAACATATATTATATGATATGGAAAATAAAAGCAACTAGCGGTTTATTATTTTTTTTCTTGGATTATTATCGTTTTTTTTAAATCGATTGCTTTTTGGCTTATTTTTTGATTATGTTTTGAAATAGCAATTTATTTTTAAACTGAGGTATTGGTACCGAGAATCCAAAATTTTTCGATACTGACACATCACCGGTTCATTTAACAATAGATTTTATCTTGAATGATTCGAAACTGAGAGAAAAATCTGCTGTTTTGGTATTTAGATGCTCCCTCCAATGATCATACAATATCCTGCGTTACAAGTAAATATTCTTAGAAGGTTGAAAAGAAGCTGGATGATAAATCTGCTTAAATAGCTTTCTTTTTTTCTAACTTTTTTTTTTTTTTTTTTTTTTTTTTTTACCATTGTACTTGTTATGTCAGTAGGTCTGCCCTGCCTTATGTTCAACAGGCCAAATACAACAATTTTTTTTATTGGTCCTATTTTGTGACAAACTAAAAAAAATAAAAAATGTTATTAATACTTTTTGTAGCGTGCAGTTAAACTCTCCATGCACAGATCGTATCAATAATAGTATTTTCCTATTTATTTTTCTGGATTGTATATTTAATTACAATATGTAATTTAAAATTACATTGTTTCCTCAGAAATAGTTGATAAATGAAGTATTTATCTTTCCTCCACATTTTTTATATACAAATTTATATGATAAAATAAAACAAGCAGTTTTAACATTTGATAATGTATATTTTAACCATGTTACTGGAAAATCAGAAGCAACAAAATGGTGGGGCTACCCCCACTGGAAACAGTTCTTTCATTGAATCTTTAGTCTTGTGTTCCCTCTCGCTACCTAGGACTTACCTGGATTTATCTCCTCTGAATCTTGAAAGGTACATTTTTTTCTAAATGATTACTTAATATAATCAATAATTAATTTAAGTTTCCAGTCAAATTTTAAGTGTTTGGTAAATTGTAAAACAAGACTAAAAAATAACCCTTGAGTTATCAAACAATGAAATCTTTGCGTTTTTCTTGAAATCAATATTTTCATAATTCAAAGTGGTTCCTATATTTAAAAGAACGGTGGTGGCTTAAAAATTCAGGACTGCGCAAAAAAAAAAACAAATTGTCTAAATTACTTTCTGGGACTTGAAATAATAAACTCTTTTAGGGTTATTATATGTATTATGTATACAACATAAAAATAATTAAATGGTGAACTCTAGAGATTTTATTCCTAAGAGAGGTGATAGTCATTTATAGGTAAATTGTATAGGTAGTTTATTTACTACTACGTATAGGTTTTTTTCAGTTTTAATAAAATGATAGTTATAGTTAAATTGTTTTATCTTTTGCCGACATTCTAGCAATCAATGACTGATTTAGGGAATTACAATATTTAGTAAATTTTAAATTGTACCATATTTAGACTACACGGTAAATTTTACTGGAAGTTAAAATGTCTTTTTGAAATCAATGGTCTTTATAAACTTTTCGGTTTCAATGTGCTCGTTTAATACGAAAAAAGGAGTTTTATCCATGTTAAGAAATTAAACAGACTAGCATAAAAATTGTTTTTGCATTAGTGCAGATTCATTACTTATAAGAAATCGGTAGCTGTCATGATGAAGTGGATTCGTCAAATTAACTCGAAAACGAGTTATCAATTGACCTTTAAAGCAGCATTTTTAATATATTTTTTTTTGAGTAATTAAAAGATTTTGGGAAGCTATTAAAAATGCTCTACTGAAAAGTGAACAATGTTGACTTATCTACTTCTTCAAGACAGTCAAAAAAATATTGTTTGAAACAAAGTTTGATTTTTAATTTTTGTTTTAAAATCTGGGCTCATCATCATCATCATTTTGAATATTGATAAAATTCTCAGAGCACAATGAATCGAATTTGTGATCCCTTTGTTCGTTGAGGGAGGTCATCCTCTTTTCTTTAAATAACAAGACATTATTAACGAAACTACAAAATAAAACGTTGTTTCATTTAAAGCTGTCAGCATCCTGCGACTTAATGGCTAGAAAATTTCCTGGTTAACCAGTGGCAGAATCTAACAATAAGGTCGACAGTTCTATATGAAGTTGAGTTAGGAAGTCGGTATTTGCTTCCTGGAACATTCATGACAAAGACCCCATACCGGCACATCCTGTTCCAAAAGACTTTTCTTTGGTCCAGGATTCGGCTTAAGAAAGAATATGACCGTAATACGGCAGAATGATATAATTTTATATTACGAAATTAAAAATCGTTTCTTGTTACTGCGTATTTAAAAAAAATATTTTAAATTTAAGTGAATTCCGATATTTAAAAAAAATATATACTGTCATTATGAAATGTCAAGTTCCATCGGCCAGTCTTGATGGGAACTCCGAAATTGATAATTATGGATATAAGTGTCAACTAGAAATTTTATCTGTGTATTATATCGAAATTCCTTGTCTAGCATTTTATTATTCATTTAATTTTTCTGCTCACGGTTTTTTCATATATTTTTAACATGGTACATGTTTTTGCGGTGACTAATTCGGTTTCAAGAGTGTGACCGTCCGTCCGTTAACTCTCGTAACAATTATTTTATTGTTACTCATTTATAAAAAAAACAATAATATTGTTAATTAATGACAAAGAATTACGTTACAATTTAGTTATATAATATGTATGTATATATATATATATATATATATTTTTTTTTTTTCTACTATATATATATATATTTTCTATATAAGAATTTATCATATAAATATATTTCCATAAATTTGAAAATGGATAAATTTGAAAAATGTTTAAACAAAGTGAGATATTACAGCTTTTACAAAAAAGGTGTTTCTATTAAATCGTTTTTCTGCAACGTAATAGAAAGGTTAAGTTCTTTTTTTAGGTTCACTCTGTGTGATAAAATAAAAAATGGCCAAAATCAACTCTTTTTGGCGACGTTTCGAGACTATGCTATCATGTTCTCATTTATACTCATTGCCCTACACGTGAAAAAAAAAAAGTTCCAATGCATACAACTAAAATTTTCGTATCTTAAATTTATTTTCCGTGACAAGATTGTATTTTCAAAACATTCTTTCTCTCTCCAAACGCTCTTAATTATATGGATACAGGTAGTCGTTCTAGTATGTCAGACATAATAGATTAGCCTAACTTCATAGCTTTCTTGTGATAATGTTTTCATTTTTCTTTTCTATTTTTTTTTTTTTTTCATTATCATTTTTTCAGTGCTCTCTCTACAATTTTGTTAACAATATATATTTCTATATTGAATATTTTTATTATTATTTTTTTCTGTTAGCAGTATTAGCTTTATTGATAATCTCTTTTCATTTTTATTTGTCTTGTTTTATTTTAAAAATATCTACGCCGGATATGATTTTATTTTCTGTTATGTTATGTTATTTTTAAGGAAGTTGGTCCCAGAATAATGTTTTTTATTCTTTCCTTTATTTTTTTTGTCTATAAGCTCAAATTATCCTATCTAAGATTTAATTGATTTAAAAAAAAAAATACTATCTCATAAGGTGCTAGAGCAACATGGGGCCTTAATCAGAAGTTTTAAAAGTATATATGAAGCAGCTATCCTCCCTAAAATTCTTTATGCTGTACATGTTTGGCATCCAGTTGTACTTCGTAAAAAAAATGTTATAAAACTACAAAGGCTACAAAGGATCATTGCAATCAAAATATGCAAAGGATACCGCACGTTGTCATTATTGGCGGGTATTTTGCCAGTTCAATTAAAAATTGACGAATTAACGACATTGTTTAATATTAAAAACACAAAGACAGGATATAAAGACCTAACATTCAAGAAAATAGAAAAAAACACAAACTGTAAGTTTGGGATACACCCTGCATCAAATTTGTGGACTACACCCAAATGTTGTTCAGTTAATATCGACAAAACAGAAATCTATACGGACGGTAGTAAGGACAGCGAGAACGTTGGATGTGCATGGTTATTTAAAGCTCAAGATGGCAGAACCATAGAACATCAGTATAAACTAGAATCGTACTGTTCAAATAACCAAGCCGAGAAATTTGCTGTTTTGAAAGTTACGGAATACATAATTAACGAACCTCAAAAGACTAACACACATATTATAATACATACGGACAGTAAAATTTTAATAGAGTCGATTAATAATACAGCCATACATGACTATTTGACTGACCTAATCAGACGAAATTTAATAACCATTAAGAACAAAGGGAAAATGGTCTCTATAAAATGGGTTAAAGCACACTTTGGAATTGAGAGTAACGAAAGGGCCGATTACCTAGCCAAAGAGGCGGCTAAAAGTAATTTGTTACCTTCGTATAACAAAGTTCCATTATCATATATAAAGCGGGACATAAGTTCTGATATGGTTAAAAAGTGGGACCAATTGTGGGTGACCTCATCGAAGTCACCATGTTTACACCGATTTATACCTCACATTACACACAATGATTAAAAACCCATACAAAGTAACAAGTACAAACTAACAACTAATGACATAACACGGAAACTCTAAACAATATCTCAAACGATTTAACATAAATATTCTTTCTCTCCAAACTGACGCTCTCTAATTATATGGATGTCTTATAAGGTAGTCGTTCTAGTATAACTGACATAATAGATTGGTCTAAATTTATAGCTGTCTTTTGATAATTTCATTTTCATATATATAACTTTTTTTTCTTTTTTCTTATCATTTGTTCAGTGATTTCTCTACAATTTTGTTAACAATATATATTTCTATATTGAATATTTTTATTATTATTTTTTTCTGTTAGCAGTATTAGCTTTATTGATAATCTCTTTTCATTTTTATTTGTCCACGTTTTATTACGTTAAAAAACTATCACGCCGGATATGATTTTAATTTTGTTATGTTATGTTAGTTTTAAGGCAGGAACATGTTAAGAATAATGTTTTTTATTCTTTCTTTATTTTTTTTGTCTATAAGCTCAAATTATCCTATCTAAGATTTAATTGATTTAAAAAAAAAAATACTATCTCATAAGGGGATTAAGAATGGAAGTCAAATTATTTATGCATATTTTAATAAACGATCCAAATTACCATTAAATCACACAATGTAGTATTTCTAAAACTGAAAAATATTCAGTTAAATGAACTTATACCCATCATCAGTAGCAAGAATCTAAATAACTACATAAGTACAAACAACCATCAAATCATTACAAAAAAGATTCCAGGGTCAATTAAATGTACATTCAAATTCTTTGATTCAAGGACCGTCAACATCTATCAGTTCCCTCGACATTTACATACCACTGAATCCTAAACCTATACCTTTATACTTTCGTGATATTTCATTAGTACTTAACATTACATTTCGTGGTTGTAAACATATATTTGCTGTTTGTAAAAAAACAAAAAAAACAAAAAAAAATAATAATATAAAAAAATCTTACAATCCTGATTATTAAAATATTGTCAAACATCATTCATAATTTTTTTCATTCTCGGATCAAAAATTAAAGCATTCTCGGTGGCACGTCTGATGGATATTCCTGTTTTCTTCAGATCCTCGGAGACGCTGTCCTTCCATCTTCCCTTCGGCCTTCCACGAATTAAGGTTTTCCACATTATTAAGGTTTTTAATCAGAATGGGCGAGGAGAGGATAGTCAGAAGATTACGGACTGTATTATGGAAGCCCCGATGGAGTAAGGCCTCGTGGAAGACCGAAGGGAAGATGGAAGGTCAAACATCATGAAAGTTTCAAAACTGTTGAGCCGAATTAGATAAAAATAACCCAATTTACTCAAATCGATATGAAAAAATCTAGACAATATTTATTAGAGATGGGTTAGTTAATAAAGCCGACTAATCGGGTGCTTTTGTAGTCGGTAACTAGTTGGCAAAAAGCGCCGACAAATCGACTTTCATTTATATTTCACATTTATATTTATTCATTTATTCATTTATATTAGTATTTGTCCTTTCAAAGATTAAGATAATGAAAAAATGTCTGACGCTCTAACATGTTCTATAAAAAACAGTGGTTCAACAAATACAGAAACAGGCAACATAAACTTTGTCCATTCACATTCCATTTAGCTTAACTATTTCTTAGATAGTGTGTTACTCAATCATTTTTGCTTTTTTTTAGTTTTTCAGTCCCAGAGTGAATCTTTCAACAAATAATCTAAAATGTCATTATTATTATTGCTTTTTTTATTAGATTATTTCCTTCCTCCTTTCTCTAATAGAAGTCTATTTCTTAAGTTAAAAAAAATCCTAATTAAATTTCCACACATCCTATTCGTTAACTCTGTCTTCCTACATCTGGAGAAATGATAAAATTACATATGATGTAATTTTTAAAATCTGAGACTGTTTTTGACTACCAATCGGAATAAGAAATTTGTTTGTCTCCCTGGTTTTACGGTGTGTAAGCCTTACGTTGACAGTTTCATAACAGTAAAAACCCTCATCTCCATTTTTTCCTGTTGTGATACGTTCTGAATGTTTAGGCAGCGATTATAATATCAACGGAACGTATCCACGACACGGTAGAGGGGGCGTATCACGACAGATGTCGAACTTATTACTCTCTCTCTCTCTCTCTCTCTCTCTCTCTCTCTCTCTCTCTCTCTCTCTCACACTCTCTCTCTCTCTCTAGTTTTGGCCCTAAAGCCAGACAAACGTAAGTCCACTTACGTCATTCTCCTGAAAAGTTAGCTCTTCTGGTTCTGAGGTGCAGATATTGTTATTTATTTTTGTTTGTAAAAATAAACAAAAATGTTAATATTTTTTTGATTCTGGATTATACTGCTTATTGCTCTATTGGCTATTTTTAGTTATTCGTACAATTCAAAATTTTAGATTATTGCCATTATTCCTATAACAGTCATTCGGATTGAAATAAATAGCACCAAAATATGATTCAATCTTTAAAATAATACTGTTGTGATATTATTTTTTATGTTTAGAAATAAAAATTGATTTTTTATTGTATATTTATACCTTAACCAAGGTCTCTTGATATTTTGGAACCGAACTAAAAATAGCATTTGATTTATGAAGCCATTAGGATAATAAGGTGAGTAGCGTGTATATAATTATAAATGTTATAATCTTATAAGTGTTTAAAATCTCACCTTGATCATCATATCATTTGTATAAAATTAGTATAGAACAAGCTGATAAACACCACGAATGTTTATCTAATACCGATAATCATAATAATTAAAACTTTAGTTTTCTCTAATAAATAGTGTAGAAAATTATATGCATAAATTTTTTTTTTTTTATCAAGCGACATTGCTATTGTACAATGCCTTAACTTTATATCAATTTGCGTGATTTTTTAAGCATATCTATCTAATGTATAAAAGGACATGCTGTTTTTCGTTTGTGATCACTACCCACGAAAGTTACTACGAAGTTTTTAAAGTAACACAAACATTATTTATGTTAATAAAGATTGGAAGATGTTCTGTTTCCAAACAATCGAGAAAGGTCAAAATAGGTCAAAATAGTCTCTCTTCAAGATACAATGAAAACAAAAAACCTTATGCCCTTTACTATGATGGTTACTCATAACAAATATTTTTAGTTCTGTGGCTTTAGAAATACTTTTACCTTGTTAATGTTACCCTGATGGTGTCTTCGCAGAAGTATTTTCAACGATGAAATCATACATAGAAACGTAGTCTTAGTTTAATGTTGAGTCAATGTTGAATACAAAAAAAAACAAAAACATTTTTTTACACAGTTTTATGAACAAAAATTAAATTTCAACAAATAAATGTATATGCCTATCTAAAATAAATTAAAAATTCAAAAATGTTCTTATAAAACTCAGAGGTCTTCACGATTCCAACAGAAATTGAAATAAAATTATGAAAATGAGGTCTCAAGGTCTTTTTATTTGATTGTTATGGGACTACTATAGAATTTTAGGCAGAGGAGGTTGACCATACCGAACATCTTAAATACTAGACTTTCAACAAAATATATTACTGTATAAAACGATGAAAAGTAAATGGATTATGCGGCGGGGGGTTGGTGAAACTGATATAATGGCGTGGTTCATTTGTCTGATTTTATGATGAAGATATTCCGAGTGTATACAAGGAACGAAAACGCTAACATATTTTGTTCCTTTCTTGTTCCTTCCTAGAAATAGAAGTATAAAATTACTAGTAGTCAATAGAAGCTCCTATTAAGAATTGTTAGCAAGACTGTTAATTTCAGAATTAATAAATTGTTGTATGCTAGTGGCACCATAGCTGGACGGTTATATTATACTCATTGACCAACTATAGACCAGCTTCGACATTGTTTGTCACAGCCTATTTTTACTGGCACGATAATGTCGCAATTTACGGTATGCCATCTATTACTTGAACTCACCTCTGAGCCATCAGTTCATTTCTTCCTTATCCGATGATCAAGTGGCATTTATATATTGCATTAATAAAATATAATATATTCTGGTACTAAAAGCATGACAACACTCTGTTAGGTATTCGTCAAGGTTGTAGTTTAAGTACGCTTCTCTTCATAATGGTCGTGGGCTTCGCACCTTAGAAAGCTAAGTTTCTAATGAGGCAGCTCCTGTAAGGGCCCTGAAACCTACAACCTAGTGTTAGCATAAAACAACCTTCCTTCCCACCTCTCGCAAACTTCAGAGTCGTAAAAACTCACCTCAAAACACTAAATTCGAATCCAAACCAGCGCTGATGCGCTATCTTCGCGGAATGGAAGGAAGATTTCGAAGACATAGAATTGGAACGCCACCAGACGAGCTATATTTGAAGTTAAAAAGGCCGAGTTCCTGCTAGAGGAGCATCAGTTAAGGAAGTTCGGACACCTCATTAGAATGGATCATAAAAGAACTGATAGAACGACTTTTGAGGCCCATGTTTTAGGAGGCCAAAAGGAAGTCCAATTGTTTGGGAAGCGTTTTAGAAAAAAAATAATGTGTGACGAAAAAGAAGAGAGGCCACCTTGAACGAGATTCCTGGTCCAGACTCTTCTGGATGAAACAAATGAAAAAAGGGAACGTTTATTAAAAAAAGAACAAATGTATGTTCTTAGTATGTGTATCAAAAGTTTCAATATCTAATTAGTTTAAATATATAATTATTAGCATTCCCAGCCGCGGTTTCGCCCTTCTCATTAATAAAGAACTTAGATCATTTAATATGATATTTGAACTTTTATTTGTTTTCGATACAAATCATTATTTTCATGATATTTTTTACCTGTTCTGTTTAAATGATATTTTAGCAGTAACCTGGTTAAAATTGCAATGATTAGCTTGAAGATTACGTAAAAGCATAATAGGACATCCAATTTATTTATTTGAATGCGCGATTTATTAATCCAGATAGGCAAACTTTTCTCGGATCAATATGCCATGCCAAATATTTAAATCTTCATTAATAATTTAATTGTATATAAGTAAATTTTATTATCCATTTCAAGCTCTTTATAACACAGTACCTTTGTAATCTCTCATGTAGAATAGCACTTGCCAGCTATTGTTGAATTTTCAAACTGCTAAACCTTCCTAGAACTATAGATATAGTTGATGTGGTTAACATTTGATACAGATTGTTTCAGTAGTTTTCCTGTTTAGTGATCACAAACGAATTATGGCTTGTCCTTTTATATAATAGTATATCTATATATAGATAATATAAATAAATATTAGATAGAGATATGCTTTATTTATAAAAAAAAAAAAAAAATATTGCTGCCCAACTTTATTGGGTTGCCACATAAACAGCATTCCAAATCTGTCTAATTAAAGATAGCAACACTCTATAATAAAACAACAAATCATGATATTCATTATTTGGGTACAATTCCAAGATATAAATTTTTCTTTTACCTTTTTGTTTTTTTCTTTCCCATTTATTTCATTCTATTTTTTGCTTTTTCTCACAACATTCAAATGTCTCGCATGTTTTAAAAAAAAAATAAAATAGCTTTCAAACGATTACCAAATGTACCTTCTACGCTTATCCACTTTCAAATTCGATTAATGTTTTTAAACCTGCATAACTTGTAATTACTAAATGAATGAACGCTCAAAAAAACTAGATCCTGGGATGTTGGAATCATCAGTGGAAGTTCTTGCTACACCACTGTTGTCAGTTTTTA
The DNA here is from genome assembly GCA_003667255.2 of Euschistus heros. Taxonomy (NCBI): domain Eukaryota; kingdom Metazoa; phylum Arthropoda; class Insecta; order Hemiptera; family Pentatomidae; genus Euschistus; species Euschistus heros. The sequence goes on along the minus strand of RCWM02000051.1, from coordinate 1,549,164 downwards.
CCATGTTGAGAAACCCGTTATAAAAGTTGAGCAAAAATTTCTCCTTTCGATTTCCGAGGACAATTTTTTTTAATTTTTAGCTTAAATCTCAGAAATATGATACTACATATATACATTAGATATATTTTCGAAGGAACTTAAGATATTTAAGATGGGTTCAAAATAGATTAGGAAGGCTGGATTTCAGAATATTAGCTCTCTAACTGTTAAATAAGGTAATGATTTAATTAGATTTAAAATGTATTATGTGTCTGCGAAGCTCTGATCGCTCCTTGTTTGTTCTTTGGATTCTTAGCGACCTTATCTACTTCAACTTGGGAAGGAGAGGAGGGCTGTCTTATGGTTACCAACCTATTCTAGCTAGAGTGTGAAGGTCGAGATCCATTCCACAAAAAAAAAAAAAAATTCAACTCCCCTCGGCAGGATTTGAACCGTTATGAGAATGATGTGCTTGATACTCGAACTCCCTCGACCGTCGGGACCTTATTTGACGTTTTTTTTTCCTCATTACTTTTGTATTAAATGTTATCAAATAATTTGAAAAAAGAACATTCAGGAATCATGGTACCAATAAGGCAGTGGCTTCGAGTTCTATCGTCAAATTCGAAAATGAATAGCTTCGGCTCTCATATTAGAAATAACTTTTTAAGTGCACTTACCCAACCTCCACTGGCTTTTGAACGAGTTACATGGGGAATGAGAAACGATAGGATCTCCTAGTGTTTCTTTGAGTTTTTTTAACGTGAAATATAATGATCAAAGCTCTTTTAATATTTATAATAAATGAATAAATTTTTTAATCAAATTAAACTAAAGTTAAAAATTAATTTAAGTTTTATGAAAGAGTTCTTCTTTGTACCGGAAATTTATGACTTTATCAATATGTTTTTCATCGTTTCCTAGCACTACTGAAATTTTTGGAGGAATTCCGATTTATTTAACGTTTTGAAGTAAAAAGTGCGTTGGATAAAAATATTGCCTACTATTACACATCTTACATTTGAAACTTATTTGATTATTAGATGAAGGTGCTTGTCTGATCAGTTCTTCATAGTGCTATGATCACTTCCTTTCTTCCGCTAGTAGCGGTAGAAACTGCATCATAGAACCGTTCTATAAGACGTCTTAACAAGATCTAGGATTTAATGAATGGATTGCATGGGTATCCTAGAGACCTGTTTAACAACCATACGGTAAACAGCGGGCTTGGGGTTTCTCAGGCTGAGTTTGACTAAGTGTGAATGTGAGTGTAAATATATTATCTATGGACCCATTTCTTTTATCACTTTAATTTTATTTTATCACAATTATATCATGATTTTCTTTAATTTTTTAAAAACAGTTTTATTATTATTTCTTGAGCTCCAAAGCTCAACTCCGTATGTCCATATCTGATCACTGTAATGCAAATAACTGTTTTGTAATTGATTGGGAACTTTAAACGCTTGTTTGGTAAATGTCGGAGTAGTCGGAAATGAGGAGCAGTTTCTTATGTTTTAAGTCTCGTGTGTGGATTTAAGTAATGATAAAAAGTTGAATATATCTGTTTGGTCGTTTGTTGGCCGGGTCACAAAAAAACAACAACAAACAAACAAAGGAAGAATGTGTGCTTTTTTGAACTATTACATATCGTTCTTAATTGTGGTAGATTATAATGGTTTTAAAAATAAAAGATTTATACTTAAAAAAATAAAATATCTTTGGTAGGAGATTAAAAATTGATCGATCATCAATTCTTGAGAGAATGGACCTTCCTCCTTCTATTAGATAATACGTATTTTTTAAAATATATTTCCTCTAAATATGTACTACATATATTATTCTTGTTGTTTAAATGAATATTTCTATTTATGATGCAGAGATAAAGAAGTAACGATGAACACTTCATAACGGGAATTTAAGTACTCACTCCTTTTAGATAACCGGTCCTAGATTCCAGCTGACACCTGACTTCGCGTGCGTAAATAACTTTCTTCAGGCTGACGTGTCTCGCATTCCGGCCTTGGACAGAACGTGTTTCCTCCGGTCCGTTGACCTTCTTGCTCCGTATTGCTCCATCGGTATCTCAATGGGTCAGGGGCGCCGTGGGCTTCTTTGGCGTCTTGGGTCTTCAGGAGTTCTTCGAACTGGCAGGTCTGTTCCTGAGGATGTCCTTGTAATAGTCCGGTCTAGGTTCTTTAACTGTTTCTGATTTTCGTTAGGCCTATTAAAAAGCCCGACTCCAGTAGAATTTCCTCAGAATACTCAAATGTTGTTGACAATTCAAAAGGATTAAATATTTCCTAACATCCTGATTGGTCCCATTTTTGCTGTGTATTTTATATCAGGTATCAGATATCAGCTGGTTTCGAAATTCAGCGAAATATTCAGGCGTATTGTGTATGTATCTTAAAAACATTTTATACTTCCTGATTATTTAAATATGTCAAAGAAAAATATTTTCCATTTTTTAAATTTGAATTTGACATTACAAGCTATAATACTAATTATTCTGGAATACTTTTTATAACTACAAAACATGTGGATTATCTATTTTTTTTTTTTTTTATTTAGAAGAGATGAATATTTTTAATTTCATAAAAAGTAACTTCAAAATAAGCAATAAAAGAAAACGTTGCAATAAATATTAATTTTTCTTTTTAACATGGTTGTATCCATGTCAAAAAGAAAAATCCCCCGTTCCATTTTGGCTGAGGGTCAATATTTTTTGGCCTAACCTTTTTTTTACATTCATTTTGACATACTCTACCTCTGTTGGTGTTGCTCAGATCCAAAATTTAACGACAATGTCCGTATCAGAAATTTAATAGAGAATTTTTGTTATATAACATTTGTCCCTGGGAGCTACAGTTTAGGAGGTATATTGGCTAAAAAAAAAAAAAAAAATCACGTTTTCCTATATTTATAAGTGTAATGGCGTATTTGGTATGCTCTAGCTGTGTTGGTGTTGCTCTGATCGAAAATTTTAAAAAGGTTTTCATAATAGAAATTTAACGGAGAATATTTTTTCCTTATGTCTTACAACATAAACTTACGGTCAAAAGTATTGCAAACCCATAATTCTCGAGATTTTCCTTTTTTTTTCCTTTTTTTGTTTTTACCCTAATCCATACTTGGTTTATATTCATATTAATATTATTTATTAAAGGTGAGACATTAAGGATTAGACACATCAATGTTTTCCCTGTTAATAACAAACGATGGAATTTATTTTTGATGGAAGATTATTTTTTTTTTTTTTTCAAATTTTCTTCAGTCCATGTTTATCATTCGGTTCGTTATTTACTAGTAAGCCAAGACTAGTGGAAGCAGCCATTCAAGCCAGAGGGGGAAATATGTCGTATTAAATATAAATTTAAAATTGTAAAAAATGAAATACAAATAAAATGATGCTTAAATAAAGTTTTTATTTCAATGCTTCTTCAAGTTTTATTTTAGTTTCATCATTATTAAGAATGACTGGTTTGAATCTATATTTAGACGTGTGGTCTATTTTAACATGAAGTGTAGAAAGAGAGAGGAAAAAGTGGATTAATGAGTTTAACGTTAGAGTATCGACATTTTGGTAATAGCTGTTTTCTAATTACGAGTGAATGGGTCTCGATTTACGTCTTATTCACAGTTTGATGATGGCGACCTCCTTCGTTGCGATTAGAGCGACTTGATTGGGACCATTTTTATTGATATTTACCATTTTTATTGTCACTTTTAATTTGCTCGGTGTGCTCTCAATCCATATGGTTTGTCAGCTATCTCCTATTTCTTTTTTGAGAGGATCGTAAGAAATTAGGATACTGCAGGTGGTATGGCAGTGCCTCGTTCTGGCATTGTAAGACTTATGTTGAGCAAAGCATTAAGTAAATGAACAACAGGTAAACATTCAACTCCAGTCGTTCTTCGTTTTTTTTCACGCAAATCGCCATAGTAATGCTTTCAGAAGGAGAAAAGAGTAAAATTATGGTGTTAGTTAAAGAAAATTCTGTCATTACGAAACTGTCTGAATACTGCAAAATACTTAAAACGTAGTGAGAAGTATTTTCACCAGCAGAATTATTGTCTATTATAATTTATAAATTCTTCTTCTTGCTGTAAACGAAAAACTGTTAACTGATCAATGATTATAATTCTGTTCTTTTCTTCCCTAATTTTTATTATTATTTTTTATCTATTTATTAGTTTCAGCAATTGAGGCATGTAAACTGAAAAGTCTGTAAGTGCCAAAAATAAAATAAAATATTTTTAATTGGAAAATGAATAAGTTCCATCGCCAACGCAATGGAAACAGTGGTACGTACCTATCATAAAAGGCTTGGTACCAAGAAAGGTACGTACCACTGTTTCCATTACGTTGGTGATGGAACTTATTCATTTTCCAATTTAAAATATTTTATTTTATTTTTGGCACTTACAAACTTTTCCATTTACATGCCTCAACTGTCATCTATTATATATTATCATTTATTATATTCTGCACTTTATGTTAATTCTTGTATACTTAGAGGCTGTTTAGTTTAATTTTATTACTTTATTTGGTTTACTTTATTTTATAACATTGTACATATTGTGTGAATGAGTCTTTGTCATCCATATTACTCATTGTCCTTAAGTGAGGCAGCTTGTAATTATTCAAAAAAAAAAAAAAAAAAAAAAAAATGTTAAGACACAGATAATGCAGTCAATTGTCCACTAGAGTTTTTTAATAGTCTCTGTCAGTCCATTACCTACTCATATATTAAAATTAAAAATTGGATGTCAAATTATGCTTTTAATCATAAAAGCAATTAATTATTGTATAATATCATTGAAGAAATAATGTTCAACTGCATACATCAATTCATGTATATGGATAAACAATTGAAACTTCAATTATTAGTTAAAACTATCTAAGTTCATTACTTATGGGAGAAGCCACGACTGGAGATGCTAGTGAAAAGTTTTTATCCTTTAATAACTAATAAAAATATTTCTTTAAAATATATTTGCCGCGTAATTTTCGTGAATAAAACTTACAATCTATAGTCTGTTACTTCTCAGATAACAGCCTACCTTTAAAAGATACCCTACATAAGAGTATCTAAAATATTTGTCTATTCTAAAATGTTTTCCCTAAGAATTGTATTTATAAATCTGATATCGTATCCCCTTTTAGCATTGATTTTCGCTTTCCTCAATCCGTTTTTCTTGTTTTGATAACAGGAATCTTACGGTAAAAGAACGATAGAGCATTCTTAACTTTTTTTTTCTTTCTTGTCCTCTCTCTATTTCCCAGTCTTTTTTAAATGCTCCTTTTTCCCTTCTCATTTCTCATCTACACAACTTTTCAGAATTTCGGTCTTCTTCTTCCCATGCATGTTTTTATCCTTATCTCACAATTATAGAAAGAAAAGAAAATTAACAGCAAATTTTTAAATGTGAAAAAAAAGTCTATAAAATGCAATCTTTTATAATTGAAGGGGTTTTCCGATATAAGAATGTAGCCCCACTTATTATGTTTCCGGTAGAACATTAAAAAAAAAAAAATATCCCTATTATAAACTTGCAACAAAGTCACGAAAGAGACAAACCTATATTTAAAATCTATTACAGCTTTTTTTTTTTTTTTTTTTTTTTTTTTTTTTTTTTTTTTTTTTTTTTTTTTTTTTTTTTTTTTTTTTTTTTTTTTTATACATAATTTTCCTTCCTTTCAGAGAAACTCTAATCGATCCTCTTGGAGTGGAGTTACCGACTTCTTTCAGTAAAGTTTTATTTCTGAGCTTTACGCTTAAGAGATTTTTATTACCTAAATCATGTTCATCAAAAAACATGTAAAGCATTGTGTATTTGTTCTTTGCCAAGCCTGAAGCGGGTTCTCCTCTACTGTACAAGTTTAAAATTTAGTTAAGGTTGATACATTATTTGCTACTTATATTGATTTTTTTTTTTATTCGAAGACTAGTTTAGATATTTTTAGAAATGATGATGAATGTAAATGATTTGTAAATATCCGTATCAGCTTAGGGATTTTTTCTGGATCTCTTCCAGGATATTTCTCTAATTTTCTCTGGTTTTATTTTTTCCTTTCTTGAGAATCTCGCTGTTGTTTGTTTGTTTGGGATTAACGTCCTTATGGGATTAACGTACTCCAACCAGGGCAAGGAGGACGGGTTATCCTGCAAGTTACCAACCTATTCTATCCAGAGTGGGAAGGTAACTATAAAGTACCTTCTTACTTTATTCTTAGGTTCACCATGAATCTTCCTCCAGAGATTGGCTTTTATTGTCTATGTTTCCGCTCTACGGCAGTATACTCAATACAATCTTTTTAAATATATTTTTGTTTTGTTTTAGGAATGATATTTTTATTCCATAGTATTGCATTTAGAACGGTAATAATATTTTATTTTTAATAATAATAATAAATAAATAATTTTTTTATTCTTAATAACTTTTCTCAATACGTCCCCAGGACTATATTCTACTACGTCTACACCGGAGGATATGATTCGGGCTTATTGACATGCATTGTTGAGTTCCATTGTTGGCATTCCTCTTGTAATGCAAAGAATGTCCGTTGGAGGGCAATTAATAAGTGGCAATTAATTCATCAATCGTAATTGTATTGACCCTTCAATACCATCATGCGCACACCAGGGCCGCTGATATGGGGGGCAGATGGTGAGGGGGGGGAGTAATCCCCGGAGCCCGGCCTCTTTTCTTAACATAAGCGATTCTATGACGATTTATCGTTTTGGGAAATTAATCAAATATTGTAGTTTAATAAAAAAATTAATTTTAAAAATATTTTTGATGGTGTTAGGGGTTGGCTCTCACCGGCCATATGTGCACCTTAAGAGACTATAATTTAGTGTTTTATAAGATAAATAATTACATGCAATTAACATTTCCATAAGGATTGGTGAATTAATTGCCACTTCTATAGTAATTATTTTATTAGAATGCTAAATATTCATCTTCAGTTATAAAACTTACAATTTTTTTTTTCAACTCATCAGCACTATGTTACACGGATAATATACGCTGAAGTTTTCAAAAAATGTAAGACAAGAAATCGAACAATGGTACTCACCTTAGAAGACCTAAGATATATCTGAAATTTATGAATCGTGGAAAGGAGAATGGTGCAGATAGGTTAAATTTGTTGGGTTTACTATGGGATTTTCCGCCCCTATTGGAAACAAATTTAAAATATGGCTATTGGAAATGTTTATTGGGCCATTTAAACAAAAATCTGAATCGGTTTTAAACGATTTTGTTATTTATAAAGATTCATAAATATTTAATTTTAGGCTATTTTCTACTCCAAGTATTATTTTTACTCCCGAGTCTTTATTAAATTTATGGTTATTTTCATTTAGATGGATAGCGAAATTGGAATTTCGGGTCTTATTATTTTATGCTCTTATATGATTTACTGATCGTCCTTTTTTTACCGTGTATTTTGCTTCACAGTCATTACGTTTTAGAACTGAAGAAGAATGTTTAGCATTCGAAACTAGTATTTTAATAAAATAATCCTAATAGAAGTGGCAATTAATTCAATCCTAATAGAAGTGGCAATTAATTCATTAAACCTAATTGTATTGATCCTTCTATACCATCATGCGTACCTCATGTAAAATTTCCATGATTGATATTTTTAGAAAAGGATCTAACTTGCGCATGACAAAAAAAAAAAAAAAAAAAAAAAAAAAAAAAAAAAAAAAAAAAAAAAAAAAAAAAAAAAAAAAAAAAAAAAAAAAAAAAACGGGGCAAACTTCCCCATTCTTTCCTCGCTTCCATCAAAGGAAAGCAGCAAGAGTAACGTATCCATAAGGTCGGATCATGCCAATATTGAAGGAGCTCAGCAAAGTAAAAGACTTCTCGTTGAGTCCTAATATGGTCTTATAACCATTAGAAGTTTGATTCGAAGAAATAAAACTTTGAATAACTAAATGTTAGATTTTTTACCAAATGGTTACGTATATACTTAATAATAAGATATACGTATCAATAGTAAAAAAAACTTCCTTAGTCTTGAGTATTGATGACTTCGCAATCTTCAAATTCTCAAGCGATGCGTCCTGTCTAACGAAGTTTTGTTCTGGTCCATTGTCCTCAATCATCTCGATTCTTAAGTTCAATAGTGAACTTGACAGCTGGAATGATGGACTACCACCTCTAAATGATGCCATTTATGCCCTATATCGATTGGTGAAAGTTAATTTTGATCTGCTGCGTTGCGAAAACTGAAACCGGTCTTAAGTTTCATCATTGCTTGTTTTAAAAAGTGCAGGGTGCGAAACTACTGCTGCATCGCCATGTTTCAAGGACGTTTTAAGAAATGTTTAATATCAGTAGAAAGAACTTGTGTTTAATAGTGTTTATTCGTAATTGTTATTTTTTATTTAACCTTCTCTTGAGAAAGAAAAAAAAAAAAAAAGCAATAACTGTTTAAAGAAATTAATCGCTTTTTTATCACTGTTAATTAATAACATTCATTCCTCAAAAGCCTTATATAACACAAATAAAAAACAACAACATACTAACTCATAACAATAATGAAATAGAATAAGTGAATAAAAAATACGTGGTATATAATATTGACTGTTTATATTGTAACTAACATTATATAGGTGAGAATTTATATAAAAGATTATATCGACATAAATATGATTGTAAAAAAATAAGTAAAACAGATAAAAATAAAACAGCACTTTTAGACCATACACAATACGTAAGGCATAATGTTGATTTTGAAAGCTTAAAAATAATTAATTAGAGAAAAAACGGAACAGAAAGATTAAAGAAGCAATATATATAAATCAAACAACAAATAGCGCAGTTAATTATGAAACTGACACTGAAAAAATAGTATCGATATTTGCTAATATAATAGATAAATTAAAAACATAAACTGTCCAAATTGGTAATAAGAAATGCACTAACAAAACATAAATAGCAATAGACCCTTAAACCTTGTTGAACTAAAACTAAAAATAAATTAGTTTCAAGAGAATTGACCTACTGTGTAAATACTGTGATGAAAAAAATAAGATAAATTATATTAATTTAGTGAGTGTATTGCTAAGTAAAATGAAAATGTATTATAAAAAATAATTATATTGTAGTTTGATAATGGGAATGTATCCCGAAACATGTTACTATGATGAATAAAGAATAGAGGAAATTTGATGAGTGAATGCCGAAAAAAATGTATTTAGCAATAAATTATATACTCCTTTATTAAAAAATAAAAATGACTATTAATTTTTCTATACTTTTATAATGTTACTATAATTTTATTATAAAGGTATGTATTTTCGGAAGTAGAATTTATAAACGTATGACTGAAGTATTACTTCCATATGTTGAAATAGGTCAGGCAACCAGCCAAATATTATCAGCTTATGTTCATAAACATCGTCTTCAGGATCATACCTTCGTCCTCGGAAATATCACCGAAAAAGTATGGGATAGGGATAAAAACATTTATTTGGCTTTTCATGACCTAAAAGCTGCATTCGATTCTGTGCCTAGGTATGAAATATGGAATGCTCTTGTCGCGAAGAATATACCAGCAAACTTACTGCAGGCAATAAAATCGACGTACGACAATGCGAAGGGAGTCATAACGATAAATGGCAAAGAATCCAAAACGTTTTCTCTTGATAGAGGAATCAGATGGGGGACAGCCTCAGCCCTCTCCTATTCATTACTCTAATGGATGAGGTGCACAAGATATGCAAGCGCAGAACACCATGGACTGCAATAGGTAAATGGAAAATGCGGACCATACTCGTAAAGAGTTTCTTATATGCAGACGATATTGTCCTAATTGCAGATTCGAAAGGAAAGCTGCAACAGGCAATGGTGGAATGGGAGAAGCTACTACGGAAAGGAATTTCCATCAACAATTCAAAAAGAAAGATCCTAATTCTCTCACGGATGATGAAAATATTGAAATATTTTGCAACGGGGAGGTCCTAGATGTTGTTAACGAATATAACTACTTGGGAACTGTAATAAATAGATCTGGTAGGATTGACCAAGAAATAGCAAATAGGATTTATAAAGAAAACCAGGTTTACTACCAGATCAATAATAGGCCACCGTGAAGTAGCATTTTTACTAGGCTATATACCTTCTGATCTTAACATACGGTGGCGAGAGCTGGGTAATGCTTGCTAAACATGTCAGCCGTATCACTGCTGCTGAGATGAAGTTCCTACGCAGAGCGGCAGGAAAAACTAAGAGAGACTGTATTAAGAACGAAAGGATCAGAGAACGGTTAGAGGTTCCTCTATTAAAGGTTATCTTCGAAAACAGACAACTTGGTTTGGACATGTCTGATGGAAGAAGTGAGAGAACCCAGAAAGGCCATGGAAGCAAGACCTATAAATAAAAGACCACGAGGTCGCCCAAGGATCTTCTATCATACAATACATCCAGAGGATTGGGGGCAAAAGGGACAAAACCCTTGCCGAAATAAAGTTGCTGTGCATGGACCGAGAGGATTGGCAGTGCTGGATTGAAGCCCGTCTACGCTAGTAATGGCTCAATGAGGAAGAGAACGAAGAAGAAGTTCTTAAACATCATCGTTAATATTTTAAATCCCATCAATAAACATGGACGGTATCAATGAACGAATAACTAAATGTTAGCTGTTAAGTCTTTGAAAACTTTAAAATTTAAAAAGAGAAATCTTTCAAGAGCATGTCATAGGCGGTTTTTTTTTTTACAAATTTCTTTATGTTTTTTACTGTCGAATCTCAAATGGAAAAATATTTATATACATATAAAATATGAATCCATGACTTTCAATGTTTATTACTGTGTTGTTATGTGGATTAATTCTAAATAAATGAAAATAACGTTTTCATAACAGAAATTGGCATATGAATTAAGAAAGAGAGAGAAACTGAGAGGGTGTGAGGGAAATAGAAAACACTCACAATTCAATTAATAAAATATTTAAAGTAAAAAAGAATTGTTGTTGAGTATGAGATCAAATAGTCGATTAAAAGATATTAGTTAACTCTAAATAAACATTTAAATATAAAACTTGAAAGAATAAAAATTAAAATGGTTAGACACTATAATATACATTTAAACTTTGAAATCTAACATTGGATTAATATAATGAATATTATATTAGATTAATTTAAATTGTGAAAATATATTTAAAAGGTCTTTTTTAAAATCTAAATTCACTTAAACTTAATTCCTATTGTAATCTCTTTCCCTCACTTTTAGTGTGAGGGAAATCTAATGTTGAGTTTAATTTGAGTAAATTTACACCACATGCATTTCAAAACAAATGGGCCTCTGAACTACATGGGAAACATATATTTAAATGCAAATAAAACAAGAATCAAACCTACCTTCTTTGAAAAATCACTATGTGAGGGAAATAGAATGACAAATACTTGAACTACGCGTTCGAATAATTGAACTGACACAAACTTGGGAAAACTAACAAAGGCAATTTGTTGTAAGTTTGGTTACCCTCAGTTTGGCTGGAAGCTTCTGCCGTGTTGCCAGCCTGAATTATAATGGAATGAATCTTGGTTATGCTCTGGCGGGCTTCATTCTTATCGATGTAAGCAATCAGTCTCAGTTTCAATTTTAAAACTTGCAATATTGCAACTTGCAAACAAACTAGTTAATGATTGCAGGAATGGAGAACTTATTCGCCTTTAACGTTACAAACTCATGTTATGGGACACATGGAGAAATAGATTTTGACGTTTGAAATTCAAATTTAATCATAAAAGTAAATCAATTACCATGGGAAAACTACTTCACGTTTATTTACCTTACATGTATGTACCTTACAGCTACCTGTTACATTTTGTGGTTATGAAATTTCATGTAAAAACCAAAATCACTTCGGGATAGAAATTCGCATGGAACGGGAGAATGACCCTAGAAATAAGAAAAACCTTATTAATTAAAAATTTCGTAAATATAAAATTACTCGATAATTTTTTTAATACTGCTTGTTTTCATTAATTATTATTTTAATAATCCTAATTTCGTTTTAAATATACTGATTAATGTTTACGGGTACGTAAACGCCTTAAAAAAAAAAGAATGAAAGTTTAATAGCTTAAAAAAATAATAAAAATATTATTGCATCGTGACAAATGTATGATATTATTTGGGCTGTATAATCAGGGCGAAACCTTACTCGTACGTCGTCTGGTGGGCGTAGGTGATCATTGTTCGGATAACTGGTTTGTACAGTTTATTTTTGAAGCTTAGCATTGATTTTTCATTAAAACAAGTGCACATTGTGTATATAATTAACTAAGTTTGTCTGATTTCTGTTATGTGGTCTATGAAAGTAAGGTTTTTTTTTTGGTTTTTTTGAGTCATTGCAGTACTTATCCTTACAAGAATCTGTAATAAACATTCCATTCTTAATAAAAACCTTTAAAAGTGTAGCAACTGTCATTTCTATGATCTGATAACTTAATATAAACAACGCAATCTCTCAATTTCTTCACAGATCCGGTCGAAAGGAAAGTAACGCCTTTCGCATTTCCTAACTGACAGGAAAACAGGCTCCCATATTTCTTAACGTAAACATGGCAGCAGGTTTTAATTGCTGCATTTTTATAAATAATATATGCAATATTGTATACTTATTAATCAAGAGACATATAGCAATAGATAAAATAGTACCATACTAATTTTGAAATAATTATAGAGAAGTGAGTCTGTCAAACGCGCATGAACGAAGTATTACAGATGTTCTCAATTTTTATTTATTTATATATTTTTTTGTATTATTTATTGATAATTACAACTTTACACATAACATAAAACAAGTAAATTTGATAATAATGATTACAATGACATGCCAATAACATGTTAAGAACTATTCACTAGTAACACTTCAATAATATTTTAGCCTCTTGGCACTCTTCTTTTATACCCCTCGGACGATTATTGGGAATTGAATATTGTAAAAGTTGGGAGACTAGTGGATTCGAAAGGGTGTGAGGTTTACTACGAAAGGATAGGTGGTTTAGGCCAAATCAGCAACATATGGAACTTTAAGATCTTTATGGATAATTATCTCAATGACATAATAAGGAGCATTGAGGATTTAACGAAGGATTTTGGTTTGTAAGGATAGGATAAGAGAAATATTTGAAGGTTTAGTGGAGCCCAAAAACTCCATATATCCAAATTATTCAAATTGCTGTCATGTAAATACGTTTTTTGTAATATATTGGGAGCTTTGAACGTTTATCTAATAAACGTTAGAGTAGTCGAAAAACATATTTCACAAGTCATATCCAAACCATCGTGTAACTGTCGGTAAAATTTCATCACTCATTGAATAATTTTTAGTTGCTGAACATGAACAACCGGACTCGAACTCTGGGCCCGGTGCATGACAGCTAGGCCCTTATTCACAGAGCTATCGCGCCTAATTGTTGATGAATATAGGATTAACAAATAAATAATGCTGATGATTCAGCGACAAATAAGGCTAATTGAGCAGAGTATTGATGAAAATTGAGAAAAAAGAAGTTTCATTAATTGGTCATTGCTTCCTCAATGAAAGAGGATTCCCATTACTCTGATGATGCAGCATTTTAGGAGCTCAATTATCGATGAGTATTTTTCCAAATCGATTTTCACAGTCAGTAATTTGGATTTGGAAATAAAACAAAATCAACACGTTTGAACATCGTTTGCTGAAATCACGCCAAAGCAAGTCAGTAATCATTACCGCTTATTATTAATTATCTACCGATCCCGAAGTCTATACACAGTTAAAATAATAGAAAATAAATTTTCTATCTACAGTCGATCCCAAAAGCTTGGAGTCTACTCTTTTTATAAATTCTTATTTAAAAAGTCTGTTATTTTCACGATGTCGGGTTAATATTTCTTTAACAATGTTTTATTAATCCCCGTTGAACAGATCCGCTTCTAGGACTCCATTTGGAGATGTTTTACTTGGAATCCACATAAAAGACTAAAACGACAAGAAACGGCCGTCGCACAGTGGGGCCAATGACCAGTATTTGCGTTCAAAATCTCTCGCAGTAATTTTTCGTTACTGAATAAGTGGAAAACGCGTCAAAAGCAGTTGAAACGTAAATTTGTGGTTCAGGTTGGGTCCAATCTTTTAAGTATGAAAAATAATATTATTGAAAATATATTTTTTAAAACACGGATTTTGCATGACACACATATTCGGAGCTGCAACTATGCAACTAATTTTCTTCGTGAATTTTAAAAATGCACCATGATTTTGTGCCCACAAGAGTCATTGATAAATATAGAGTGAAATATATATAGAGTCTCAGCGTCAACTACACTTATCTGTGCTTATGTTTGTTTTTCACAGAAAAAGATCCTGGGTATATTGCCACGATTTCGGCTTCCAAATCCTGGTTTTTATTTTTGTCAACAACAAGTTTCTGATAAAGATGATCTTGAATTTCTTTTTTTCGTTTAGCTATAACAAGCTTTTCCTCCTCTTCTCGAGCTTGTCATTTTTGTATAAGCAATTTATAACTAATATGAAGAGTGCACTCAAAAAATCGTATCCATCAATGAAGTTCAGACAATCAGAAATTGAATCGTGAAACATCGAATGGAGCTGCATACTATTTGTTAAGGCCATTAAAATCTTCAAAAGTGAGGACACACAAATAACACCTTTCAGTTGATTTGTCATCCACTAGAGAGTTATAAATTTTCTGATCCATCATTGTACACAACATTTCATGTTGAATTTGGGTAAGGTTTACTACGTCTGAGGTCTCCATTTCACAAACCTTGTGTCTTAATGCGTCTTAAAGTATTTATAATAGAATTGCAAAAATAACCAAAACAAATTGTAAAAAAAAAGTCTGAGAAAATGATTAGTAAAATATCATTATTTCAAAAAGGGGTAACTTGGGGCAAGTTTTTCCTTCACATTATGTTTACCAGATAGTATCTCTCAAGTACCACACAGAGCCCGCGATTCAACTGCGTTCAACATAAAATATATGAATTTATTTATTCACGACATTGCATTAAAAAAAAACTTGAAATTAAGGGTTCCATTAATTATAAAAGAATAATTTAAAATTTTCGAAAATTTTACCATAATTATACATACCTGCTTGAGAATAATTCATATTAAAATCAAAGTCTGTCTTTAAAATAAGGAAATAATAAATCACTTAATTATACTATGTTTTATTCGAATAACAGACAAGTTCACCAGGTGGCAGATTAATGTTAATAAATACTTGTTTGCCTTTTATTTGATTGGATTATTTTTGTTTATATATCGAACAATAGAATTAACTTAATTCCAATTCATTTCAACATAGTTTGATTTTAGAGGTTTTGACCTTAAATATTGGTCAGTGGCGCTACTGTGCGTCGTTATTGACTACTTCAACATTTACCGGACAAACGTTCAAAGCTTCCAATAAATTACAATATGATCACTAACATGACAGTTATTAAACCTATTTAGAGATACAGAGTTCCACTAAACCATCCAAACCTTACAATCCGAAATCCTTCGTAATAACCTCCATGTTCCTTATTATGTCACAAATAAACTTATCCATATAGATCTTAATGTATATACCAACTTTTTTAAAGTAAGCTTGAAAACCATTCAAATAAACTTGTATTCCAACTTGTTTCACACTCGATTCCTAATGACCCACTGAGGTTTCTGAACAGAAGATGGTCAAGAGACCTTCCAATCTAGAATTTTTATTGAAGTGCTACTAGAGAGAGTAGCTTGCCAAATTCAACCAAGTTCATTCAACCACGCGAGCAAATCAATAATTCTCTATCAATATACTCTATTTCTTAAATTTAATGCTCAAAGTGGCAGATTGTTTACCTTTATAAAATGTTTAAATAGAATAAAATACTTATTATTTAACAAAGATCAACATGAATGATTGGTGTTGTCACTTTCCATTAGCTAAGTAAACAAACGTGTACGAGGAGAACGCTTTTTTATTTACACAGCTTGTCACGTTTTCAGCAGTTGTAAACGTCGTTTAAAAAAAAAAAAACCTGAGAGTTGTTTCCCGTGCTTTCGGAACTAATTAATTGTTTAAAATAACTTTTTTAATACTATTTTTAATCATCTTGAACTTGTCCGTACCTGTAAAAATTACACCTACGACAACAAATAAACAAAAACCAGAGGGTCGATATTGATATTAAAAAAATTATGTATAAAAAAAGATCAGATAAAGTAGGTTATTGCAGCCTACGTAGTTTTCTGGAGCGTATGACTCAATTGAATGCAGTCCAAGATTTGCATGGAAAATGTCAATGATTAGTGTGCATAAATTCTAATAACTAACCTGCTTATTCTTTAACAGGACAAGCTGGGACAGTAATAATTCATATATAGCAATATATTTAAATAATAATAATATTTACGATAATCTCACAAAACGATATAAATGAAAATGAATAATAATAAATAAGATAATTAAAAAAAAAAAACTGTATATCCCTGACTGGGAAAAACAATATATCACGGATGTCTATTTATACTGCTTTCCTCAATTTACATTTTAGAATTAAAAGAATCAAATTACGTAAATTAATAATTAAATTAAATGAACAATCAGTGAATATTTGAAATATTCAGAGTTGAGAGAAAATAGCGGTTTCAAAAGTGACTTTTATTATTCAAACCAATATAACTCCCAAAAAGTTGGTCCTAGCGACAAATGTTGTATAACGGATAATATTCTTAATTAAATTTCTAATCAGAAAACTGCCGTCAAATTTTTGATCCGAGCAACTCGGCTAGAGCACGTCAAAAAAGCCCTAACACTGAAAATATTTAGGCAAAAAGTGACTTATTTCATTCAAAGCAATATAGCCCCTAAACGGTAAGTCTTAGTGACAAATATAAAACAAAAAATATTCTAAATTAAATTTCTGATAGTGAAACTGTCGAAATTTGAGAATTAAAATAAATCCAAGCAAATCCCACCAAATAACTTTTACCCTTTGTCGTAAACCTACGACTTCTAGTCCTACAGCAGACATAGGCAAAATTTTTAAGGGGAGGGCCGGATGAAATATAAAAACATCTAGCCGGGCCAAAAACAATGAACAAAACAATGTTTTACAAGTGATAAACGTTATTTTTGACTTACATCTCTTTACACTCAACTTATATGGTACAATGGTAGAAAACTTTCAAAAAGCAGAACTCCTTTGAACTCTACATACCGTCATGCGTTAATACCGTAATTAAGACGAAACGAGAAACGCTACTGATGAGTAGTTATTTTCATGCTTTGACAGGTTATTGTAATCGTTGTCAGCCCATTTACTTAATGTGTATAATTGTACAGTTGTAAATTTCAATAAATTGATATAAATAAAAAAAGTGAGATTTTTTAAAGTAATGTGGATGGCTTTATGAATTCATTCATACAATATTAACAATACAAAATAAATGAAAAGATAAAAAACTTACATACTATATAATAATGAAATAAGAAAACTAAAAAAAAAAAAAAAAAAAAAATATATATATATATATATATATATATATATATATATATATAAATAAATAAAGAGCATCAAACTAAACAACAAATAAAGTGAAAAAAAACAAACAAAAAAAATAAATTAAAATAAAAAAGTAAAATAAAAATAAAACAATCATAATAGTAAAATAAACTTAGATTAAGTTAAAAGTGAAAAATAATACTTCATTGACAGGGTGCAACCATCCAAGGAATCCCCCAACCAGACCTGTCCTTCCACGTATGGTGGAACAAGGCAGGTTCAAATAGTTTTTACATGTTATTGTTATCATAATCAACCCATTTAATTGATGTATATATTTTGTACAGTTGTAAATTTCAATAATTGAATAAAAATTATCCCAATTATTTACTTAATTTAAATTCAAATGCTGAATACAGATCAGAGGTGAACAACAAGCGGTGTGTATGGAAAAGAACGTACACTTTTGTTTATACAGAAGTACAGAAGGCCTCATTTCCCATACCGTTCAGTAAGTTTTCAGAAGATATATGCAATATAAAATCCATCCTGCGCTATCTTCACGTGATCATAGCAAAGGTCTATATTTGTACTTAATATGTGTACGATTCTAATCGTAGTCAAGTTATCAGATACCTACTCAAATAATCAAAAAACTTTAATTGTAATTATTGTTCATCTCTTCATCATATCTGAAAGGATAACATCAATCTTTAAAACAATCTAACAAGGAATATAATAACAATGGGTTATTGCCCTTCGATTGTTTGGAGGAAACTTGGAGGCTGTGAGATTGGTAAAATGTGCTTTATCATGTTGGATCCTTGTGTCGCCGAATAAAGAATACAATAACCTTATGAATGTTTAACCTTCTTTTTTATCTTCTCTTAAATTTGCAACCTTGGACACCCGTATCTAGTTGGCAGTGTTCAATACTTAGTGACGGATAAATAATTTACTACTATCAAAAGCTTTGTCTCATATTTATGATTCATCATATTTATTTAATCAATTAAATGTTCTATTTAAGTTACAACCTTGGCTGAATATAACTAATTAATTCTGACTTGGTATATATTTTTAGGATCTTTACCTCATGCGTACGGCCTTAATATGTTGATATCTACACGAAACTTTTTAAATATCATTTTATATATATATATTTTTTTTAATATTTGTTAATTGGTCTAAATTTTACTATTGTATACATTTTGGCTTCAGAAGCATTTATTATGTATATTACAAATAAATTTTAAAAAAATAGTTTATTCATTTAAATAAATTCACAATTGCAGTCTCCTTCTCTCTTCATTTAGTGAAAGAGATTTTTTAAAAATAATTTACCTTTTTGTCTCTTGTTTTTTAAATAATATTGATCAAACTGGAAATAAAAGGAAAATAAATCTATATGAAGAATAATAGTTAATTTATTATTTTCGTTATTAGAGATTTCTTGGACAGACACGTTTAATTGACGCAAAGGGGGCCCGGGTAACAGGGATAAATAAATTGTCTGTCAAAAAAGTTAGAATAGAAAAAGTAATAGAAAATTGTCGTATTTTATGTTTAAGAAATGTTGTTTAAATAGTATGTGTAAATCATTAAGGGTTGTGTAGTATTAAGAATTATAATTTAACATACTGTTATTCATATTTTTAGTTTTTGTTAATTTTCGTTTGTAAATGTTTTTTATTATTAAATTTAGAAATAGCGTTGTATTTAGGCTTATATTGATTGTAGGCTTTGATGTCCTCAGAATAGCAACGTAGTTAAAGATAATAGTACAATAGAACGTAGTTTTTATTCTGAATGAAAAAATACTACATAGGAATTATTTTACGGAAACCACACTCTAAGGCTAGAGAACATAATAAGAAACATTTTTTACTTTTATTTTGTTGTGAACAAATAGGGTTAGAATCGTATCTGAAACGAAGAATTTTTTTTTTAAAACTGAATGGTCGGGTCGCGCTTTTTTAATTGCGTTGGAAAACTATAAAGGCGTAGGTGCTGCTGATGGATCGAAAAAAAAAATCTTAATTGATACTTATTGCTAAGAAAATCTGGTACTTTTCTGTTACGGTCACGTCCATGGAAAATGTTTTTAATTTAGTTACTACATTGCTTTAAATAAATCATATGAGATATAAATTGTTTGTTTGTTTGTTTCGTTTAACGTCACTTAACGTCACTGCTATGGCTAATCGGACGATGCTGCGGTGGGGTCCTAAATTTTGCCTATCCAGGTATAATTAGGATAGGGATCTTTAACGAGTACCTGACATCGCACAGGCTCAGGACCCCCATTTTCGTCCCTTCCGAAGGACGGCATAGCTGAGGATTTTTTACTCCCTTTAAAAAATCCTAAGGTCATCTGCCGGGCTGCGAACCCGCTATCTTGGGTTTAGTAGGTTGCTATGCTAACCACTACACCACAGGTGACCCCAGATATAAATTATATTTAAGTAGGTAATTTATATGGTTAAATATGGTTGACTTTTAGTATAGTTTAAAAAATATTTTTAGGAATGTTTTGGAAGAGGAAACTGTCGTAAGATTTTTTTTCTACATCATGATATTATTCCTGAAATGAGACTATGCAAAAATAGCTATGAGATGAAGTTGACATTTAAATAAAATAAAATAATAAATAAAATGTAGGTGCTATGTGAAGACGTGCTATCAAGAGCTTGGTGTGAGATGTGGAGACTTGCTGGATGGAACGAAATTAAGTCTGGAAAAAGTTGTTCACTAGAAGGAATTTTTTGAAATCTTATTTAGCAGAATTTATGTGGCGGAAAAAGTTAGCAGAAAAAGATCCTTTCAATGAATTATTGAAAGATATTATCAAAGATTTTTACGATAACATTTCTAGCATATAATTATTATTATACAACTATTGTTTTAAAATGTTTATAAATAAATAAATAATTCAATTAAATTTTATGTAAATAGGAAAAATGTGTTTTATTTAAAGCAATGTACTAACTAAATTAAAAACATTTTCTATGGACCATAACGGAAAAGTACCGAAAATCTTTTTGTTTTGACATGGATATGTCTTTTGGCAGGGATCTATACTTTTTTGGTTTAACGTTTTTTTCAAATTCAAAAATGTTACCATTTGACTAGTTCTAGCTCTATTTGTGTTGCTCGGATCGAAAATTTGTCAGTAATTTTCTTATCATAAATTCAATAAAAAATATTTTTTGTTATATTGTCGCTAGGACCTAACGTTTAGGAGCAATATTGGTTTAAATAAAAAACAAAAAAATAAAACAACTGGTTTTTAGTGTTTTTTTCGTACTCAAATGTGTAAGGTAATTTTCACCCTCGAAAATGTAACATCTTGACACGCTCTAGCTCTGTTGGTGTTGCTATTGCTATATATATATATATATATATATATATATATATATATATATATATATATAATTATTATTAAACCTGCTCTTATAGACCAATTTAGATAATGATTGTAATAGTGGTTGGATTCCACAGCTATAAATTATGAACCTATTACTTGAATATATATTTCTTCTAACCACTTAATCCTCTTAATTAAACAAATACAGAATGATGTTTAGTAAAATTGTTTTAACATTTAAGATATTATCTTTTCTAATATCTTATTATTCAATTTATCTGATGCTTATCCTTTGGGAACGTTTAATTTCATTAGAACGTAATTAATATTAATATTTTTTTTACATGTCAGCCCCATGTCATGAAAGTATTTTTTAATTTTTGTTTTTAAGAAATGTTTAGGTTAGAATTCCATTAAATTTAAAAATATTTGTCAAATACTTTACCATTGTAAAATAATTTACATTAAAAATTAAAAATAGACTTTTTTTTATTTTGTATTGACAATTATGTAATTTTATTACACTCATTCATTATCATTGGGTTTTAAACCTTACATTGAAAATCTAATAAAATAAATACTAAATAATAATAAATAAATAAATAAATATAATAACATAAGATCCTTTGATCTGGTGTCGCTTTATTGACAGTTTTCCTTTATTTTCTATAAAACAATAATTTTTTTCTTTGCTTTTTATTCCAATGAAGAGTTCATTATGTTTAAAATGCTCATTTTCATTAAGGGATTGTCATGTTTTATTTACACAAGTAACTGATATGTATGGCAAATGAGAACACCATGTTTTTTCGGTTTTAAAAGTCAATTTATCTATTAAATCGAAACAGATTCATTACTTTTAACATATCATTCAAAAATTTTCAAGTTTTTGTAAGATTTGCAGTTTTGTATATAGTTATTTCGAAAAACAGTGAGCGTTGAAGTAATATAAGGCATTGTAACTTCCCTAAATAAGGTGAAGATCGAGCTGTTCTTTTGGTCACAAGTTTGTAAAATTCAAGGTTAGATGTACTCTGCTCTTATAGGAAATTTAATGCTAAATCTGAAAATGTCGTCAAAGTTTGAAAGGTATTTAAACGAAATGGAGATATTACAGCTTTTTTACAGCTTAAAACGTGGTTTTCTCAAAAAAGTATTAGATTTATCGTATATCTGCAACGGATTGGAATAGAAAGGTGAGGTCTGCGTCATTATTCTACATTTTTGATTTAGTTTCACCCAAGTTTTTTTTTTTTTTTTACACTGAGAGGTACTCACCCTGTATAAGGTAAATGTGTTTATAATACTTGGGATACATACATTTGACGAAAAGGTAATTTTTTTCTTTTGATTTTCCATTTTTTAGCCAGTTACCGGTGATGGAGAAAGTTGATCACAGTTTTAACCACTGATATATAACGCTTATGTTGAAATGAGGTCTTCATCATTAGCTTTTTTAAGTATAAGATTTCATCAAAAATGGAATATGAAATTGAATTTCAATTTCACAAATTGTAATGAATTTGCCTCCATGCCAACGAACCGGTCTTAATGACTTTTCTCCACCTAAAGTAACTAGTGGGACGAACCAGAAAAGTTAATAGACCCTTCTATTATTGAGGTCATTTCTATATAAACACCATCTTAGTGCATAATACATTTCGGATGATCAATTCTATAATAAATTTTTACAGTTATCAGACAGGATTTTGAATCTAACCGATCTAAACCGGTCACCGATGTTGCCAGTGTCATTTTAATTTTACAAAAGCTAAAATATTTATTTACTATAAAAAAAAAATGCAAATTCAACCATTTACTGTATGATATATGAATATTTGACCCTTCATTGTATAAATCTATTCATAAAACTAGTTATGATACATAGGTATTGGAATAACAGAACGAAAAAAACTTGACTTGAGAAGATGCCACAATAAAGGAATTATAGGAAAAATATGGAAGATAATGGAGAACTAGAAGAACAGTTTCATAACTCGAGAAAATAATAAACAATTAAGAATTTTCAACAACTTAATCACTAAAGAAGACTTAAGTTTTTCGATGGACCAAAAGTGAAAATCCGGATTCAGCACCTCAAAAAACATAAATCCATTGGAAAAAACAACTTTTATATTTTTCTCCATTTGACTACCAAATTATAAGTAAGCACTAAGCTTATAATTCTTATTTTATGAATATTTTATTCGAATAATCAATCGAAAAACTTAATTAAGAGATGAAACTTAAACGTAAGAACAATTATAAACCACTTCTAAAAGGTTAAGACCATTTGGGAATAGTGTGGAAAACTAGGAGAAAAGTTACAATGATAACTGAAAAATAGGGAAGAAAGAACTCAGAACTAGCTAATTTTCGAACAGAACTTATAGTTATTGAGTTATTTTAGAAAAACGTCCATTTTGGAGGGAAAAACATATTTTCGGTAATAAATTTTGTTGGTAAACATCAGATTCGTGTTCAGTACCCCAAAATACCATATACTACCAAAAATCAAAACATTCCATTTAAAACATAAGCTGCCTGGACAATTATATGGATTTATCAAAATGAATATAATCCTTGGATGTGAGGCATAAAACGTTAGCCTCTATTGACAATCTTTCTATGATAATATTTTCACTTTAATTTAGATCACATTCTATTTCTATTTTATATTATCATTTTTTTCCGTTCTCTCTCTGCAAATAGTATATATCTACTATGTGTTATATCAAAAATTAATCGTTCAATCAATCTTGTATACAATTTTTTCTTAAACAAATTATATATATTATTTCTTACTGTTATTTAATAGTGTAAACTTGTATTTACTTTTTATCTTATTATCTTTTGAAATCTCCAGGCCAGATATGATTTTGTTTTCTCTTATGTCAATGTTATTCTTAAGAGCCATCTTACCAGAATGAAGTTTCCTTTCTATTCTAAAATAAGATGGTTATTATAAATTAATTTAATAAAATCCTAGACGCCAGTTGTGGTAGGGAAGGAAATAGTATTTTCAAAATAAAGATCAAAAAGAAATTTTTGAAGATATACACTGTGGGGAATTTTAATCCAGCCTTTTTTATTGACATGGGTTTTCAGTGCCATATTACATTTGTGCTATTTAATAGATAGGAATGAACCTAAAAATTTCTGAATACAAAATAGTTCAACCTCGTTGTGGGTTTTCTGCTAATGCAAAACCGCAACTTTTACGTATAATACGTAACTACAGAACTATTACTAAAGTTACAAAACTAACATTTGACTAAAGCGAATACATATGGCAAACGTTTTAAAAAATAAAATATAAAACTACAAAATTTCGCTCTCTAATTACACGTTATACAAGATAGTGGCAACTAGCATTCTTTATTGCACCTGTTCGCTAATTTGAATAACAATAACAAATAAAAATAGGTGTGAATTCCACTACGTGACACTGCTTCGGAAACTTAAAGCATTTCTTTTGATACGGGTCGTTTATTTTAGAAGTTTTTTTTTCTCTTTAATTTTGAAATCCACACTTGTCACTTATGTGGCAACAAGCAGATGTGATAAATTGTTGTATAAAAGATAATTGGCATGTCAGGGATGAGGGAGGACAGCACCCAGCGGTACTTACTCCTAACATGAACATGATATTTACCCAGTTTTAACGGAGTTGATCCCTCAACCAAGTCCTTTTTAGTCTCCTTTGGGTATTATCTGGCAAGCCTCTGGAGGCCATACTTTTTATTAGATTGTTAATATGTCCTAGGAGTTTGTCCTGAAGTATTTTGTATGAAGTCTGGATGTGATCTTGCACCATGGGTATGCGTAAGTCTTTTTTTTTGTCTTTTTTTAGCTATTCCGTAAAGTTGTAAAGCATACGTCCATAGAGGTTTTAATAAGTAAGTATATGTATTTAGTCTTTGCTTCATTTTCAATTTAGATCGTTTATGTATAAGTGGATTTAAAAGTCTCAGTCTTTTGTTAAGGCCTAGGCGTTTCTGTTTCACATGTGAGCCCAATGTCATGAAAGTATTTTTTAATTTTTGTTTTGAGGAAATGTTTAGGTTAGAATTCCATTAAATTTAAAAATATTTGTCAAATACTTTACCATTGTAAAATAATATACATTAAAAATTAAAAATAGACTTTTTTTTTTTTGTATTGACAATTATGTAATTTTATTACACTCATTCATTATCATTGGGTTTTAAACCTTATATTGAAAATCTAATAAAATAAATACTAAATAATAATAATAAATAAATAAATGTAATAACATAAGATCCATTGATCTGGTGTCGCTTTATCGACAGGTTTCCTTTATTTTCTGTTAAACAATTATTTTTTTCTTTGCTTTTTATTCCAATGAAGAGTTTATTATGTTTAAAATCCCCATTTCCATTAAGGGATCGATATAATGTTTTATTTACACAAGTAACTGATTTGTATGCCAAACAAAAGTAAATCTCTTGATTAAATCGAAACAGAATCATTACTTTTAACACATCATTCAAAAACTGATAATATTTGCAAGTTTTTGTAAGATTTGCAGTTTTGTGGATAGTTTTTTCGAAAAACAGTGAGCGTTGAAATAATATAAGACATTGTGACTTCCCTAAATAAGGTGAAGATCAAGCTGTTCTTGAGATCCCAAGTTTGTAAAATTCAAGGTTACATTTACTCTGTGCTTGTTGTAAATTTAATACAAAATCCGAAAATGTGGTAAAAGTTTGAAAAATATTTAAACAAAATGGAGATATTACAGCTTTTATGATAAAAAAACCGTGGTTTCCTCAAAAAGTCTTTGATTCATATATATCTGGGATTGGAATGGAAAGGTTTTTTTTTTACACTAAGAGATACTCACCCTATATATATGGATATATATATATATATATATATATTATTTTATATTCCATCTTACACAATTTGTTTATTTTCCTTCTTGTTAAAATAAAATATTGCTACAATGCTTGGCTTGGTTATGTTTTTCCAAGGAGATCTTTACGAAATTATTGCTGACAAGTCAGTTTCTATTAGTGTTGCATACATAGCGTAGCAACATAACTGGCAAGAGAAATTAACTGCGTGGCTTTGAACTGTGGTCTTATTGTAATGTAATTTTCACAATAGCTAATCCGCTCTTTAGAAATATCAACGCAACTTCACAAATGAAATGATTTGCTATAAACTAAATGACTTCTGAATAAACTGTTATATTGGCTCTGGGTAGGAACGTTACATCAAAAATTTTAAAATATGTAATAACTTAAGAAATAAATGTAATAAATTTCGCATACGGTTTATAGTTTCTTAATCTGTTGCATTCTGATAAATACGTATCTACAGATTCGTGGTTACTAACCAATCAGTACAAAATTTTAACCAGATCATCTTTATACTTCACGGAAGGTTTAGCAATACAAAATTACCAGTTTTCAATTAAATTGGTATTAAAAAAAACGGTACATATGGAGCGCGCAGTGAAGTTGTCCAACAGGTGGCGAGCGCCATTCAAGAGAGGTTACAAATGTAGAATAGAATAGAATAGAAAAATAATTTTATTCTGGGACCAAGTCCCTTATAAATAACAGATGAGTACAAATATAAATATAATTAGTTACATCTGTTCAGAGACATAATAAAATAAAAAAAAAATAATATAACAATGATAATGTGTTTATGTATAGATAATAATTGAATATATAAAGAGGAAAATAAGAAAACATTTCACAAATGAAATAAAAAAATAAATTATTTTGATACAATGCCTATTTTTATACAATTGAGGGCCTAAATGTTATATTGCGAGTAAGAAAAAATTATTTTAGGTGGTATCTAAATTGTGCAAATAGTCAATGAAAGTGTTCAAGAAAGAGCTTGATATATGTAATTTAATTGAGAAGATAGATTGTTAGCGTACCTAAGATAAGAATGAGGTAATGGATAAAGAGGTACTTTAATGTTTTCAGAGATTTAAGGTTTATATAGAGCTAGAAATTTATAATAAAATTTTCTATTAAATTACTATTTAAAAAGCTATGAATATTTGGTGCGAAATGTGGAGTATGAATACCGACCCATAGATTGCTAATTATATAGTAAATATTCTCTAGTCATCTGGATTACCAACTCATACAGTAAAATTAAAAATTGTATTACGCTTTTATTTTTTATCCTCAACACTTACGATGATGACATATGTGTGTAATCAGTAAACATTAGCCCTTCATTGCATCTCAAACACTCAGATCTCATATCCTAAATCTTCAAGAGAGGTGTAAAAAATGGAGAATCAAAATAAATTCTGATAAATTTCACCAAATAACGTTTACCCTTCGTCGTAAACCTACGACCTCCAGTTCTTCAGTATCCCTTAATGATATTCCACTAATCCCTGTTGAGCAGATCAGCTACCTAGGACTCCACTTGGACAAAAGTTTAACTTGGAATCAATATACAAGACTAAAACGACAGGAAACTGCTCGTCGTTTTCGACTTCTTTAACACTTACAAGACAAACGTTCAAACCTTCCGATTTACTACAAAAGACATTTACATGACAGTTATCAGACCTATTTGGAAATAACTGTAAAGCTTTGGGGCTCAACTAAACCTTCTAATTCTTCCCGTATCCAATCCTTAAAATCCAAAATCCTTCGAAAAATCCTTAATGCTCCTTACTTTGTTACAAATAAACTTATCCATAAAGATCTTAATGTCCCATATGTTGCTGATTAAGCCCAAACTTTAATCCCAATGATCCCTACTGATCAAGCATTTCCTTCCATAGTAAGGTTCATAACCACTCCAATCCACTAGTCTCCCAACTTCCTTCCCACTCCATTCCTGATAATCCTTCGAGGCGTCTGACAAGAATATAGCCTAGAGTGTAGAAAAAATGTATTGTATTATGTTTTTACGAGTCCTTCAACCATAACGAGTCATAAACATGCATAAGTTGGTAAAAATAATAGGTGCGCGTGGTAACATCATTGAGGCTTTAATTCTCACTGGAACAGCTACTGGAGAAATCTCATTTATTCCTAGAATGGTTCCTACTGATCAAGCATTTCAATACAAACTGTTAAAATTTCCAATCAAAGTTCCTTTTGCTATTACAATTAAGATATCGGGCAGACTTATAAAAACTTTGTAGTGGATCTTTGGGCTGATCTTTGTCAATATTATGAAGGACTTTCTAGAACTAAAAACAGTTAAATCATTCTTGAAATGAGGAGGTGAGATTCGAAACTCGTTCGTTTCATTTTTTTTTTTTTTTCTTTAATTGAGATGCCAGTGGATTCTAAAAGATATTAACAATCTTTATATATTTATCAATAAATATCTTTATATATATTATCTTTTTAATCTAATAATAAATATTTTTTTATAGCTTTATGTATAAATATCATTATATATGTTATCTTTCTAAAAGATAAATAAAATCCAACTTTTAAAAAAAAATGGAACGAACGAGTTTTGCATCTCACCTCCTCAAATGTAGTTTATTCGGAAATCATTGGAATATATTTTTTTCTTTCTACAATACAAGATTTTTATCGATTTTTGGTGGTATATTTTATATAATTTTATTTTAACGATATATAAGTAAATGACCATAAAACCGAATACTCTGTCACATTCAAAAATACGTCCATCATTGAAAAATTGTTCACCTTAACCAAAGATACAGAGAAATTGGTTTGAAAACAATAATCAATTTGGACGATTAATCGGCCTATTTGCCAGACTACTATTCGACTAGTGACTAGTTGGCCAAAGGAATAGTCGGCCCAGCACTGCTTTAGGAAAACTTTAAATATATGGGTAAAATTCTATTAGCTTCTTTTTTATTTGAACTGCAAAATCCCAAGCAAACCTTGCATTTACTTAAAGGTAATGGATAGTCCTTGTTCTCAAGAGCCTCTAAGTAATGGATAAGGAAACGCGGTCATGCAATGCAGGATTTTACTAAAAGGTCCGTTACACACTGGGACGAATACCCAAGGATTTAGTTTTTTTGAGACTGTGTTGAACAAAATAATCTATTATCTAGATTAAAAATATTGAGTATTTCTCAAGATTATTATGATTTTCCAATCCATCTTTAAACTTATATGAGGATGTTTAAGTAAGTCAGATTACGTTTTCTAACCCTCAATGACCCTCAAGACCCTCAAAGACGCTGACTCGTTGCTGTACACGGTACCTAAAATATAATAAATAAATAACCCTCAAGACGTATAACTAAACTATAATAAAGTTTTTCATGAAAGAATTTTCTTGCTTCTCTTGGGAGAGTTTTTGAACTAAAAGTATGTGAGTAGGGTATTCAAACCTACGTGACTTACTTTTTTTTCCGAAAAGTTTGAGGCACGTACTTATTTAAAGTAGAGAGATTCTTTTGCCCCGGTATTATTTAATCTTGCACGGGAATATGTTATTAGAAATTTAACGGGTACAAGAAAATGTATAAAAATGGCTGATAAAAATACCTCTTATTGGGTGAATATGAGGAAACTATAAATGAAACATACTCGTAAAATCACTCATAGAAACCGGTAAAAAGATTATCAGGTAGGATAATGAGAGGGTTCAATCCATTGTTATTAGGTTGATACAAAAATAATGCAGGTTTTTGGTATTCAGTAAAAACATCGATTGTTTTTCCAATTGCCTTGAGATGGCGTACGATTGTTGACTTATCCACATCGAGTTCTTCCGCTATTTCTCGAGTAGTTTTGGTGGGGTCAGCTTCAACTATTGGCTTTAACTGATCATTGTCAATAGCAGAGAGACGGCCACCACCTTCTTTGTTTGAAAGGTCAAAATTTCCACTACGGTATTTTTGAAATCATCGCTGCACTGTAGATTCATTAATGGTATCTGGCCCCCAAACTTTATTAATATTTCGAGCCGTTTGCGCAGCACTTCGTTTGAACTCATTCAAGTAAATTTGCCGAAAATCGCTCCTAGACGTTATTTTGCCTGGAGACACTAAATGGACTGAATTAAATGTAAAAAAAAAGAAGGATTATATAGGAAAGTAAGCGATATAAATAGGCTTTAAAATCATGTGTATAACTTAGCATTGTGGATTAGTTTTGTTTACACAATTGTAATTCATAATGAAACGGAAATAAAATCCTGCATTATTTTTGCATCAACCTAATATAAAAAAATAAATCAGCGTTTTGAAATTAACAGGATAGTAAAGATATGGTACATCTAGTAAAAATTATTTTACTTATTTTCTATCTTTCATATAGGCACATATGGCCGAAATGTTGGCGAATTAAAAATATGTCTTGTTAACTTATACAATCCTAATTTTTGATCCCTCACAATAACCTACATTATATATTCAACCGCTCATCAATACACACCTCTTCAATTAAGATAAAAGAATTAGTATAATAATTAATAATGATAAAACAAAATGTATAGGTTAATAGTTAATTTAAGGTACATTAATTATAGATATATCTGGGATTAAATTTGAATACGTAAAAGAGTTTATGTATCAAGGGTCTAACTAAAATAAACATTATAATCAATAATGGTCATATTGTCACTTCAATCAAGTTATTTTTAAGCATATAAATATGGGAAAGACAGCCCACTCATAAGCTTGGTGCAGTTTGCTGCTTAAGATAGAAAGTGCCTTACTGTTACTTGGAGTCTCTTATGCAACGTGCCTCAAAACGGGGTCAAGTTGAAGGTCCTTTCTTGCAAGTCACGAACATTTTACATTTTGCTATCCCGGCACGGTAGGTAGCGTGCGCGAATCATTATTTGCAACACTTCGGAAACAATGTAATCT
The DNA here is from genome assembly GCA_003667255.2 of Euschistus heros. NCBI lineage: Eukaryota > Metazoa > Arthropoda > Insecta > Hemiptera > Pentatomidae > Euschistus > Euschistus heros. The sequence goes on along the minus strand of RCWM02000051.1, from coordinate 1,518,466 downwards.
TTTGGAGGAACAATTAGTTTCTTTGAGTTTAGAAAAAAGGAAATTAGGATCACCCCGGTAGTAATTAGCTTTATTTTTGTATTAATTAGTATAACTTATTTATTTATGTATTTATGCATTAATTTTATTTTGGATTAAAAGCAATGTGTTTACTCACTAGTAAAAAAAGTTAGTTAATTATAGATTCTATATCATCAATTGAAAAAGTAATATAAAATTTAACTTATTTTCAGATACACTTTTATTTAAGCTTAAAGTCCTCAAACCACCATTCGGGATAATTATCCCATTATCAGACTGGAATTTACCTTTTTTTTACATTACACATTACATTACATTACACTTAAAACAATACAATCAAAACGAATCAATTTAAATAATAAAAACAACAATAAAACAATTTAATTCACCTATTCTTTTTTGTGGTGTTGTCTCACCATGTCAATATCTAAAACTGTACTATTTTAAAATACCCTGCTTATATGGTTCCTATTTTTTCTGAGTATGTTTTATAAAAAAAAGAAACAGTTTTAGATATTGATATGGTGCAACTTCCTAGCCGTCTCGGCAACACTACACGCAAATTTATTTCTTAGAATTAATTCCACCCTACACCAGTCAGGTTTGAACCTGTGATGTTTATTTTCCATGGCTGTGAGAGAAATGCAGTGATTTTGCAAGTCTGTGCTTATTAGCCCCTCTGTGTGACACTGGAACTAATGTCTCTGCAATATATATATTTTTATAGTGTTATTAAAGATATTTTTTTCTGTTTTATTTCTTTGTTCAGTTCCAAGAAGCACCGAATATTGTTATTCTATTAAAAATCACCAAACATATATATATATATTTAAAAAAAAAAAAACCTTGGAAGTTGAAATTCAAACAGTGGAAAGCTTATAAGAATATATGTTAAAAAAATTTAGATTCCACTGAAATACTTTGATCATGATATTGGAAAGCAGCCAATCTCTCTGTTTATTATTCATTTTGTTGAATTGTTTACATTATTTTGGCAATTATTGTTTGTATTTGGATGGACGTGTTTCCTTGTTGAGGTTAACGTCCTACCCACTGAGGAATGACAGGTTATCCTAAAGGTTGCCAACCTATTCTAGGCAGAGCGGTAAGGCTAAGATTCATTTCACAGGTTAACCACGAAATAAATATCAACCGAACGAGATAGGAATCGAACTCACAAGCGTATTAAGATCTTACCAAAATCGCTGTCATCATGGTCCTAATTTGTTTTGAAATTTCTATTATAATTTAGGACTAAATTTTTGAACAAATGTTGGAATACTCCAATAGAAATCACTGGTTATGTTGATGTTACCGTCAATAAAAATGTTACATATTGTATGGTTTACTGATTTAGTTTCTTCTGTTTATCTATCTTATTTTTTAAAATTTTATTTTATTTTTTTAAAGTGATCTGAATTTCCTAATGCGTTTTTTGTAGTAAATACATTTAGTGATTCTAAAAAGCATTAAAAATCCAGAAGACGCTCTCCAATCATCTAGAAGTATTTAAAATCTGAAAGAAAATCCTTAAAATAGCATTTATTTATATTTTTTTTTGTGTTAAAAATTTATTTTGTAATATTTACTAAAATTTGTTTTGCCATATTTACACTCAAAGTGTAATCTGAGTATCAACCATGTAAGTTAAGTTAGTTCAGGGAAAAAGAAACTAAAATACCTGTAGCGTTGTAAATACCAATAGATGAGGCAAATAGGTTTAGGTTCATAATTTAGTATTAAATAAATATATTCCCTTCATTAAAACAAGACACGTAAGTTACTTAAGTACTTACGTTTAGAATTTATTCAATACTTTAAAAATATTCTGTTGAATAAATAATACTTTTTGAGCCACTAATTACCATTAAATTAAAGACATGAAAAGTCACGTCAAGAACAGATACAATGGGAGCACATGCTTATTTAGTCACCTCATTTTCTCATGTTCTGTTTTTTGCATTTTATGAAATTGCTTACTGTCTTCATCATACCATTGCTTTGATGGGAATTTATTATTTCCTATATTTTTAATTGAAAACTACAATCTATATAAGGTGATAAGGGTAGAGCCCATTATCTATTAATAACTATTTGTTTAAACAAAGTTTCAGAAAAAACATGATTCTTAATGTAGTAAATTAACCATCCTTGACCTCTTGTCTTCATCCGAGTTCCGAAGTATATCACATCTTATAACAACTCATCATTTTTTAAGACTAAAATATATTATTTACTACCATACCCTATCGCGGCTTCGTTCGCTCTCATCAATAAAGAACTCTTAGATTTTTTAAAACTAATAATTGAATTTCATTTGTTTATCTATAAAAATCTTGTATTTGTAGTATGGGATTTAGCATTATTTCTTCAACTATATTTTGCCACAAGGCAATAATTGTTAACCTGGTTTAAATTGCATTCATGAGGTTTTAGAAGATTACGTAAAACCATAATTAGACATCCAATTTGGCAGAAATAATTTTATTGATCCATCTGGTTGGATTTTAATTCTCAGCCATAAATGTATAGGACAGTTTGCTAACCTCTTTCTGGGACTCAAGACTATACATTTTTATTATTATTATAGTAAAATGTATAATTATAAACCTTCTTAGAACTATGAAGATGTAGTTAAAATTTGGCACAGTTGGGTTTAATAGTTTTACCATTGCAAAATCTGTTGCAGAATGGTCACACAACGGTAGATTATTAAACTGAACTGGGGTCCACATGTCGCTCTATATATTTATAGCTTTATAACAATTGAATTGAAGATAAGTAAATTTTATCATAAATTTCTAACTCTATATAACACCGTACATCTTTGTAATCTCTTTCGAATGGTGCTCGCCACATATCAGTCGATTATCAAACTTCACTGTGCACCACATATTTATCACTTGTTTATAGTAATGTAATTTAAAATCTTTAAATTTTATTATTGCTAAACCTTCCTTGAGCTATGAAGATGATATGGTTAAAATTTGGTACAGATTGATTCAGTAGCTTTCGCGTTTAGTGATTACAAACGAAAAATAGCTTGTCCTTTTATATAATAGTATAGACTAAAATAAAACGACAAGAAATTGCCCGTCGTTATAGACTACTTCAAGACAAACGCTCAAATCTATCAATAAATTACAAAAGACTTAAATTAAATGAACATGACAGCGACTAGGCACATTTGAGACAATCGAAGTTGAGCGTCGGGGCTCCACTAAACCTTCTAATTATTCTCAAATCCAATCCTTACGATCCAAAATCCTTTGTAAAATCCTTAATTGTCCTTACTTTGTCACAAATAAACATATCCATAAAAATTTCCTTGTTTCCTATTGTCCATGTTCAGCCAACGACTTACATGGCATCGTAATTGAATATGCAATGAGATAACAACATCCGGTGCTTATCTGAAAATTGGTTAAATATGCTGACGTAGTAGGAATACACAATAATAATTTGGTAATTCTTAAACCTATACTCATGCGATGTTACATGATTAAGGTTACGCTTTATCGCTCGCGGTATACAATGTTTCATCTGATGGGATGAAATGTGCGATGATGGCCTTTAATTGGTTATATTCAATTTTATTTAATATATAGTTTGTATTATTAATAATTAGTCAAATTATGATCAAATTACATGATGGTTTGTAACACCCGCTGCACCATTTGAGTGATATATTACACAATTATATCCCACTGGAAAAATTGATGCAAAAAAAAAATATCCAACTACTTGGAATAAAAAACATCATCTTGACCCGTTTTCAATCCGGTTTCAGCTCAGGTTATTATGCACACTCTTCTCTGATTGAAATAACTTCTGATATCCAAATTGCCATTGATCAGAATAAAATTACAGAACTCGTTCTCGATTCTTCTGAAGTATTTGATTCTATCGGCCTATCAAAATCAAACTCACTGCACTCATGGCATAATTTTTTTTTTTAATCATTTTTTTAAGTAATGTGGATGGTTTTATGAATCCATTCATACAATATGAACAGTACTAAATAAATGAATAGAAGTGAAAAAAAAAATAAAGAACTTCATACTAGGTATATAATGCAATAAGAAAAGTAAAAGAATAAATAAATAAAGAACATCAAAGTATACAATAAATAAAGTGAAAAAAAAAACAAAAACAAAATAAAATAAATTACATAAAAAAGTAAAATAAAAATAAAACAATCATAATAGTAAAATAAACTTAGGTAAAGTTAAAAGTAAAAAATCATACTTCATTGACAATACACATACATCTTAGGTAATCCCCAGCCAGACTTGTCCCTCCACTTATGGTGGGACAAGCCAGGTTTAAAATAATCTCAGCACTTCACTCTTAGCTGGTGCAACATTCCAGTGGAGGCTGTGTGAAAGCGCTGTAGTACAGTCACAAAGGGCAAGAGTTGAGAAGCTGGTCGTTGCCAGTACTCCATATTGGATTTCATTATAGATGCGAGGAGGATTATAGAGGTGAGTGGAACTGGATATGTATTCTAGGACCAAAGGTATATTATGGTTATTATGTAATGTTTTATTGGAGACATAGTAAGGGGCGTTGTTTATGGTTTTCAAAATTCAAAATGGGAAGGATTAAATAAGATTGTTGATCGAATAATTTGCTATTCCCCCCAACTGCCGTAGGCCCAGATAGGATATAAAAGTCTGTAGGCCCAGATAGGTAAATTAAAAAATTATCTATTTTTTAATTTTATTTATTCTTTATTGAAAATAAATTACATAAAGCCAAACTAGACTAATAAAACTTATGTACATGTTTGGATACACATCCATCTCACATGAAAAAATGAGTAATAAAGGGGAATCTATAAAAAAATTAATAACGCAAACTAGATGAAACAATGGGAAAAACTAAACAAAACAAAACCTTTTCAACAAAAATAAACAATACCAGTTAAATTAACAATTATAGTTAAGTTTTATGAATTATAATAAATAATAGTTAATAGTTAAACCATAATCTAAGCCAGAGCAATAAAGATATAAGTATAATATACCACTTATAAAATTACAAAATACAAACAAAATAATCATCAAACTACTTTTGTGATATAATACAAAATAAAACTTTTATTTAATAACTTTATAGTGTAAAGCGATATTTGCACTACTCTAATTTATGTACTTTGTTCGAATTGATAGAAATTAATTTTTTAGACTTCAAGTAATATGTGTTTTGTCCGTTTGTGTTCGTATCTTTTTAGAGTTTTCTTACCTATTACTTACTCTACCTAATAATTACATATTTCTTGGATATTTGGGTTTGGATATAGCTGTTGATATGAAAAATGAGTTTGTTTGCGACTGAATGTATTGTTTGATTATGGTTAGATTGAGATCAGTGAGCATAGTGGATATACTTGTGTTTCTGGGATTAATAGTTAATAGTTTAATTTATAGTGAATTTATTTATAGTTTATTTATAGTTTATTTATTTATAATTAATTTATAGTTAATAGTTTATTTAATAATTACAAAGAATTCATCAGTACTTTTTGTATTGATCCTTCCATACCATCATGTGAACCTAAACTGATTTTATTTACGTATCTTAGTTTTTTTTTCCATTTACTTTAATTTTAGAATAAATAAATGTTATAATGAAGAATAAAATGAATTTTTCAATCCAATATTAAGGTAACATCGAGTCTCTATTGGAACAGTAATCGATATCAAATGACCCAAACATTAACCTTTTTTGAATAGAATTAGGCAACAAATTATTTATCTCAATAATTAGACTTTATATTTTCGATTTATTATTTTAGTATAATGCATCGAATTCTGATTCTGATTCTGATTCTGAGTCACGTGGAAAATATAACCCTTAGAAGCCTACGATAAAAAAATGTATTAGAGATACAGTTACAAGTAACAAAATGGATGTTAAGCCACTGGAACATGTTTACAGTGGAATAGGTTCTGATGATATGGCCGTCATAAGCGAAGTCACATTACAGGAGTGCTGGCGTGGATAATTGGGGGGTTGGATGAGGAACACGAATGTATGGCTTGGAGGTTGAGGCCGGGGAAGTCTTCCTCAGGCTAGTCATAGGCTGAGACAACAGAAACTATTTAACTGGGTACAGAGTCTTTTAAAACTACATTATATCTTAATATGAACATATTAGAACAAGATCTAGAATATGAACTTCAATTACTAGAATATGTAACATATATATATATATATATTCGTATATGAAATGAACTATAATATGAACATCCTACATTTTATAATTTTTTAGTAGAATCTTGCTAATTCGAACTACTCGGTAATCCATACCCTCAGTAAAGGTAACCAACATAAGTATATAGCCATAGCCTGACAAATCTAATATTTCGACCAAAGCATCCATAGAAATAATACATATTTAAAAAAAAAACTATTTATTGATGTTTACAACTGTATACATTATATACAACAAGTAAACTTTAAGAAAATGATTAAAAGTCATGTCAATGACATGTAAAGAACTACTCACTAGTAGCACTTCGATAGTTCTACATTAGAAGGTATTTTGGCCATCTCCTTTTCAGATGCCTCGTAGGATTGCCAATGGAGTGAGAGGCAACTTGAGAGAATAGTGGATTAGAGTGGGTAAGGAGTTTATAATGAAAGGATAAGTATCTGGTTTGGGACAAATCAGAAACTTACGGAACATTAGGATCTTTATGGATAATTTGGTTCGTGACACAATAAGGAACATTGAGGATTTAACAAACGGAGCGTTGAACGCTTGTCCTGTAAATGTTGGAATAGTCGGAAACGAGTAGTTTGATGTCTTTTAAGTCTGGTGGTAATCAATAAGAAAACATATTATACCTCTTGTTTGTTTATTTCGTTTAACGTCACTTAATGCTGCTATGGCTAATCGGACGATGCTACGGTGGGGACGATGCTCAATTTTGCCTATCCAGGTGGTATAATTAGGATAGGGATCTTTAACAAGTACCTGACATCGCACAGGCTCGGGACCCCCATTTTGCGTCCCTTCCGAAGGACGGCATAGCTAAGGATTTTTTACTCCCTTTAAAAAATCCTAAGGTCATCTGCCGGGCTGCGAACCCGCGATCTTGGGTCTAATAGGTTGCTATGCTAACACCACAGGTGACCCCATATAAGACCTCTTAAACCACATTTATTTAGACTCAAAAATATAAAATGGCTAGACTAATGTTGAGAAAGAATCAGCTTAATGCTTAACATAATGAAATATTATTTCAAGTGCTACAAACAAAGTTTAATCACTTGAGGTACGCATGATGGTATAAAAGGATCAATACAATTATATACATTTGTTATAAAAATTATCTGCCTCTTCTATTATTAAAAAATCTATTTCGAATTAAGGTAAAGAACTAACTAGATCAGGGAGGGGAATAATGTTTTGCACGGCTGTTTTCAATGTGATTTAACTACTTTTTTGAGAAAACCTTTCACCTAAAGATATTCTAGTACAAAAACTATTCAATTAAAAAATAAAAAGAACCTGGAAATAGGCTGGTTTTAGAATTCCACGCCTCATTTGTCGTAATTATTATATATCATACACTCGAACCTTTATTGTCTAAGTACTATAATTCAAGCAGTTTTTATACATTGTTCGCCTGCTATTATTTTTATATGGTAATTCTCAACCGCACTGTTGCTAATAGATTTAATTTAGATAGTCAGATAAAAGAATATACTTTATGAAAATCATTTTTACTTTTTAATTTAAATTTTGTCAATTCGATTGTCCTATAATTTCACGTTAACATATATATATATATATATATATATATATATATATATATATATATATATAGATTTTTTACCTTTCCGTTTTTCTAAATTATTACTACCTTACTTTAAAGGAAAGAAAAATAGATAATACGTTGAGACATAACATTGCATCAAATCCTATTGCACCATTTGGATGAGTGTTAGATTTCCAAAGAGACACACTTGTTTTCAATCTTCTGAGTCACTTAAAAAGTAGGTCAAAAATATATTTGAAAATGATTGAAACTTTTAAAAAATGGACTTAGCAAATTAACTGTATAAGAAAAAAAAACCTCAAAGTCAAATTTTACAATGTTCCATTTCATTAGCTTTATTATATAGTAATACTAAGATTTGGAAATATAATTCAAGTAAGGAGGAATGGTTTCTTTGATGAGTGAACGTATGAAAACGGTTTTTATATTACACTAGCAAACCCGTCGCGGCTTCGTCCGCTCTCATAAGGAAAGAACATATAATTTTAACTAAGGATTGAATTTTATTTGTTATTGATAAACATATTGTAGCATCCAATTGGGCATTATTTCTTCATTGATATTTTCACGTATTGATATTCATTGATATTTTTAACCTGTTTGTAAATTTGTGGTGATTAGATGTATAAAGATTACGTAAAAGCATAATGAGACATACAATTTTTAATTTTAATGTATGAGTTAGTAATCCAGATGGATTAGGATGGAGCAGATCCTATTAAGAAACTCTTGCGGATAATGGAGATGTGTGATGTAAAATAATAAATGGACATGTAAGCATCAGTGCTTACAACAAAAGCCCATGAATCATATTTTTATTCACGATATAAAAAAAAACAACAAATTATCTACATTTTGATTTAGTTATACTTTTTATTCGAAAGAGATAATTTTATTGATTTCATCTGTTTGAATTTTAATATCTAACCATAAAAATGTATGTGGCAAATCTTTTTTCTGCCACTCAGCATTTAATTTTTATTGTTGTAAATGTTATAATTTCTAAACATTTCTAGAACTATGAAAATGATGTAGTTAAAATTTGGTATATATGGGTTCAATAGTTCTGCAATTGCTGTTATTCCCGATGTGGCTCGACTTCGAGGTTCCCCACTCTTGTTGGGAACACCCAGTCTTTTCAAAGTGCCCTTATCTCGGGAAAAAACCTGGTGATTGTGCTTGAAAAGGAGGTATTATATGCATTACAGTTTTTTATAATACATGTCTAAGTTATGAAGGTTATTAGATAAATTAAAAAAAAAAAAATTGAGTGTGATTCCAAAACCAGGGGAAATTTCAGTAAATGACAAAGTGTGACGTCCAAAAAGAACTCATAGTTTTCATGTCACATACCATACTCTAAAGAAATGAAACTGCTTTTATACTTGGACATAAGAAGTTGAGTTTCGGGCATCTACAGTACCTTTCAATTCTTCTCGTGTCCAAACCATACAATCCAAAATCCTTCGTAAAATTCACACTGACCCTTACTATTTCACAGACAAACTAATTCATAAAGGTTTTAATATTCCACAGTTAGCTGATGTATACCTAACCAGATAGAACGCTGATGACCTAGACGTTTTACGCTATAAAATTTCATTGAACAAAAATCCAAACTGAGATATCTATCCTTACATGGTTAACTCCATACCCACTCAAATCCACTTGTCTTCCAACTTTCCACACACTCGATTTCCGATAATTTAGTTGTAAAGGAAACACCTAGAGGTCAGGAGAATCGGGCCTATTTCACAATAGCTACTTTTTATTAGTAACACTTACTTAGCGATGTTACAGTTCTTTGAAGCTCTTGTAAAATTAGAGGACCGTGACATAGGCCCTTCTTACGGACACACATTTGAATGTTATTGACATGTAATTGTAATATTTTTCCTCAAATTTACTTGTTGTTTATAATGTATTCAGTACCAGATATCAATAGATAGAAAAAAAAAATTATGTTATCGTTGAGTCTTGTCCTACCTAAACCGCTAAAAAAAAGAGAAAAAAAAAAATCTCGATTGTCATTGTCGTGGTGTAAAAATGGGTCTATTTTTTCATCACATCCTATTTTTATGTGGTTTAGTGGCAACCCTGATATGCAGATTTACTTGTTTCAAATGACGGTTTCTATACAATCAGAACTCGAACAGAACAGCCGAGGAACGTATGAAAACAAGTTAGTGTTTTTGTTGTCTTTCATTGTCATGTTTTTTTGTAATCATATTTCTTGTTCGACCAAACTCCAATGATATTACTGTTATCTCCTCTAAGTGTAGTATATGACGATGACACATTGCCATGACAATGACATTTAAGTACATTTTTAATATTTTTACCTGCTTTATCTTAATTATTATCACCTTTCTGATTTCAACATCACCTCCCCAATGGTTTCTGTGCCATAATTGCTCATGGTCAAGTTTTATTACATCCTTAATTTGAAAAAAAAGAACTTGGAATACAAAATCTTGACATATATTAGTTTGCCATTGCCATGACGTCATTTTATAAAATATGAATTTCGAAGATGAAACTGGAGTTTATGGATAGCTATAAACCTGAAAGCTATGTGCGGCAGCTAAAAAACAAAAATTTATCTGACTATAAAATACCATATTCTTTCAACACATAAATTACCTATAGGTTTGGAATCTTGCAAAATATTTTAAGTAAAATGGTGTGGCAGTATTGCCAAAAGATTTAACTTAGCTAATCAGATTAAAGTTCATATATGATTTAAATCATTATTTCTTTAATTATTTTTAACTATCTCATTTCAAAATATACCTATAATTTGATGTTATAAATATCATTCTAGCAATGTATTCATTTCCTCGAGAAAATCATTACTTTTAGGGTTACCTGATTTTGATTTGGTGAAATCCACAATAAAGCAGTTGATTAAAATTTTAAAAACATAGTGTTGTCTATTATTAAATGTATGATTTCCTCATAATTTGAAATGATTGCATTCACCTTGAGGTGCCATAATAAAACATAATTTTATATGTTTGGATCCGTGCTCTGAGAATTACAAAACTTGAAACACGCAGTATACTCGTGTCCATGGTCATTTTATGAGCTGGATATTAACCTGATTACATAGGTCAGTGTTTAATAAGTTTAAGCAAATTAAATATGGGTTATCCATGCAATGGCGAGGCCGTGAATTATATGTATAACTGGTCGAATCAGTTGAGCAACTAGAGGATAAAATAAAAACTTTTAAAAATAAGAATATAATAGTTAAAAATAAACAATATCCTTCAATTTCGTTGCTCAAGGAAAGGTTTTTAAGGCAAACGTTACAAATTTCAAGGAAAACTGTATAAAGTTATCTTCATGGTTCATCCTTTGGCTAAGTAGGATTTAACATTATACATAAGATCTTGAATTTTCGGTGCATAATATGGGTTCCATAAAAATCATGTCTAAGAAAAATTTAAGATTGTATATATATATTTATTTTTTCGGTTTATAAAGCTTTTATCTTGATACAATTACAATCTTCCACGATAAACTAATTACATATAATACTCCAACATTTGTTGGAGACAAGGTAAGGAGTGTACGTTACCATGAAATTAAAAATTTATAAAAAAACAAAAAGGGAATTGATGTTTAAAATAAAAAGTAATGAGAGGATATAATAGGATTTGAGGCAGATGCCTGTAGTTTTCTTTATTTTTATTAAAAAATATTCCCTTTCTAAAAACAAAACAAAACTTAAGTCTAAGTAATCTGATATAAACCTATATATATTTTTTTGGATCAAATATCCATTCTTATTAATTTCTTAAAAGTTCGGGGATCGCAGTTATAAGGTCTGTGATTTCTTATGTTACTTCAATAATGTTCCTACAAAATTAATGTTTTTAGCATTTTTATGAAAGTTCTGATGTTTTGTATTTATTTTATAACTAATAAAGAATGTGATCTTAGTTGTAGCTTTCATTGGGTATTATAAACAATTATATATCATCTCTTAAAAAAACTTTCCTTTGAATTTCAAAGCAAAATTAGTCTATGAATAAAAAAAAAAAAAGAAAAAAAGAAGAGCCAAATAATACATCAATCTTCCATAGTAATGAAGTTATTAAGAAAAATAATTAGGTGCCAGGAAGATAAAAAAAAAAAAAAAGCAAATAAAAAAGCTTTGCAATACCAAAGGCTCGATTCCGACACCATCAATCTCTGATAACAAACCTCTCTCCCATCTATCATATTTGAACGCTAATCCATAAGATCAGCAGTGAGATACTATCCCTCATCTACGTCTCGGTTTTCCTTTGGACGTTTTTGAAATTTGCTTGTAATTAAATAGAACGGAGGAGGCGTGGTAGCTGTATGTTAAGGCCCGAGTTCGAGTCCGGCTGAAGGCAGAATCGGCAGACTCTTCCTCGGGCACATCCAGCATCTATGTAGTGGAAACCCTTAATTGAGGGTAAACTCTGTCGGTTCAGCGTTATTTCTGCCAGATCTTTCATAACATTCGAGTGACTGAGAGAATAGACCATAGAAAGTGACTAGGGTACGAAGTAATTATTGAAAAAAAATATTAGGAGAAGTTTCTATAGATTTATTAGCGTGAGGGAAGAGTTTATAGAACTACTAGAAATTACAAATAATAGATTTGGAAGACGAGGCAGGCTCTAAGGAATAACACATCATGTTTTAAGGAAGCTTTTAAAAACATTTCTCAGTTCTAGGAATATGATAGTTTAAGTGCAGAGCAGGGTGTTATGAATGAAGAACTAGATAATCATTATTTAAATATAATTTGATGATTTGTCATATTACAAACTATTACTGATTGAGCTTATGCTTAGTCAGGAAGTGATTTCATTGAATAGAGTTTGTTTGGATGAAGAAATTGAACAGTGTTGGTAGAAAATTACTGGGAGTGACTTCATTTGGTATTTCAGCCTCTTCAGTAGTAGTATTGGTACAGGTCAAGATAAAAGCGAAGGATAAGATTTGAGTTAGTGGGTTAAAGTGCTTGGTAAGTAAATGACTGTTTCACATTTGGAAACGTAGTTAGATGGAATTAATTGGCTTGGAATAACACACTCAACGTTGTTTTTGAACAATGTTGAGAATGTTATTCCAAGCCAATTATGAAATTGAATCTAGCTTATTGAAGTAATACTTAGCTATAAAAAAAAATCACCTGTATAACTGTCAATATAACTAATAAGTATGTCTATTTCACAATGTCCCTTTTCCTATTGTACTTTAAAAAATGTTTTTTTTTTTGCATATCAATCAATATTTTCCTTCGAACTATACCAGCAAAAAGTCATTTTAATGCTCCAATCTAATCTTCCAGTGTTGGTTGATGGTGTTAATTCGACAGGATAAAAATTGAAGTAAAATAACAGAATGAATATAAGAAGACAATTGTAACGAAATTGACTACATTTAACTTGTTTGTAATTTTAATCCAGATAGAGTACATATAAAAAAGATGTTTATGTCTATTCATTTCCAAGTTGAGGCGAAATTCCTTATACAACCAAAGGCAAATTAACTCAATTTCTCCCTAATTGGCGAAAACGATAGATCATGGATATGTCTAAACATCATCTACTACTTTTCAGAATTTACATTTTAGAATTAAAATAATCAACTATTTAAAAACAATTTTTGTTTGTTGTATTAATCTTATATAAAGTTTTTTAAACATTCTCCTCTTACTGCTTTCTAGCATTTTAAGAAGTCCTAGATGATTTATCACAATGTTGTTATCAATTAATATAATTAAATTAATGATTAAGTGATGGGGCTCACCATTTATTTATGTGTATATGCCTTACACACTAAAAATAACTTATATCTATAATTTCAAATTTAAAATAATTTTTGCCATCGCTTTGGTTCTCCTGCGAGTGAAATTTTGCTGTAGAGAGGATTTGAAATATTTTTTAAGGTATCGAAAATTTTTTCTTTTCTATCGGCCAAAAACTCCTTAATTTTTTTAACTTTTATTTCCTCACATATCTTCGTAGTTTTAACTCTTTGCATTGTAGTACCTTTTACAATTTTTCTCATCATACGACTTTGAAATAATGGTGCCCCATACAGCAAGGTAGGTCATTAAACATTTATATATAATTAATTTTAAGCGTAAAGCTAAATTAGTTGCAGATAATAAATGGCTCAGTTTGTAAGATTGTAATCTCGTTTTTCTTATTTTATTAAGTAAGTGGGCCGAAAACTTAAGGTTTCTGTCAAACTTAATACCCAGTAAACAATGTTTTTCGAAACTTTGTTTACTGAATTATTAAGTTTGATATATATTGGTAGTTTCTTTTTTGCCTTTTTGAAAAGAGAATATGATACCTTTTGTTTTATCCGGGTTAACCTCAATGTTTAACTGTATGAGCTCCTCAGATATTTCCTGAGTTAAATTAACAATAAATATATTTTCAAAATAAACAAATTAGCGTGATTCAAACAAATATATATAACTATATTCAAAACAATATAGATCCAATACGGTAGGCCCTAGCGACAAACGTTATATAAGAAAAAATATTATCAATTACCATAAATTTCAGATCAGAAAACTATCAGCGAATTTTCCCACTTCTAATATAAAATCTTCTATTATTTTATTTATTAGTTATGTTTAAAAGAGTTGAATTTTAGTTATATTCAACTATTTGTATATAGGAAAAGAAAATTTTTCATTATATTAGAAATTAATAATTTTATTATTGAACCATTACTTAAAAAGGCAGTGGTGTGGTTTAAATATTTCAAAGCTTTTGATCAACTGGTCAAATAATAAATACCGCTTAAATCCTTTTTATAATTATAAAAATGTTTCTATAAATAAATTTTTAAATTTGTAGTAAAATCAAAATATGTTTCAAATGAATATGTAGATATTTTAATTTGATTTTAAATAGGTAATGATTTGAAAAAAGTAGTGATGCTTTTAATTAAGAAGGCTGTGAAGGAGTTTTTCGGAGGAAGACTCACTTTGAGTCAAAGATATAGCTGAAAAAGATCTCTTGGGATCAGGGCAACACTAAGAAGTAATTATTTGAATATAAAATTTTCAAGTTTAGTAATGAAGAGAATCACAGCTGTGAATTTATCAGGGTTTGAAATCAATAATTATTTTTTCCAAAAAATCAAATAATAATTATTATATTTGATTTTTATTTTAAAAATCATTCCTGATTCATAAAAAAAAATTTTAATTAATTTTTTATTTTTATTAATTTGATTAAAAATTATGATCACTCACTGAGTGATACGGTATTGCATAAATAATAATGATTAAATTGCGATCAAAAAAATGTTGTTCAGAAAATAAAAATCACCTTTTACACACAAATTGATTAATATGTTTGTATACAATATTAATGTACACATTTTCAATATTATATATATAAATTAAGATTCGATCAAATCCATTACCTTTTCTGTTCCGTACTTTTATTTTGTTTACATATTTCGGATCGGTGTTAAGGATTTGATTACAACTGTATTCCCAAGATCCCAATATTTTTAATGTTATGAATACATAATATTTTTTTTTGTAAGCCAAAATTTGCAATGGATTTCAAGAGTAAAGATGTTCTGTTGCTAATAGTTGACTATATTATTCTCAACCTACTAATATAGACTCAAAATATATCATGGAGATAATTTAAAAAATTTAAATTTCTGATTTATAAAGGAATTACTCAAAAATTATTACTATTGTTAAATGTAAAAATTTGTTTTAAAATAATGATTAATTTGATTTTTATCACTTATGATCAAAAATAAAAATTGATCTTAATAAAAATCATCAAATGATTTTAAAAATTCCAGATAAAAATTTTGATCGGGTTTGATTTTTATTTTTATTTTTTTTAATTATCGATTTCAAATCCTGGAATTTCTAGCATAACATTAAATAGATGATAGTTTCAAAGTATGAAAATAAAAGGTCACTCAAAACTATTTTTTTAGTTTACAAACTTATAGTAAATTTAATCTGAATTTAAAAAAGGTAAATAGTAAAATTTATTGAATAAATTTTAAACTATTAAATGTGTATATTATCTTTATTACTTTTTTATGTTCCATTTTGATTTATATAAATAAAGTATTGAATTTTTTATTTTTGTTTACTCTGCAAATACATTTTTTTTTTTAAATATATGTATAAATAAGGAATTAGATCGAGGAACATCCCTCAGATATTTCATATAGGTACCAACATGACAACAATAATAATAGTAATGACTATTTTTTTAGATACTATGTCTTTTTTTTTTTTCTATTCGTTACATATTAATCAATATTCCTCATCATTTCCCACCGGTTTGATTAATGATTGATGTGTTAATACCAGGAAGGATGACTGTCAGGGAAGTCTACAGCTTTGACCATTGGCTTCGTGCCTGAGGCTATCGCAGTTGCGGTATATACGTTTTGTCTAGATTACCAATTTCCGACCTTGTAAGTTCCACTAGGCAAGAGTCCCCTTTTCTCTGATTTAGATTTATTTCACTCCAGAGGACAACGAGGAATTCCCTAAAGTCTACATTAGTATGTGAACTAAGTTTAAGACTGGATTCGAAGCCAATTTACCATATTTTTCAAGGAAACGAGCGATATTTTTTCGACATAATATTGACCTTTAACAATATTAAGTTTTTCACTTAAAAAAATTCTTAATGTAAAAGGGTTAGTTTAAAAATACATACATTTAACAAAAAAAAATATTACAATGTTTTTGAAGCTGGTCACAAATCACAAAAACAGCAAAATATAGAAAAATTGAATGAAATTTGGTTCGAAACAAATAGCCTGTGTATAATTATATTTATCGTAATAATAAACATTTCATGGGGACTCGATCGAGCGAGTTGTTTGTATCAGCCCACCTTGGCACGTTAAAATTTATTTCGTGCCGGACCCACGAAATAAACCTTGACCTTCCCACCATGGTGAATAGGTTGGTAGCCTGTTGGGTGACCCGTCCTTCCTGCCCTAGTTGGAGTACATAAGGACATTAAGCCCGAAGAAACAACAAATAACAAATATTTATGGATTATCTGTATAGAAAGAATTAAATAGCGATGACAAACTATTTTTGAATAAATCAGTTAAGATTTGGGATTTATTAAATATTATTTAAAAGTTCTTATTTTGCCTGGAAGTCCATGACTGTATTGATATTTTTTTTTTTTCAAGTCAGTGTTGGAATTAATCGATTGATTTTTCAATCGATTTTTCAGTTTTATTAATTTGATTTGTATTAAAGTTAATCGTCAATCTTATTTGTAAAGTTGCTTCAAAATTGCTTAAAGACAAAATTGTCAACAACTCTTCTTCGCAGTTTCATCTATTATTTTTAATTTTTGTTTTCACCAATTCGTGGAATAGAGAAATCTCTAGTTATGGCCATAGTTAAGGGATCTTGTCGATTTAAAAAGGAATTTCGTTGACACAGTTTGTAATATGACATCTTTGGTTATATACTTAGATTTTCAAAAGTTTATTCTATTGAATGTAAAATTGACAAATACTCTGAAGCTTCGTTTGATTTACTATAATTGTGTGATATATTGATTAAAGGGGAAAAAATGAAATATTATTTAAATAATTTTAACAATTGAAATTGAGTATTAAAAGTTAAACATTTTTATTTTTCAGTAAATAAGACTTTTAATTACTACTTTGATTCTTTTAATTTATAGTAATATTGATATAAACCAAATAAATAATAAATAATATTAATTTATTTTATCTTTAAAATTTTATTTGCACCTTTAATACAAGATTAAAATCAGCAAATATAATATAAAAATAAACAAGATGATATAGTTTTTCATTCTTCTGAACTTATCCGAATAATAATCATATGTTTTTACCGTGATTGAAGAAAAATAAATATGATAAATAATTTTAATAATTCAAAATTTTGAATATAATTAATTAATTTTAATTGTTTATTATTATTAATTTATTAATCTTTAACCAGAATTGCCTACACTGTTCCAACCTCTGATATTTTTATATGAAACATTTTTGATTGTTCTAATCCATCATATTGCATAGAATTTGATATATGTTTTTGCATATTATTGAGTAAATTATATTGTGTTGCGAAGACAAAACAACATAAAAACAAAAAAAAAATAGATGATAAACGAATAATAAATACATATGTTTTGCGGCTTGATCCAGTGCACACTAAAATATTCTCTTCTTTCTTCCTAATTATGATATCAGAAAATTCACAAGTATACTGTCTCGTCACACTACTAACATGACATTTTTCTTCCCCATTATCTTCATTTATGAAACTCCTACTTTTTTTCTTTCCATAAAAAGGATAATAACCATACAGAAGACAGATGAAGGGTTCAGAGTACCTTAGGCACTCTCTTACAGGTAATTGTACACTGTAACCCACACCCATGTCGTAACCCGCAAGGCCGCCAGGCTTTCGGCAGATAACCCAAATACCTCCAAAACCAGCCTCCATAGCCGATTATTCCTTCCTTTGTTGTGAAGTGAAGACGGCTTTCTATAATTTTTTTATAGGAGTAAATAAACTTCTCTATGAGCATGAACGTTAAAATGGAGGATATAGCTTCATAATTGTTTAAAGACAAAATTTACTGCATCTCTTCTTCGCAGATTCATCTATTATTTTTATTTTTTGTTTTCACCAATTCGTGGAATAGGGGAAATCTCTAGTTATGGTCATAGTCAAGGGAACTAGTCGATTTAAAAGGGAATTTCGTTGATACAGTTTGTAATATGACATCTATTGTTATATACTTACAAGGGGACGTTTGTAGTTGTAAATCACAGATTTGAATGCCGATTTTGGTGCGGGTAGTAGGGACCTATAACATGCAAAACTAGAGTTATAGTCGTCAATGGTCATATGGAGCAGAGAAAAAAAATAAAATATGAAAATCACGTTTTATTTTTTTTCTTAGCTCTCAATCAAAATAGAGAAATGATTCTTTCACGTTTAATTGCAATTGTGTATGCTATGTTTAATAAAAATACTTTCGTTATGCTCAAGACAATATCCGGCTATAGGGTGCTCAAAAAATGAATAAATTCCAAGGAAATCCACTGTAAATCACTGGAAACTTTTTTTCATGAACAACTGACCTCAAATCTTGATTTAACGCACCACAAAACCCGTATGTGTGAAATTTTATCAAAATCAAAGAATATTGATTTTTACCCCTTTCGATGTTAAAATCTTGAAGTTGAGATTTCATCAAGAATTTCTGAAAGCCATAACAACTGCTGTGTTTAACCGATTACAATAGTAATAGAATCACAAGAATCAGCATACATTCTGCTTTTTATCCATGCATATAACATTGGATTTACTCCAGATTTTAGTGACAAAAACTGATGTGAATGAAAAAATCCAAGGTCAGCTATAACTTGAGATATTTCATTAAGGGGATATTCTGCGACCTCCGGATTCGGGCTGAACTATGCAGTTTTACGGCTTCTAAATGACAATAAAATTTGTGTTCGGTTGAACACAGCAGTTGTTATGGCCATTAGAAATTCTTGATAAAATCTTAACTTCAAAATTTTAACATCCTCGAAAGGGGTAAAACATCAATATTTTTTGATTTTGATAAAATTTCACATATAAGGGTTTTATGGTGCGTTAAATCCAAGGTCAGCCATAACTTGAGATATTTCAATAAGGGGATATTCTGCGACCTCCGGATTCGGTCTGAACTATGCAGTTTTACGGCTTCTAAATGACCTTAAAATTTGGTCTTAAACGGTGGCGAAATATGTGAGATAGCACAAATTATTTACATTTTTTAAGAAATTGACAGCTCCTGCATTCTAAAATCCTACAAAATTTTAAATGTAAAAAAAAAATTAGTTTTGATTTCGACAAAATTTAGTTTCTTTGTGTTTTTTGAGATGAGGAATCTGAAAAAAACTATTATTTTTTAGTTTAAAAATTTTTCTCACCTATATTTTTATTTCAAATTGCATTGAGATCCTAAGATTCATGAATTATCTAAAATTAATATTAGGCTTTGGTTAAAAAATATGTATATTTTTTTTAAATGGTCTTATTTGAAATTTATTGTGTAAAAATTAAAATAATAATTGAAATAGATCATTTTAAAAAGTCTTATTTATATTATATAGGTGAAAAAAAATTTTAAACTAAAAACTAATCGTATTTTCAGATTCTTCATCTCAAAAAACATGTAGAAACTAAATTTTGTCGAAATCAAAAATATATTTTTTTTTTTACCTTTAAAATTTTGAAGGATTTTAGAAGGCATTGTCAATATCTGAAAAAATGTAAATAATTTGCGCTATCTCACATATTTTTCCACGGAGTAAGACCAAAATTTAAGGTCATTTAGAAGCCGTAAAACTGCATAGTTCAGCCCAAATCCGGAAGGTCGCAGAATATTCCCTTATTGAAATATCTCAAGTTATAGCTGACCTTGAATTTTTTCATTCACATCATTTTTTGTCCACTAAAATCTGGAGTAAATCCAATGTTATATGCTATTATAGGTCCCTACTACCCACACAAAAATCGGCTTTCAAATCTGTGAGTTACAACTGCAAACGCCCCCTTGTTAGATTCTCAAAGGTTTATTCTATTGCATGTAAAATTGTCAAATACAATAAAGCTTCCTTTCAAATAAATTTTTATAATCTTTTACAAAGAGTTAAAAATACCAGTTATGAACATTTACCGGTTATGGTCATAGGCAAGACTAGTTATGGTCATGTGATAAAATAATCTTTAAACCAATTTTTTTAATAATTTAAAAATTACTATTAATTAATGAACAACTAGAGCTGTAAAAGTAATCTATGTAAATAATAATAAAACGCGGTCTATAATAATAATAAATATATATTTAAAAATACAATCACTCAATGAACTCATTCACAAACTTTGTAGTTACTTATTAGTTTATAAATTAAAACAACTATTATCAGAGTATATTTTATAGCCGCACGTCTCGTTGATTTCTCTACATATGCAGTAACGGCATAAAATATGGTAATCATTCCCACTAAAATATTAATGAATTATAAGAAATCGGAATGTATTTTTTGTAAATTATCTTCTTTCGATATTTCAGATCAGCAGTAGCCATCCGCGAAGTACAGAATATAACTATATTAACTAGTAATGGTCATATAAGAAACGTAATGTCAAACATGACCACTACTAGGAAAGGATGTAGTATTTAAGTTTTAAAATGACATAATCAAATGAAGAAAGCTTTATTTTTTTTTTATTTTTTAGCAGAAAGAAACAGATAGGGGTGACCATAACTCATATCTCGTATTTTCTTTATGGTCAGTTCAAAATTATCGTTAGTTAAAATTGGATAGTCCAACATAATGGAGCTTTTATGGAAGCTTGAATTGTAATCAAATTCTGCATAACTCAAAAAATAAAAATTAATGAAGTGATTTTTTTATAATTCCTTAAGAATACTCAATTCTAAAAACGATCGTACTTCAGAATAGAGATATTTCAGGACACTACTTGAGGAAAATATTCTTTACTGGCTTACTGAAAAGGGAGAGGAGAGAGAGTTTCATGAGTAAATGAAGCTTAAACCCTTTTCAGAAATATTTCTCCTGGTGAAATCACAGCCGGCCCTTATATTCGGTGAAATGAAAAAAGTGATTTGCATGAAATACATACCAACTTTCGAAAAACATATTAGATTTTTTTTTTTCCCAACTTTAGAAGGCACTACAAAGCGGAATAGCGGGAGGTCTATTCGGTAAAGGTATTGTTCTTGTAATAGCAATGTAACATTTAAAATAAGCTAGTAAAGTTGTTGAATTTAATAATGACCGAATTCCAAAAAAAGTAATCAGTTTTGAGCCATCGGGAAAACTGAGGGGTAACCGTTGCGTAAATGAGAAGATTGCGTCAGGAAATCTCGCATTTAGTTTTTGATGGGATGGTTTTGAAAGGAGGTTTGTTAACAGAAGTTGCTGCTGTTGGTACCATAACTTCCAGTTCACTAAGGGCTCCCGCAGACTGCATACTTATTAACGGCCGATAGGTCAGGTTGGGCTGCTAGTGCACTCACTAAATAGTGCTGCTAGTGAGCCAACTAAATAGTCGGGTTGGTGAAGAGTGCGCAGACTAGCCAACAGCCGGCCTACTTTTCTCGAACGATTTAGTACTTAGTTCGTGTTTGACTGTTGAAGTAAGCCGTCGCACAATGAAAACATTGTCCAGAAATATTATTATTGTTCTTATACAACGGAGGAGAAAAATCAAGAAGAGATTTCGAGAGTATTGGTTGCATCCCATTGACATTTGCGTCGGAGTACTCCTTTAAACTTTTTTTGTGAAGTGCAGGTCCTTGCTCGACTTTTTCAATTAACTTTAAGATGGACGTTTTTACAATCAACGATTGTGAATTGGGCGACGCCATTATAAAAATATTGGCATGCCACGAGTGTTCGTCTCCAAAACTAGGAGCGATCTATCGGCCAATAAACAATCATTGTGTGTGCCTAAGTCGAAGTTAGCCAATAATGATTAAACAGTCGGCCGATACCCGGTCGACAGATTAGTTTGATGGCAGTCGGGAAGCCCCTCATATTTTTTTATCGGCCGATACTGAATCGATATTATGTGCACATATGCATACCTCTGCGTACTGATTAAGAGGTCGACCCAACTATCGGCTGATAAAAAGTGCAGTCTGTGGGGGCCCTAAGCCTTTTGTTAATTTATATATTATATATGACAATATTAACTTTAATTATTTCTTTTAATCCTTGTAATTGAGATAGCTTTATGGCTTCATTTGCATTTTTAAAACACTCGCAAAATGTCACAAGAAAATATAAAATAAGATAAATATTCATAGCGCAAAGGATGCAGACAAAGAAATTTGTGCCTTAAAGAGAGCCAGTTATCTATCGAAAAGCCAGACAGCGCATTTATTTCTCCAGATAATAATATGAGTAATTAGATGCATCACACTTTTGCATTTATTTACCTTTTTTCATCTCTGAAATTACATTTGAATAACAGATTGAAGAGTTTCAAACGTTACATTATCCTATTTTTATTAATCATTCAATATTACTTGTGGTTGTGTGTATTCTAATGATGAAAACATAGTCTGTAGATATTTTAACTGTTCCTGTGTTAAATTGACAGGATGCTCTATTTCCAAGTTTTTCAGTTTTGATTAAATCCCACATCTAACACCAGGTTTCTCAGATTAAATTAGGTATGCTGAAATTTTCCTTTTATGTTTGATAAACAAAAAAATATTTTTAAAACTTCTATTTAAGTCAATAAATCTTAGATCGGGGATAATATTTCTATAATCCTGCTGCATTATACAGGAGGCTTTGTAAGGCCAATGGGGGCATTAATAAGGAAATATTGCCAAAAAAAAATAAATGTCTTAACTCTACTCTTCCTCCTCCACAGAGAACAGTCATTTACTTTGCTTACCCAGAAAAGCCGAAGGTCCGTCTGGGCATCCTTGAAACACCAAAGTATAGGTCTGTCTCTTCCTGTTTTCATATCGGATCTGTTATTGTATAGAAGTTGTAGGTACGCCAAATATCTTATACTTTTCTGTCTGATACAAGAAAAAATCCTGGTTCTTCTTAAAGGGCCTTAAGGACTATATCCTCTATTATAAAGATAACTATATCTATAAATAAAGATTTATCAGTTTCCTCTTTCTTAGATGTTTGTATGTATTGGGTTTTATGTATTAACTAGCATACGCCCCGTCGCGGCATCGCCCGCTCTCATAAGCAATGTACTTAGACGATTTTAAATAATAAATTAAAGTTTTATTTCTTTATCGATAAAAATTTTGTATTGAAGTAAACACTGCACCATTGTTTCTTTAAAATAAAATTTCTTTTTTATTTTCACGCATAGCAATCATTTCTTACCAGGTGAATATTTCACTGATTAGGTTTTTGAAGATTACGTAAAAGCGTAATTGACATCCAATTTTTAATTTTAATGAATGAGTTAGTAATTCAGATGGATAGAGACAACTATGAAACTTTTGGATTATGAACTGTATTACTAGTGCTTAAATCATAAGTATTGACATTTTGATTTGGTAATAATTTTTATTCGGAAGAAATCATTTTATTGATTTCATCTGGTTTGGATTCTAATTTCTACCCACAAAAGTATATGGCAGTGTGGCAAACCTCGTTTCTTCCATTCAACACTGTAAATTTAAATTATTTTTTTTTGTAAATTGTATTACTACCAAACATTCCTAGAACTATGAAAATTATGTAGCTAAAATTTAGTACAGATGGGCTCTACCGAGTAGTTTTACTGTTACGGAATGGTGCTAACCACATATTGGGCGATTTATAAATTTCACTAGGAAGTTGTAGATTGTTATTGTGACCTCTCATGTAAAATGGCGCTCGCCACCTATCTGCCAATTTTTAAAATTCACGATTATCTACATATGATCGCTTTTTTAATTTCAAATGAATTGAAAAACAGTATATTTTATTATTTCTAAACCTTTCTGGAACTATAAAGATGATGTGGTTAAAATTTATTACAGACTGGTTCTGTAGTTTGCATGGTTAGTGATCACAAACTAAAAATGTCTTCCCTTTTTATATCATTTAATAGATATATCTCAAGACTTTTCAACCGACTTCAAAACGGAGGAGGTTCTCAAGGTTTTTTTTGTGTGTATGTTACGCGATTACTCCGTCAATTCTGAATCAATTTTGATGATTCGTTTTTAGATCGGTAGGGCATACTTCAGAGGTGGTCCCATCAAAAAATTTTTAAAAATCAATGCAATACTTTTAGGAAAAATCAAAAAAACAGTTCATAAAATCACTTATTAACTGTTTTTTTGATTTTTCTTAAAAAGTGCTCCATTGATTTCAAAATATTTTTTATGGGACTACCTCTGAAGTATGCCCTACCGATCTAAAAAAGAATAATCAAAATTGATCGAGAAGTGACGAAGTAATCACGTAACATTAACCAAAAAAAAAAAAATAAATAAAAAAATAAAGACGAGTTGAGAACCTCCGTCAATTTTGATGATTCTTTTTTAGATCGGTAGGGCCTACTTCAGAGGTAGTCCCATAAAAAATATTTTGAAATCAACTCAGCACTTTTTAAGAAAAATCAAAAAACCAGTTAATAAAAATCACTTTTATATAACCTTACATTTTAAACATATTTATGATTATGATTATCTACAATCTCCAAGGTAACTAAACATAAATTATTAACAAAAATAATTTACATATACAGTCAACTCTCGATGTCTTGCTTCGATAAGCTGAATTCTTAGATAAGTTGTAGTAAATAATAACATTGTATTTGTATCTCAGTTTCTCATATGTTTTTTTTATTACCTTCTCAGTTTATGGTTAACTGTTATTAGTTTTTACGAGTCATGCTATGTAGTTTTTATGTGTGAAATTGTGTTCAATAAAACCTTTCAAGAGGTATTTCTTTCTTACTCATAAGTTGAACAAAATCTGCGGTTGGAAGTACATTACACTTAAATTTCACCTCAAAGAGACGATTTCAGATAGAAAACGTTAAAAATTGTGTAAATAAGTCGAACTGAAAATGGGGTTCAAAAGAGAGAACTTCTAGGACCACCTCTATGAAATGAACTATTAGAAGTCATCGCCTCTATTACTCGAACACAAATTAAAAGAATTTCATGTGTAATTTATATTCCGGTTTCCCGTCACTGTTTATCTTTCCAGTTAATAGTTACACCAGTCACTTATTATTAGTTATTCACTCGAGTGAATAATTTCACAGTGGATATTGTAAATTCCTTTCAATTAACGAAAAGTTAAAATTGATTTGCAAAGTGGAGAAATGAGAAAGAAGTTGGGCGTTTGTTGCTAGTGAATTCCGAATTCCGCGTAGTTCTCTTTCCAGCATCCTAAAGAATAAAGAAAAGGTCGCCACTGGTGGAAGTCGGTAATTCAACTTATAGGCACCCTCAAAAATAAAGCGCAGTTCAGTTGAAAGTTATATGATAAATTGGTACCGGGTATTTAATTTTCTGTATCAATGATTTTATATGTATGTACAAACAACATTCCCATTAATAAAAATTTAAGTGATGATTTCAACTACAATTTTGTGTTCAATTTTCCAATTTATATGCATATAAGTGGAATAATATCATCGTTAATACTTTATTCAGGAAGTCGAACTATTTTTCAGAGTAGCTTGATGATCGAGAATTGACTGTTTTAACAAAAATACACTCACCACTAAAAAGTAAAAAATAAAAATAATTTTTACAAAAAAAACAAAACCGACTTCAAGAATAAATCTACATATACAAACTTGAACTAAAAAATAAAAAATAATATTTTAATTGCTTCAAAACAAAAACCATTAAATGAAAATCAACGAAATTATCGATAGTTATATACCTAATCACAATTTATAATCAGTTATTTTTGGAGTCGGTGCCAACCAAAACAAACAGAATTTGAAAAGAAATTGTAATCTTAAAGATCCTCCCACTGTTTTATCACCGCCACACCGCTGTCTCCGGCCCTTTGACTGTTTATTTATTGTAAAGACAGGATTAAACTTCCCATCTTGGCTGGCACCGACTCCAAAGATAACTGATTATAAATTGTGATTAGGTATATAAGTATCGATAATTTCGTTGATTTTCATTTAATGGTTTTTGTTTTGAAGCAATTAAAATATTATTCCATATGCTGTGTCTATGCATTAGTTAATTTCTCTTAAGAGAAATTATAACTCGCTGACTTTTGTTTTTTTAGTTTTCTCATTAGATCATTCGAAACATTTTTCAGGGCGCTTTGAGCGTTGACAAGTAGGCTGGATAACTGAAATACTAAAATCCAAGTCATCGGAATCAAGCCAACTAGAATATTTATTGAAAAAATCTTCCAATTTTCTGTGACATTGAAATTTTGTCAGAAAGACGGGAAATTCTAATTTTCAAAGGCCTAATCTCCACATTTTCTTGAATATTAATATGAGCCGAAGTTAGAATAAATTTC
The DNA here is from genome assembly GCA_003667255.2 of Euschistus heros. NCBI lineage: Eukaryota > Metazoa > Arthropoda > Insecta > Hemiptera > Pentatomidae > Euschistus > Euschistus heros. The sequence continues at coordinate 1,491,584 of RCWM02000051.1, read as the reverse complement.
AGCAAGTGGTCTTGGCGGTTTTTTGGGGAAACTTAACCCACTCTCAAAAATTTCCTTCTCGTGATTTGGAGTGTTGTGTCTGAAAAAAATTATTTCTTTCCCAAAACGCAAAAAATCGCAAAAATTCTTTGCATCATTTAAAGACTAGAAGGATTGATGAAACAAATCCCACAAACGAATCCTTGGGGTAACTTGGGGTTTATATAGTTTTTCGTTATTGAATAGGGGCATACATTTACAAACTGCTAAATTAACTCTACAGGCAGATTCCAATGTATATTCAATAGCGAGTGTGGAAATATAATGTCTTACCTGCCTCAGCAATGTACATTGTTAAATAAAAGCAAAAAGACTTTGCGCTACACACACCTTGAACGTAATACTCGTAAATGGCCATCGAATAAAGATAATCCCACTGTTGGTTATTAGGCACTTGTGTAAATAGGATTGAGTCAGTCATTTACTATTTATTTGTAAACACGGTATGGCGGGGAATATTAGTATGAAGCGTCTTACCAACTAATAATAAAAAAGTCAAGCACTCAGAAATTTCAAACTTTTGTCCACCTAAATTAGTGATTTTGCCCTGTGTGCATCGTATCTAAGGAAACAAATGCCATATTGTGACTTGGTATTCATACTGACAAAACAAAATAATTAATATATATATATATTTTTTAAATATTGTGTAGGGATCACAAGATATTTACTTTTTTTTCGTAAAAAAAACTATTTATTCAAACAATGTATCCTTTACTCTTGTGATTATGAAAATGAAATTCTTGAAAAAATTCAGAGTTAAATCAGATGTCCTCTAAAATATACATTTTTGAGCCATGGCATTGTCAATTGCAAGTAGCGATGTGTTTCCCTGGTAAATCTATTATATATTTGTCAAATACCACTCACTCATTTAACACGAAATCTCAGAAACCAACGAACGGATTGGAATGAAATTCGATATGTAGCTTCCTCCAGGGCCGTAGGAGCTCGCTAAGAAAGGAATTTAAAAAAATCGACCTGGATCGCGGCTAATTCGCGAAAAATGCAATTACAATTTTTATTGGTTGAATAATAAAAGATTATTTATCATATGATATTTAGAGATAAGCTAAATTAAAAAATAGGTTAGATGTTTAAGCCGCACACTTTAACCACAGATTAAGTTCCTTATAGTTGTAAAAAAACAAAAAAATACGATCGATGTCGAAACCTTATAATATGGTACCTTTTGTGAACTGTGATGGTGGCTGCAGAGGTGGACCCTTACAAGTTTGAGTTGTTTCGTGAAGAGAAGCTATTAAAAGACTAATGTTAAAGAGGAGGTTAAAAGACTTATGTTCTCTGGTGATGACATGTAAGGCCAGTTCGATGTAGGGACAAAAAAAAACTGATAAGAATCAGTGAGTTCTATCAAGTGTATGATTCTCCTCAGTATCGTCTCATGTTCTGCCATGGAGAAGATGGCTACAGTATTAACATCCCTCAGCGTGACCCAAACACCAATACACTACTTGAGAAAGCTCTGTCTGCAGCTGATTTTCACGTCTAAATGTTAGTGGAGCGAGGAGGTGAAGAACCTTATTTACTTTAATTTCGTAATCTCCTCAACCAATTTATGCTTGATATGTACGCAAAAATAGAAACAGAAAGACTAAACTTTATTCGAAAAGATAAAAAAAAAAACGAGAAGTGGAGACTATATTCACTTAAAGTATGCCATAAGAAAAGCTGATGATCTGTTTCGGAGCTGGGTAAGATGGTAGTGCTGCCTCGAAGCTTCACTGGAGGACTATCAAAATAATATAAAATTAACTTTTGCAAATTGTCAAATTTTTCTTATTGAAATTATTCTAAGAATGGAATTCTTTAGGTTTATTTAAATAATAATAATTATCAACGCTAAGCTTAACTATTACTAATTTAAGTTGTCCATCCTAATGATATTAAACCGTAGCGGAGCATGGTACTTTCAGCTAGTTAGTAAATAAGTAATTGTTAGAGAATAAATATAAATATTCTTGATAATATGTATCAACTAATAGGAAAAAGCATTTTAACTGCCGAGTCAAAGTTACATCGAAGACTTCTTTTATACGAAAGTCTACAAACTTTTAATATTGACAACTAGAAAAATGGCAATTATATATACTATTATTTATTAATATTTATAATATTATCATACAATTTATAACAATTTATAATAATCTACGTAATTGATTTCCCCTTTTCCACAGCCTAATCAACGCTCTGCCATGCTGTTTATTAATACCTTCTATTTAATATTTATATATACAGATATTAAAATTCTGATTAAAGCAATTAATCTGTAAGATGATGTGGCATTGTTTTGCTTATGGAGTGGATCTATTTCTGGAGGTGTGTTGATCCTAGTAGCTTCCAGATTCTTATAGACTTTTCCATGGTACACCACTGGTCTCCGTGAGGTTTACTTTAATTTGTTAGATGAAATGCGACCGTATAAGTATTTTTACGCTCTCATCAATATTTGACTGCTCTTTGTCAAACAAGAGGAATGTCACCAGAACTACAAATCTAACTATATTAGTTCCTAGTTCCCCTACATCAGGAGGAACCTGCTCCTATATATGCCACGGTGAACAGAGGAAGATGTTTAAAAAATGTCGGAAAATAAAAAAAAGGTTCGTTACTCATAATATAATTGACTCAAATGTGGTATTGGAGTATTTTGTTTGGAACGTGCCAAGATATTATGCGGAAACTGTTGCGATTCAGCTTTTACTGTGGTTGTGCCTAGGTCTAGTCATGAATCTGAATCATTCATAAACATTTTTTTTTAATACTTTTTTTATGGTAACTTGAAGTATTATTAGCACAGGTCCTTTAAATTTTGAATTATGTTTGTGAAAAAATAGCCATTTTTTTCCTTTCAAAAGGCTGAGAATGTCTTTTAAGAACTCATTATTTTAAAAAATAATGTTTTATTATATTCAAAAGTGCAATATGATATTGAAATATCACCTAAAACACAAAAATAAACAAGTATAAGTAAAACAGTTTTATATGATTCCCCCCAAGCCCACACAAAATATTAGGCCATTGATCTGTTAAATGAATGCGTCCATTCGCGTCACAGATAATTGCCTCCTTCGGAAGGTTAAATTAATGTTTTATAAGTTGTTAAAAATTATAGAGTATTTCAGGAAAATAAATAACATTTTTTCTTGAAGAATGAAGTGCTCTTTAATTAGAAGAAATTTTCAATAATTAGTATTATCAGTAGAAAATGGTTAGAAGGGTGTGGTAAAAAACATAAATTATAGTGGCAGTATCTTCTATTTTTCTCTGATGAAGCCCTATCGAATGGAAACGTTGGGGGTAAAATTGCATAGTTTCATCTTTATGTTTTTATATGACCGCCTTTTTGACTTAATTTCTTTGATTGCTATTCCCCAAATTAGTAAGTGGTACCACGATATTTCGGATAATAAACCGAAACAAAATGCAATGAACATCTGCAAACGCGACAGGTTCTTTTAAAAAGTAATGAGTTCAAGGCAATTTTGAATGAAAGTAACGACATTTTGATGAGTTCTGTTTAGATTTTGAAGATTTTAGAAGCCGTGGGAAATCATTTTACAAGTTAAATTTGGGTGTGAAATATTTTTAACTTCAAGGCTAGGTATACATCATAAAAACGATTTTGGAAGATATTAACATATACCAGAAGGTTAGAACACAGAACTGTTGAAACATTAGTCACGAATTAGACATTACAAGGAACCAAAAAAGAACCATTGTGAGTAACCTAAAGGCAACAAAATACGAAACATGATGTCTAGGATAAATTATAACATTTTTTAATAATCATGTCTTAATGTCATTTTTATGAAAAAGGTCGAAACCCATTTGGGATCATATCCAGAATGAAATAGGAAACAACTGTTGCGAAAGAATAATCCGAAAGGTCTCAAAATATGTACATAATCAGTGTCTAATTAACATTACTTCCCATGTTATGGGTGAAAGCAGACCTTAACCAGCCAGCCATTATATATAGTAAAGAGAATCAATCTCATGGTTAATCTGATGATTTAACTCTATTTAGTGTTTGAGCTGTCTCCCAAGGTTGTAAAAGAGGCTTTTGATAGTTTGGAAAGGGAAGCGGAAGAAATTGTCTATAAATGATTTTTTTTTTTTTTTATTATATTCACATGTAGTGATATTTACAACTGTACAAAATAATATACAATAAGTAAATGTATTGATAGTGAATACAATGGCAATGACATGTAAATAACTTGTGAAGAACTACTCAACACAAGCACTTCAATAAAAATCTACACTAGGCCACCTTCTTTTCAGACAACTCGGAGGATTATCGGGAATGAAGTGGGAAGCAAGTTGTATTAAGTGGATTCGAGTGGTTATGGAGCTTACTATGAAAGGATAGGTATCTGGTCTGGTTGCTGGTTGCTAAATCAGCGACATAAGGAAAATTCTTTATGGATAAGTTTATCGGTCACAAAATAAGGAGCATTGAGGATTTTTCGAAGGATTTTGGATTGTAAGGATTGGATACGAGATGAATTGGATGGTTTAGTGGAGCCCCAAATCTCTACTCCACACGTCCAAATAGGTATAATCACAGTTATGTAAACATTATCATAATTGTCCTTTTAAGTTTACATTAGCTTAAGAAAAGGGTTGTACTTATTGAGTTGTAAATAAATTAGTGTTAGATATTAAACTGTAATTTGATTAGCCATTCCCCCAGCGGCCCGCCCGTAACCGTATCACGCCTGTAGATTGTACTCTGTTTTTTTCTAATGTAACCTCAGATTCACTGGTTGTAAACAAATGTGTACAGTTATGAATAGAATTATTATGTTAAAAAAAATGTTTGCTATTGTGAGCCGGTATCAGGGGATCTAGTCTGTGTTTTTCCTCTGAGGAAGAAAAACATTACTTAACTTGCTTATGTAATAACTATATGAAGCATCAACATTAAAACGTTTTCATGATCTAGTACCTGATTTATTCATAATGATTCGATTTAGAAGCAGGGCTCTTTTAAAGAAAATTATAATAGATACCCAAAACAATGGAAAAAATTCCAGTCAATTCATATTTTGTTTTCCCCTGCTAAACGTTTCAATCTTTTCAAGGGGTTTCCGCCCCCATATGCTTTAACCAGCACATAAGAAGCGTATTAGGATCATTAAAAAAAATAAATAAATTAAAGAAAACATTACCACGAAATCTGAATTTATGATTTACAACGTTTATATCCGACTCTTGTGTTCATTAAATATTGCATTCGATGGGGGTAAAGGACTATTGTTTATTCGAATAAATGTTTGAGGGATATGCCCCATTTAATGGAAACAAAATTAATTAATATTTGAAATTTCGTAACACTAATTTTCATTTAAATACAGCTTGGTTTTATTTAATTAATATCTATACTATTATATAAAAGAAGAAATCATTTTTCTTTTGTGATCACAAATCACGAAAACTACAGAACCAATCAGTAATAAATTATAACTATACCGTCTGTATAGTTCAAGGAAGGTTTATCAATAATGAAATTTACGGATTTTCTATTAAATTGTTATTAAAAAAAACGATTTATATGTGCGCAGGGAAGTTTGAAAATCGACCGATATTTGGCGAGCTCCATTCATGAGAGTTTAAACAGGTATGGTGTTAAGCAAAAAAATAAAAAAGATATATATAGCTATATGAGGTATACAGTAGTAAAGTTTAATCTGATAATAATTCAAATGTACAGTGTTGAGTGAAAGAGACGATTTTCGCCACACTGTCATAAAACTTTATGGTTAGAAATTAAAATCCAACCAGATGAAATCGATAAAATTAATTCTGCCGCACTAAAAATTATCGCCTAGTCAAAATATCGATCTCTTGTTTTGTGATATTATATGTAAAAATATGATTCATGGGTCAAGCAGATCATTTAATGTCCTCTCCTTGAATGAACAATGGTAGGTGTTTAAAAACTTATTCTCACAAATTTGTTCAAGAAACGCAAATTGGAAATGAAAGTTATTCAACTTACTGTCGGAAATCTCCTGAAAATGGGGATTTATTTCTATTTATGTTCGTGTTAAAATTTTATATACACAGGGTAATTCCCTCTTAGTGTAAAAAAAAAAAAAGAAGAGAAGTAGATAGTTGGGGTATGCACTCATAAAGATACACAGCAATTAAAAAATAAGTTTTTTAATTTTTATTTTTTTATAGGCAACTGTACCTCATCAATATTTAAATATAAAAAAAAAAAAAAAAAAAAAAAATTGAAACTAGACAAAAAATGACGGCAAACTAAATCCGATGCAGGTATATGAAAAATTTTTAGATAGGAAAGTTACAATTTATTATATTACTTTAACGTTTATCGAAAAAACAATCCAAAAAACTGCAAGTATCACATAAACATATTTAACCAGCTTTTGAATGGTATGAACAAATTAATGATTTCTTGTTGATTCATGGAGAAATTTACTTTTGAAATCGGGAAAACATGGTGTTTTAATTGGCCATACAAATCAGGAAATTGGGTAAATAAAACATTGTGATAATCGCTTGGTGAAAACCTGTATTTTAAACAAAATAAACTGTTCATTGGAATAAATAGCAAAGAAAAAACTTTTCTTTATACTTTTAAAAGCTGGTTAAATATGCAAGTCTTTGCAATATTCGCAGTTTAGTGGAATGTTTTTGTTGAAAAACGTTGAGAGTTGAAATAATAAAAGAAATTTAAACTTTCCTAAATAAGTTGAAGATTAAGGTGTTCGTTTAGGCCTTTTGTTTGTAAAGTTTAAGATTACATGTTCTCTGGTCTTATAGGAAATATAATGCTAAATCTGTAAATGTGGTCAAAATTTGAAAAATCTTTAAGCCAAGTGGAGATATTACAGCTTTTATAGCAAAAAACGTGGGTTGCCCAAAGAAATTTTGTATATTTTATATATCTGCAAAGGGAGATTAATGGAAAATGACGGGAGATACTAGTTTTTAATAATACTAATACGTTCCATGTGCTCTGGTGAAAGAAAATGTGGACATAAACACCTAAAGAAAAATGTGACCTTGCGCCGAGAAAATGAATTTAAAAAAAACAAAAAAAAAAAAAAATATTGGATGGAATCCTTTGTCTGTTAGTAGATAGGCCAAGCTATGATGTATTAGTATATTTTGAAATCAATATTTTGTATTTGAAATCAATTTGGGTTTTTTTAATTTTGAAAAAAATATATTTGACTGTTAAGTATAAAAAAAGAAGATTATCAGATTGCAGTCAAAAACAAGACGCTCAAGTAAAAGAACCACAATAGAGTGCCAATGTTTCGACCTGCCTTGCAGATCTTTAGGGCCACCGAACCGCACAGGAGAGGAGACAAACGATGACTGACACCAGACATCAGGCGATAACAATAAACAAGGTACCTATCGTTAGGGGATTCAAAGATGTACGATCATAGTAAAATAAGTTTTTGATAAGATAATCTGATATTAAAACTCAATTTATTTGCTACAGTATTTTTATTGTTTCGAATAGACAGAAAATTCATTTTATGATAAATACATATGTTCCTAAACCGTAGTTCGTTAATCATTATCACCGTTAGACGCTATCATAGCATGGTTTTCTCTTATACACGTCGGATATTTATCAAAATTTCTAGATAAGCCCTCCTTCAACATTCCTGTTTGGAACTAAAATAGAAAACCAGTCCTTGACTCGTTTACAGTTAGTTTTTGAGAACTTGGAGATGAAATGCATAGAGATAGAGATATGCCGATACTTGAGAAAAGTATAGAATCGATAATCCGAAGTCGATTAGATATCCATCGATGCCGCTGATATTCAGTTTTGAGTTTGCAGATCGTACGATTTTTTATGTTATTAACCTTTATTAATGTATTTATTTAAATCATTTTCCCTCTTCGTGAATAAAAAAAAAAAAAATCTACTTAAACAAGAGAGCGAATTTATGTACCAGATCAACCACTCTTTGAATCGAAATTTAAAACTATTTTCTTCCATGATAATACATTACAAGCCGAACATGAGATTGTTGAAGATATGAATTTACATTTGCATAATTAAGTAGGACGACAGTCTCGAACCAGATGAAGCACCTACTCATGATAATGACAATTAAAATTTAGGTAAGGTTTTGGGATTTATGACTTGGAGCCGTTTACCAGGGCTGTGGTGATTTGATTGCCTATCGTCTTAGCGCGCTCGGTACCGAAGGTCATGGGTTCGAATCCCACCTGGTGGTGTAAATTTATTTCGTGGTGGACCCATGAAATGGAATAGGTTGGTAACCTGTAGGATAACCCGTATTTCTGCCCTAGTTGGAGTACATAAAGACGCTAAGTCCCAATAAACAAGAACAACCAGAGCTGTTGTTTTAATTCAAAATTCATAAATATTAAATTAGAATTCATCACTTCAAATATACAATTGTGGTTAATTTTATGATGTTTGTGGTTAATAATGTCAACGATCAAAATAATAAACAGAATATTGTGATTGTGAAGATTCTATCACTGTTGCGTCGTATAATATTTTGTGGTGAACCTCAATTATATCAATAAGAACCTAAAATACAAGATTTTAATGTATTTTGAGAAAGTAACAGACCGTAAACATTGACAAATATTCAATATTTGTTCATGTAGTTTTACTCAATGAAGTAATAACCAAACCAGTTAGCGGTTAACCTTTAGGTGTTCGTATCCTGAGCGAATTCTTCATCTATTAATACTGATGAAAACACTCCTGATGCTAATAGCCAAGGAAATGTGAATAAAAGAAACAAAGTAAAGAAAAAAAAGTTTTTTTTTTTATATTATCTACAATCCACAAGATAAGGTACTACCTACATGCTGTCGTCCTTGCATTCCAGACTGTTATGGATCGTAGTGGTGTTGAATAGTGGATTTTCGAATGAATAGTGGGACTCCTAATGTACCAATCCTCAGAAACTATATATATATATATATATATATATATATATATATATATATATATATATATATATATATATATATATATAATATTTTTCAATCGTTAATTGAAAAATCATTAAAAGGAGTCACTATTTCTTTTGTAACCTTATCCTTGTGTTTTCCATTACAAATACTCTTCTTTTTAACTGTGGTTTAATTTGACTTTAATACCGACCATGCTTTCGATCGAAGAGGAGGATTTAAGTGAGCTCATAACTAGAGACCGGATTTTTGTGCAGTAAAAAATCAAAAAATGTGCAGTAAAAAACTCAAAACATGCAAAATCGTGCAGTTAAAAACTCAAAATATGCAAAATCGTGCAATAAAAAGCTCAAAACGTGAATTTAAAAACTTAATACATGCAGCAATCCATTTATTTACACAAATATGCAAAATTTAACCAGCCTTGAATAAACGTAAAGACATTTCGAAAAACGTTTCGTTTTAGTGTTAATTCAATCTGAAATACTTTAAAATTTGAGAAAAAAAAAGAGATGAAAAAAATTTTTAATTAAAAGAAATATAAATTATCTTTATTAAAATTTCCTTTTACGTAAAGACAAAATATAATTAAATGTTTTTGAAAAATAAAATTAGTTTTTAAGTTTCGTGAAAATGCACGACATTATAAATTTCAAAATATTCCTCAGTAAAATTATGCTGCCTGTCACTTACTAAAATGTTCTTTAGCAATGAAAAGGAACGTTCTACATCTATGGACGTAGCATGCGATTGTGGAGGGATCCAGATTATCACCTTCTATTTCCTTTCCGTTGATACAAAAATTTAATTTTTTTTTAACGAATGTAGCCGTAGTTTTTCTCAAGGATTTACTCGAATTTTGAAAATAAACATCTTCTCTTTTCATTTTCAATTCGTTTTAAGCTTTCTTCGTGAGTTTCAAACAAATATCAGCTCTGAATATTCATTGGTCCATTGTTTCAATTTTGTAGAAACACTCGCGGACGTTTTTGGCATTTTCAAAGTTGATAGTTTAAAATCTTGTCAACAACTAACCCTTTGTGCTAAATCAAAGTACGTCGGTCCTCAATGTTTGCCTAAATCCTCAAAGCTTCTAATTCAATACGATCATTTAAAAGTAGTAGGTCACAAATACATTTAATTTAAGCGACTTTTTACTTTAAATTTAAAACTAATTAACCTATTTAATATAAATAATTGTTATAAATGTTGCCTAATAATCGTAAGTAAAATTTTCAAAAAATAAATGGTTAAGTGAATAAAATTAGATGAATTTGGTTCAATTGTGCAATTTCGTGCAGTAAAACCCGAATTCTTGCGATTAAGCTCAAAAGTCAAATTTTGTGCAATTTCGTGCAAAATAAAATTTAAGAATAAGAATCCTTAGGTTATAAATGAGATAACTACTTGGGTTAGAGAGCGCTAAATCAAAGCGAACTAAATGTGCAATAACACAGAAATCCGGTCTCTACTCATAACCATCTAAAACAGAAAAAAACATAATGACTCTATTTTGGAACATTTTTTTCTTGTTGGATAGATAGTTTCACTTTGGTATAAAAGTGGTTTGTTGATTGTTTTTAAAGTGGGTTTCTTTGAAGAAATTGATAGATAGCACTGATAAACCTCTCATCTGAAACAGTCAAAGTGCTTCTACTGACCACAACCAATTATAGTATGTCCGGTTGAATTTGGAGCTATTGGATCAAAAATAGATAAACTAATTACCTAGGATGCTCAAAGCGCAAAACCCTTTCATAAGCCATAAATTATCAACTACAACCACTTTATCCAACACTGAGATGTTTATACCAAAGAATTACAACATTTACCCCAACATCATTCTAATCTTATATTCCGTTACCTGCCACGAATGCGCCTGGTTTATAGTATGTTTCGTATTAAATAGTAATATGAATAACATGTTTTTTTTTTTTTTTTTTTTTTTTTTTTTTTTCCTTAGAGTCAAATGGAGAATTAAAATAAATTAAAAAAAAAAAAAAAAAAAAAAAAATCATCTAATAACCTTTACCTTTTTTCGTAAACCTACGATTTCCTTTCCGACGGTATACTTTAATCATTTTCCGATTTATTAAACTGATCCGCTACATATGACTTCATCTGGACAAACGACTTACTTAAAATCCATATACCAGCTATAAAAGACGATAAACTGCTTGTCGTTTCAGACTACTCCCCCATTTACTGGACAAGGTTTCAGAGGTCCTCAAGACTTCTTAACAATAAATAGACCCATTTGGAATTATGGAGTTATGCTTTGGAGCTCCCCCAATTTTTAGCGTATCCAATCTTTATAATCTAAAATCCTTAATGATTCCTATGATGTCGTATCGATAAATAAAGTCCGTAAATAAACGTATCCATAACTATATAAATATCCCATATGTTGCAGATTTGATCCTAACAAGATACCTATCCTTCCATACCAAGCTGCTTGCTCTAATTCAATACTGTAGACTCGATTCCCTATAAACCTCCGGGTTTATAATAAAGAAGATGACCTAGGGGTATTCTAATGTAGAACATTTATTAAATTGCTGCTAATGGGTAATATCACGCAAGTTAATGACATATCATTGTAATCATTTCCACCCCACATTAGCTTATAGTTTTAAATACGTACATGACATGATAAAGAATCGTCCAAATTATTAGACAATAAATCCAGAATATAGACTGGAAAGGGTTGAATCAATAGCGAACATTGCCGAGATAACTATGTTGACCATCTGCTGCCAAGTCACTGTTGCAAAATAGTGATTAAATGCAGAATTGCTAATCTGATCAGGTTTTGCAAAGCCTCGTTGATCGCTGTTAAACACCACATAAGGTGCATTCTAATGATATTTACATTTACATAAATGAATGGTTTCTTAATGCAAAGCTACATGTTGAATGTGAGTAATGATTGTGATATGTTGTAGAATGATCCATTATCCGATTATTCTTCCAAGTGATAAATTAAATGGACTTTAAAAATAAAAAAAGCTTCACTCCTGTAGTAGTATTTTTTTTTTTTTTTAATCTGTAAGAATAGCATATTATGAACTTAATTATGTTTTGGTTAATACAGATTTATAACAAGAAGAATGGACTGTTTTTTTTTTTTTTTTGGGGGGGGGGCATTTTTAAAATCTTTTTCACTTATGATAGGGGAAATAAATTTGTAATTTGTTCCTCTCTCTCTCGTTTGGCTATGCCACTTCTCCTTTTCCCAACGCAGTCTATCGTCATTCAACATTCCTCCCCAGGCTTCTCCTTTTGACAAGGTCAAACCAACGTCTTTATAGGAGGACGTATGCCCTTGAAGTGTCACGTAGCTCTTGTGTCATCTTGCTGAGGTCTTCGTCTGGTAGGCACGAAGAACTGCAGTCGGAAATAGAAAGTCGAAATGATTTCTAAATCCCTCTATATCCTTGTGGTATTTATAAACCATTAAGTACAGGGTTTGGCATATGTTTGATTTACAAAACATTAATTTCTTTGTTTTTGATCTCTGATGTTTTACTAAATTGGTTGTAATTAATTCAAAATGCATACGCAATCTAACAGAAATCCACATTTGCTATCCAAATTACAACGATCAACGATCAAAAGTTTCTAATAATTACAAAATAGCTATTTAAATGAGAATAATTAGACCTATTTTAACATAGGAGTTTAAATCCTCAATGCTCCTTATTATGTCAGAAATAAATGTACCCATAATGATCTAAATGTCATATAATGACACCAGATTACCTTTCCTTCCGTGATAAGTTTCATACCCACCCGAACCCATTTGTCTCCCTACCTCCTTCCCACTCAATTTTCGATAACCCTCCAAGGCGTTTGAAAATAAGATAGCCTACAGACCTTCTAAACTTGATTTTACTGAAGTGCTACTAATTGGGTTGTTGGTGACATGCTATTGTAATCATATTTCCTTTATATGTATTATATACAGTTATAAACATCAATAAATAAATAAAAAATAGAAAAAACAAATCCGAAACATTCCAGTCAATATTTATTTTTCAACCACCAATGGTACATTTTCCTTGAAGTATTGTATCTCGTTTATGTTTACCCTCCCTTAGACAAGTCTATAAAGACAAAAAAATATTTCTTCCAATATCGCTTCGCCAAATACCAGCGAACCTCTGTCCGTTTTTTGGAGGTTGGAAATATGAGTTATTGACAGATTAAGTGTAATATATTGTATGATAATACCATAAAACCAGGAGCATGGTCTTTTACAATTTTTACTTCTTCTTCTACTACTTCCTATATTTTTAGAGAAACATGTACTCACAACCAAACCATCCATCCCAAAACACGCCAGTGAATCCAACTTACTTCCCCTCCTCTATCTTTACTGTGTCACCAGGTCCATCCTACCTGCTTGGCCTACATCTTGTTCTCTTCCCAGTTAATTTGGCCTCAATATACTTACTAGGTTTTCAATCTCCGCTTTTGTGGATCACATATAGTTCTTCCTTTTTTAGGATCAGTCTCTCTCAGCCACTCTTCTCTCATTTCTGACGAGATTTCCAAAGTTGCCTCTTCTAAAATATTTGATCCTCCTTAAATGTCTTTCGATAAGATCTAACTTTCGCTCCCATATAATAGCATAGGAAGGTAAATTGTGTCGAAAATATGTAGTTACGTGATTGTACGTACGATGGGCATTGCTCTAGTAATGACTATCTGGATAATCATATTTTTTATAATAAGGTGACTAGGCTTTTAATCAGCTTCAGAAAAGAAAATTTCCTAATATGACATTATTCATTGGATACAAAACAAACAACATCAATGCGTTCGGCTTCAAGTCGTTGGTTGTCTTCATTACATCTTCAAGAAGTCTAGATCACTTTCTAGAATAAACGTTTTCATACTTCTTTGAGATGTTTTTTAAAAAGATCCTTCTTTGGAAGCGGTCAATTGTCTACTATTGTATTAATATTATGCATTTTATTAATACGCTTTTACGAGTATTAACTTAACCTGTATGTAACGAAATGTTTCATCGTAGTTTTCACCCATTTCCAGCAATCTGATTAACTTGAAAATTTGCACATGTTTCAAGGACCAATTAAAATACAACAATTAAACAACTTTGTTCCAATTTTCTCACTTAGTCTAGTTAAACTATATCCAAAATGGAAGTCTGCCTTGCAAGAAATTTTTAGTTGGGTTTTATAAAACCTAAGCATGTTTTTGTGGTTCTCTTCAGTTGGCAAAAATAGGGCAGTCGTAGAGTACATGGTGAAAAGTCTAGAGTGTAGGGAAAAAAGATAAATAAAATAAAAAAATGAATTCAAAGAAAAATGTTACCTTCACTTGATGCATACTAAATCTGAAGAGCACTTAGGGGAATCTTAGGCTCGGAAAAAAAAAGAAAATTTCCTTTAAAGTGTTTATTACCATACATTTATTACACTGTACCTACATTTAAGGTTCCGAAGTTGTCATTGAGCTTGGCCCATTGTAAAGATGCCTGATTATGATGTTTCTGGAAGGGTATTTCATCACAGAAGAATTGGAAGACCAAGGTTTAGATAAGATAGAGTGGTAGTTCATACGAGGTCGCTGCTCGATGTTGTCATTAGTTGGGGGGGGGGTTATGGCCTTGGACCCCCAAAGATTGAGGATTAATAAATAACCTGCATATTGTTCTTTAATATAGTTTTTTATTTTCAGCTTGTAAATTAGTTACCTATAAAATACATTTAAAATAAAATAATTTTATTTCTCTCATATCAGGGCTCGAAAACTAGTAACATATAAGCATTCTGCAAAATGAATAATAACCTTTCATCTGAGATAAAAAAAAAATCCTCCAAAGAACAATGAAAATGTATTATAAGATGGCAACCCTGTCCTGCTCGATTTACTTCTTTAGTTTGATATTGTGATCTCATTCATTCTTTTTGCAATAGCGAATACTTATCTTCCACAAACTGAGGTTTGGCTTGCAGTATCAATGTTAATGTGATTTAATAGAAAAAAGAATTCTCTCCTATTAACTATTAGTATCGATGTATCGACACATTTTCCATAATACATTTAGAATTTTAAATGCTCATCGATTATATTAAAATATTATTTCAGTTTTCCTTCTGACATTTAAACTTTATCTTTTAATGTCAAGTTTTTATAAAAACCGCAAAAAAAACAAATAAATAAATAAAAGATGTTTATGTGAAGAAAAAATTAAAAAAAAAAAATATGGTTGCATAAACTCATATCAAAATGTACAATTTATCCTAATTAGTCTTACTTACCATCTCTCGAAAGTAAAACTAGGCTAGTAGCTTTGTTCACTTACAAGACATTTCGAAATTCGACCTTAAATTTCATTACTTTTTAAATGTTATTGATGATTGAAACAAAATCATCGTGAAAGAAACCCATTTAGAATGTTATAATTTTATGAAATTTTTCTTATGCTTCACCGTAGCAAATAATTCTTTTATTTATTTAGAATGAACAAATCAAAATATTACCCTGGAGGTGTTACGCCTTAAAAATCAAACAAACAGACAAATCAAAATATCTTTTTAGTAATTTCTTCAGTTACCTAATAGTAGAAAAATAAATAACATTAACAATTTTAATTGTTACTTAAATTTGATATATCTAAAAAATCCGAATTAAACGAATTATTCTACCATTTTCCACAATATGGTTGTGCAGTTCTTTTTAACAACGAAATATTCATAATTTCAAACTTTGGGGATACAATTTCTCTTGAATAAATATTGATAGTTTCAAAAAATTCCGGAATGTTTCAATAAATCTCTAAAAAGAGGCATTCGAACCGCTCTGGCCCCTCTCGATATCTACCGTCCAGTGGTATGGACATAAAGTAAGTTCAACAATTAACAACTTAATCACCACCTCCGATTTGTTGGCAACTAACGACCGGACCGTAACCAAGACACTCAAACGGGCTAATCAGAGCCCAATTGGCACTGGTAAGAAATGTGACCATAAGGACATTTTCTTTAGTTGTAAGTGTAAATATTTTAGTCTTATGTTTTCCCCACTACAAGATTTAGGTGAGCCCCATCACCTAAATATAATCTTTCAAGAAACCCTCACCTCATGACAGCATACATTTCCTGTAGCCCTTGCAGTGTACACAGTACAGAAAAAGGCCAAACATCTTCAATGCATCCAATTCCTATAATAAATACAAGTATTCTATTCAATAGGGGCTTGGAAAAAAAAAATGTACATGAAATTTTTTTTTCCTTCGTTTCCGATTCTAAGCAGATCCAAGTAAAATCTAACATATTTTATGAGAAGCCAAAAAATAGGCGAAAGAAAAAGATCAAGAACAGTTTCTTTTAGGATCAGTCTTTTTATGTACATTCCAAATTATTCTTTGGATTAAATAGGAGAATTTCAGAGAAACTTTGTTAAACAGGAATAAGTAAAATTTCTTAAAATAATGTAATACCTACAATGCTATAGCGTACCGAATTGTTGTGATAAAAAATAATATTATTTTGTTACTTGAAATAACTCGTAACCAATGCATAGCATAAGCCTTTCTCACCTAGTTTAATTACAATGAACTATTTCTAGTTACTGTTTAATTAGTTAAATATGTGACTATTTTATCCATTTGTAGCACGACATACAATGATATAATCTCTAATTATGTTATGTAACAATCATCATTTTTCTGTTCTCTAAGTGTCACTAGATTATATCAATTTTGTTCAGATCCAGATTTGCTATCTTACTCTAGGTATTCCACCAACCGAACTTTGGGAAATATTTTCAATAGATAAATTAAAATATATAAGATCAAACTGGCGATTGAACTGCTATAAATCGGAGAATCTTTACGAAATTTCAGACCTCGATTTTTTTTATTTATCGTTTTTTTTTTTTGTGGGAATATCCTCGTCCCGACCCTTTATAGAAATAATCAATTACACTTTTTTTTGTTTATGCAATCGATCCTACTTGAGCATAAAATCGAATTTGACAGTCAATCTCCTAGAAAATAAGAAATATTAGTATAATTCGTCATAATTTCTATCTGTACTTCCAAAACAGGGAAGTATTTTACTATTTTTTTTCTCTTTATTATTTATTAATTTTATTATTATTATTTATCTTTTTTTTTTTTTTTTTTTTTTTTCAATATATGCAATCTTAAGATTTCGGTGTAGAAGTGTCTCTACATTAAAACGTAAAAAGCTTAACTACTACACTGAGTTACAGAAAACAAGTGGTGCACCCAGGAAATATGGATTCTTATGTATTTAACTATAAGAATGTGAACAAATATTGCATAGTAATGTTTGGATTTTAATCCTTTAGCGTCATCAAGTTTTCTAGTTATGCTCTACAATGAATTATTTTCGCCGATAGTAAGTTGTAATTGTTTAGTTCTTTCTGCAATTCTTGCCACTGCTTTATTCATTACTGAACTTTTAAATTCGAAAATTACAATGGAAAAAGAGTTCCCTAGGCAATAGCAGTTGTTGAAGATGGCCAAGCGGACACTGCATGCTTCTCATTCTCTCTGTAAACCAGAAACAACGGTCCGCAAAGCAATATAAGGTACGCATGATGGTTTAGAAGGATCAATACAATTAGGATTGATGAATTGATTGCCACTTCTATTGGAATTATTTTATTAGAAAATTAGTTTCGAATGCTAAACATTCATCTTCAGTTCTAAAACATGCAGAATTTCCAATACATAAGCACTGGAATATATAAACTAATGTATTCAAAAATGTAAGACAAGAAATTAAACATTGGAACTCACCTGAGGAGATCTAACAGATATCTGAAATATATCCATCGTGGAAAGGGGAAGAAGGCAGGTAGGTTAAATTTTTGGGTTTTACTATGGGTTTTCCCCTGTGACTCATTGGACCTTTCTGTTCCTATTGGAAACAAATTTAAAATGGACCTATTGCAAATGTTTATCTGCTCATTTAAACAAAAATCTGGATGGGTTTTAAACGATTATATTATTTCTAATGATTCATAAATATTTAATTTTAGGCTATTTTTAACTTTATATATTATTTTCATTCTACTGCGTTTCAGCTGGCTCAGTGGCTGAGGAGTGTTCTTGGAAAAGCGGTAAGTCCAAACACTTTGAGGCGAAAGCTAGTATTTTATAGGTTAAGAGCCAGCAAATTAGCCCGGGAGCCACATCTAAAAAGGTCATATAGACTTTGTTAGGAATCAAGTATTAAGGGTAACTGGAGGAGGTTCCTGTTTACAGATTTTGTCTTAACTCACGAGATGGACGCCTTAGAGTCTGGAGAAGGCATGATGAGAGATATACTCAAAGTAACTTTACAACAAAATTTTTGGAGTGGCCCATTTATAGTATGTACTGGAAATTCGTTTGATGAAAGAACTGAGCTGTACATTTTAGAGGGATTTAACTTGATCGCTGATTCATGTCTGTTATGACATACTCCAGAACTAAGTTGTCCCGATTGAACCATAAAGATCTTAACGTTCCATATGTTGCTGATTTAGCCAAATCCACTAGTTTTCCAACTTGCTTCCCATTGCATTCCCGATAATCCTCGTGGCGTCTGAAAAGAAGATGGCCTAGAGACCTTCTAGTGTAGAATTTGTATTGAAGTGCTACCGATAAATATGTAGTTCTTTTCCAAATTTGGCATGTTATTATAATCGATATCAACACATTTACTTGATGTCAGAGTTGGGCAAAATTTAATCAAAGCTAAACAATAATCAAAATTTAAAAATAGCTATTTGACAACTAATTTCCTGTAATCAATCACTGAATTTAATAATGATTAAACCTTTCAGTAATTTTTAGTGAACTAATGATTATTTGACTGAAAGATTTAATCATTATTAAATTAGGTGATTGATTCCAGTAAATTAGTTGTTAAATAACTATGATTAAATTTTGATTATTTTTTACCTATAATTAAATTTTGCCCGACTCTGCTTGATGTATATATTTTGTACAGTTGTGAATTTCAATAAATGGATAAACAAATAATAAAATGTGGGCATATTTTAAAGATATTATGAAGCGATCTGGATTTAAGATTGTGAGGATTCAGTATCAGAAAAGGCGGTGCATCCAACTATAATTGTTCCTATTTTATTAATAAATAGGAATTCAAGGCCGATACCAAAAAAAAACTGTATTATATTACATGCATTGGCGATTTGATTATTAATTGAGGTGTTAGGAACGGAATCATGAACCAGAAAAATAATTAATTATTATTTAAGTGGTTTATCAAACCTCTCTGCTGTACTGTGTGCCGCAATTGCTTTGAATTACACCTTACCCTCAAGGAGCCCTAATCACTATCGTTCCACCACATGCGCTCCGCCATTAGACGGAATTGCTATTGAAGATGATAGCATGAGTCCTCACATTAATTTTGGAATTCCCAATGCGCGGTTACTCCTAGTTGATACATGTTTCTGAGAGAAATCAAAATATCCAGGATCTCTTGTCAGTTGTAGCTGAGAACTTGACAAAGTTGACTATTTTGATCCGAATATTGCAAGAAAGATATTCTTGGAAAACATGGTCTAAATTGGATTATTGATTTGAAGGTGTGTTCTAGCAAGGTATGATCTCAGCTTGAAGGAACGGAATATTCCATTTTATAAAACTCAAATGCAACGAAATATAATCAGATCTGTTATTTTACTCGACTCACGAATATTTAATTTATAGAACACTAGATGTGCGTTGCTATGCGCTTAGCGAAATTTAAAAAAATAACAAAAACTCAGTACAACAATTATTGTAGTAATTTTAGATTTATTTTGTGTAATTTTTTTTTTTTAATTGAAACAATTTTCAAAGAATTAAATTTTTTACTTTTATTCATTTTACTGATGTGATGATGGATATACAATGTTTTTCGTTTTTCAATCTGTTGCGAATACAAATAAATCAGATGGTTTTCCAACTCGTGAGCAGGCCACATATAATTGTCCCTCAGAGAAGCATAGATTTTCCAAATTTAGTCCGCAAACTTATAGTGATTGCCCCAGTGTCTTGTTGATGGTCATTGCAAAGGCGAGTCGTTCTGGAAATTGCTCATCCAATCAATATACCAATAGGCCTATAATCTCCCCCTGAATATGAGGAAAAAAATGCCGCCTCACATGGAGCATAATCTCTTACTGTTTCAAAGCCTCTAAAGGACACACATACATTGATTTTTATATAAATAGATATGCTATTGAGCTAAAAACCCAAAATAAGAACATTGAAAACAAACAGGATTTTGTTAATATTCTAAGGTATATTGTTGTCTAAAGACATTTAATATTTCTATTGGCTCACACGGAAGAGGAAAGCTATAAACTAAACTAGATACACTGAAGGTTTCATTAGTAAGCATCGCTAGTGTATTCATGTGCCAGATGTTGTTAGATTTGTTATTGTTTGGTTTTAAGAGCAAAAACTACTGATGGATATTATTGCCCTTATATTTGAACTTTTGATGTAAATGTGCGGTATTAATTAAAACAATATCAACCAAATTAAAAATTAAAAAAGGACATTAAATTTAATTATATGCTTTTCATATAAATAACATACTTTTCATTGTTAGATTTATAAATAAGTTTCTTAAACAGCCTTAATGCTGCCTCCATTCTATAAATTTCATTAATTAGGATTATTAAAGTGGAATCAATTCTAAACTCCTCAAACATTAATAAAGGAGGCACGGTAGCTCAATGGGTAAGGCACTTGACTACCATGCTCCAGAGCACGAGTTCATATCCGACTGAAGGCAGAAAATTTATTTTCTGTTATTTCGGCCGTAGATCGAATTCGAGGCCGGGAGACACCTTCCTGGAGCATACCCAGCCTCTTAAATGGGGAAAAAACCTGGCCGTTGAGCATGAATTCTAGCCAAATCACCTCCTTTCACAACCGTTGGCTCAGAATCAGTACAGCCTTACCGAAGTACTGAACCTGAGACCCTTCATGGGTTGTAAGTGGTACAGGTTTTTTTTTTTTTTTTTTTTTTTTTTTTTTTTCGAACATTAATAAGTGAATTCATTTTCATTTACTAGTTCTTAGTGCCTATTAGCGAGTAACCTTCTTGCTGTTGAAAAAGCTAAGCCTCAAATATTTGTAATCTAACCAATTAGATTTACATGAAATATACTCTTACGGACAGATTGTTAAAAGTTTTTGATAGAAACAATCGAACGAAGAAATTTGGCCTAGCATAAACTAATGCTAGTTGAATAATAGTTAGGCCAAAAATGAGTAATAGCCAAAAGTAATAATAGATAATAAGATAATGATAGCCGGGCCATAAAGAACGGATGTCCTAAAATAACTTCTCCGAGATTCCGAGGATACCCTCGGATTAGTTGCCTCTACGATTAGCTGGAAGGTCTAACACTAATTGACGTACTGGTCACTCAAGGTCCAAGGCCAAAGTGAAGGGATAATTCCTTTTGAATAGATTTTTTTATTTGCTACTCTCTCTTAGGGTCATTGACAGTTGTCTATGTTTGCTCCTATATCCGTCCCTGAAAACCAGCAGATTTTAGAAATTCCATGAAGGAAAAGTAACCTCAACATCCAATAGCGTAACGATTTTTCCCCAACAACTGAAAACTGCTATTTACAAGCAAGTTTCAATAATAACCATAGCAGTTTTTTGCCCTTAAAACAAACAACAAGCAAGTTTTTTAACGTCATTAGTATACTAGACTTGTCACAAATAGGAGCTTCCAGGCCACAGAAAAATAAGCCATGGGAGAATGGCTGTGACATAAATTTACAGCGATCGGATTCTCAACAATGTTTCTTCTTTTTCACATTTGTTTTAAACAATTTTTAAGCAGTTTGGCTATATTAATACGCTCTTATTAACTTTACCTGAGCAATACAATAATAGCACTAGTTTGATCTAATGTTCACACTTAGTCCAATCAAATTACTCTCAAAAAGGGGTTCTACATTGCAAAAGGTGAGGTAGTATGTTTTTTGTATGTTTTTATATAGTCCAAACGGCTCCTGAGAATAAAATATCAAAAATGTGAAATCATTTGATAGGAGGAAAAGTTTTGGGGGGCAAAATAACACAAAATGTTTGGATTTTTTCGAACTTTGCAAAAAACATATCGAAAAATGCTTTCAATCGAAAAATTAAAGTTTATTAAATTGTGCGCCTAAAGACATCCCTTAAGCTGAATTTTATTTATGCGTTTAGCCACAACCGGTAGTCAAATATCGACGAATTTTTCACGTTTAAAGTTTCACAAACAGTTAGTTTTGGTCATGTTTAAGAGTGTACAAGACAAAAAGTTCAGGGAAATGCTTCAAACCTCCAACTTTTAAAATAAAAAGGTCTGAATGCTGGACTATGTTCACCACCGTTGGCTTAACACGTAGTAAGAATATAGTAAAATGTAGCAGTAGTTCGTTTTTTTAGTTCTTCGGACTATACTTTTTTTTAAGTTATGTTCAAAAATAAACTTCATCAATGGATGAAATTATAATACAAACTTAGTAAAGTTCTAGAATTGATTAATGAGATTCCTTGTCTTTAGTCGAATCTGTAATCTTTAAAATAATATTTCTCTTGGTATTTGTGATATGAATATGTTTTCCGGCTAATTATCATCCGCAAAAACCTTTTGAAGTATTTATTTTTTATTTCTAATTGTTTAGACAGTCTAGTGATTCAGGTTTCATTCCATTTTACAGGTATTAAAGATTTTCTTTCTCTTAGGCAGTCCTTTCTAGGTGTAACGTTGATAGTTTTAATGGTAATATCGTTGCAAGATAATATCGTAACCCAGACGAAAGTGATCTTATTGCCCTTCTGTTTGATTTCTTAGACATCGTTTAAAATTTACTAGGACGAGCGTTCAGTAACAGGCCCATCAAATCTATGAAGATGAATTATTTTTCATGCTCTGCTTCTTTATGGTAGCTTCCTTTATGGTATTTGCTTTTCCTATGAAAACGGAACAGACTCTCTATGACTTGAAGAGATGTTCTTCGTTTTGGGTTGCTAATTCACAGCTCACTACATTGCTACAGATTTTGAATCATTGCTGTAAAATAGGTAGTGTTGAAATAGTTCTTTAACTCGTCATTAATGTATAGATTTTTGTAAACTGTTAACATTAATGATGTTATAGTTTCATCAATTTATATTCAATCTTCCCCCTCCTAAAAAAGGGATTTATTGTAACAGGCAACCTTAAAAAGTATATTTTCAAAAACATTTAAACATTATGTTAGTTTATGTTACTTCATAGAATGTTTTAGTGCCAAAGTTTTGATCAAACAAATCCCAACATTTTCTGATTGAATCTTCATTTCAAATACCTAGATGAAATAAAAACCAATAAATAAACAAAGACCAGTGCAGAATAATGTAAAAAAAATAGTAAACCTAGTATGAAATATTTTCTTTATGTAAATTAGAATATCTTCAGGAATATTACAAACATAGTTACCCGAATAGTCGACAACAGATCATTAATTATCAAAAAATAAAAATTATAAATGCTCTAATTTAAAATTTAACTCGCTCATTGAAATATTTTTTAAACAATACGATGTACTTAGGTGTTTTGAACCGTATAGGTGTTGAAAACTGTGTAGTAATGAACTTTTTTGAACCATTGCTACTTCAGATTGATGGATTTTCTCCTGAAACAAATTTGTTTAATTTTAATTGCCCAATAATTTGTCATTTTTAGAGTTATTTTTTCCCTCAATAACGAAATCAACAGTGGCTCGTTATAAACAAATTATATTCAAGTGATTATCATTACTAAGCTGATATTGCCATTGCCAAGATTTTTATTTTTTAAAAATTTTTAATTTTATTTATTTATTTTTTTTTACTTCTAAGCAACAATAGAAACTGTTAATAATTAAAAAGAAATATTAAACTCCCGTAAAAACTATAAAAATTTAATGAAAATTGTCCGTAATCTGAGGCATAATCACCAATATTAACATTAACTAAAGCATAAATCTGAGGTAAATATTTAAACATTTTGGAAAAAAACTACTGAATTTTGCGTAAAACTAATCATTCAGATATGAGGTAAAGTTAAAATCTTTCTCTTGTTATAATACCGTTTGATTTAGGACGCTGACTTGCATTCGTCTTAACTTGCTGCTGCAGCTCGCCCCTTTTATCGTTTTTAGAAAACCCCGCTCCTTAGCGGTCAGGTCATAAATAAAAAATAGAACATTAGGTCCTAACTTTTTCATGGAAGACCCCAAATAAAGAATACGATTGAGAAATTAAGAATTTTTTGTTATTATAGGTTTCTAGGTCATAAGAAATTTCACATGTATCCTGGAGAAATGTCCACAACTTTCTCTGACGTATTAGAATTCAGAGAATGACATAAATTTTAACTAAATAACGCGAGACAAAGGATCTCGAGACAATGAAGCTGAACTTTCTGAAACTATCGTGGTATAATAGAAGAATTTATTTATTTAGGCAGTTACAAGTGCTGCATTCTGGTGGAGGATTGCTTTCAAGTAGGTGCCGATGACTTAAATTACTGTGTCCAAATCTAAGTCGCGTTATTACTGTTTGTTCTCTCCTGTTTATTGGGAGAGGAGTCGCCGGAAGAAAGCTTTTATAAATCCTTTTCAGTTTATTGGTATCAGGTGCTTTTGCCCAGATGTTAATCCATGCTTCTCTGCACAGGCTAAATATATATTTATAATAGTCGTAAAGAGTGACATTGGTACTTGGAAAAGGGAACATGGTTCTCGCTTCCTTTGCGCTTATGTCTGCCAATTCATTCCCTTTTATATTGGTGTGACTAGGGACCCAAAGAAATGCAATGTTTTTATTCATGTTTACTGCTGATTTCATAATTTTCATCACGATAGGATTGTCGGTTAAATGAAATTTTTGGATTGCCTGAAGGGCGGAGAATGAGTCGCTGCAGATTAGAAATTGCCTGCTGTCCAAATTTTCAATTAAATTCACACACAGGTATATTGAAAATAGTTCGGCGGAAAAAATGAAAAAAAATGTTTGGAAGACAGCATCGGAGGACTTCTGAAGGAACACACCAACACTCTCCTTATCTTTTGAGCCATCCGTGTAAAGGCAGACATCATCAATGTAACGTTTAGAGAGTAAATTTAAAAAACTTGCCTTAGGGCCTCAGGAGGACTGTTTATTTTCTTAACCTTATAGTGAATAGTGTAGCATATCTGCAACATTATATTTATACTTATGGCAGTGAACTCTCTTCACGTTTTCTGGAACCAAATCTCTGTATTAGAGATCCCTTTAGGCATGAGAGGATTTTGCATGCCCTAACTGGACCAGACATGTCTATAATCGTCACTTACATCTTCAAGTCCTCAGTTGTGGAGTCTCCTCCTTCCTTCCAGTAAAGTGTTCTTATTTCTTTTCATAGCATCCATTGTGTTTTTTTTTTATCAAATAAAATTTCTGTGGCTTTTCCCAAGATATGTAGTTTGTAAAATATGAGGATAAAATTCTTGTTTTTTATTATCGAGATAAATAACTTTTTAGTTTTGTGCAACATAATGTATATTATTAATTAAAATGGTTCTTAGGTGAAAAATGTTTTTTTCAGTATTTTTCTATTAATAACCTGACCAAAACATATTCAAAAAAGATTATTAGATTAAAAAGAAAAAATCATGCACTAAAGGGTTAATCCGGTTTAAGGAAAAATCAAATGATATTTTATGAGTTATCCATGGTGGTAGTGGGTTTGGAGATGACATGTAAAACGATGGGAAAGAAAATGAGTCGGATAATGGAGGATAGATAGAGAGACGAGATGGTAATCTGTAACGCGAAAATTCGAAGGACTGTATACTAGCTTTAATACGACCTACTATTCTTAAAAAAAGATAGATTGAACTACGCAGACACTAGGGGTGCTTAGATGAAGATACGTTTTCAGAGTATTATATTTCTTTTTATAATAAAGAGAATAAACATAATTTCACGATGATCCAAATTAAGTTATCTAACTACAGAATGATAATCGTAAAACATTTTGAAGCTATTCGTGATTCAGATCAAACAGGAAAATATATTTGCTTTCGTGTTCGCTCAATTATTTATAGATCAATAAATACAATTGTTGCTACTAAGTGTGTTAATGATTAGAGACCACATAAGGCTAATGCTCTCTTTAGATTGCAGGGCTGCAGAAGTGAAGTAAATTAAAATTACTTGAGAGTAATTATTTACATAGGAAGCTATATTAATTATTATTAAGAGAAAGGCTTTCAACGCTTTCATATTAATGCTTACTGTTAATATATATATATATATATATATATATATATATATATATATATATATATATATATATATATATATTAAATTAAAAGAAAATGTATACCATCAAGATGAGTTCTGAATTCATGATCCGTCTTCATTAAGACCTAGTTGAAGAACTCTAGATATGTAGTTTATAACCCAAAATAAACATCAACCAAATCACATTTTATTCTAGGCATAATATGTTAAGCTTATAAAATTCATGAAGGAAGAGAAAATCGCTCCAAGATACCAATGCCTTCCCACAATGCTTAGATTAGATTGGTAATTTATAGGACAAACTGTTGCTCCTAACATAGGTGGACTGCTTAGGAACTTTAAGTCCTAACAAACACTAATTTATTAAGTTGATATTTTTATGATGTAAAAAAATAACCTACACTTAGCAACCATACATTTCTTAACAATATTATTTTTTCTTAATTATATTCATTCATATCTCCCTCTTTGTAATGTCATACCTAATCTTTTCGAACGCTGTCACCTTTTCTTGCATTAAATGAACTGTTGTAACACAAGGTAAAGCATTGTTTTTTAACTAATTCATAAAATAAACTTTTATTATTCAGGTACGATACACCTTGAATATAAATAGTGAAGAACATGGATGGGAATGCGGTTGGAAAAATACACTCCAGGAGTGAATATATTTTATTTAATTAAAACAACACATTAATCGTTGATATTCCCTGACCGCAGTCCCGACCATCTTCAATAATAATAGTAGTTTGTGTTTACGTTTAAATTTATATAACCTTTATGAGAGGACAAATTATAATTAACATAATTACTTTTAGGTATTGTTCGGTTACGCATCAAGGGAATGGTTACTGGTTGCGATTCGAAAATAGTCCACAAACTATACTACGGAATAGACGACAGAAAAAGAGGTGGTAGTATATCTAAAAACAGATCCATTCTTTAACAATGAAATAAAAGGAAAAATAATTATCATTCTAGTACAAATAAAAGAAATGGTATCATTTGAAAGCTTTTTCATAATTCCTAATTTGACCATGGCTTTTTGACCATCAGACGAGTTAGTTTGGTTACTCAATTAATAAAATAAAATCCAATTTTGATCAAAATGTATTTGATTGATTAATTCCTGATATCGCTAGTAGGATGATGAGCCGTTATGAATGTTCGCCATCTGTTTCAGCTCTCCTTTTTCTGCCCATCGTACTCCAGCACATTCTGCTTTAGCTTCTATGGACCTCCTTCAAGTTATCCTGGATCGACCAACTCTACAGCATCCCTGAGAGTTCCAGAAGAAGCCCTCTTCTTGAAATGTTGTGATGTTGTTCCTTAGGATTTCGGCATCAATATCCCTTTGCCCTGTTCTTTACCAGAGCTCCTCATTGCTAACCAATCTAGGCCACCACACTCTTAAAGTATTCCTTAAACACTTGTTAACAAAGGTTTGTACCTTCCTCGTTATCGTTGTATTAATCTTCCAGGTTTTAAATCTATACAGTAGGATGGCCTTAACATTTGTATTAAAGATGCGAATTTTTGTCGTAAGGGAGATTTTACTTGGTTGCCAGATCCTCTTCAGTTAGGCAAATGACCCTGTGGCCATCAATTTGATCTTCCCTTTATCTATCTCTTAACCATTATTTCTCGCATTTATTTCCAGATCTGTCAATTATTTCCAAAATATCTTTATACGGATGTATATCTGCATAATCCATATCTTCTAAGCGTCCAGTGAGCCCCCATTGGATGCCTCTGCCTCTTCCCTTGCTTGCAGCTTTCATTACTTTGTCCAGAACCAAGCAAAACAGTAATGGGGGAGAGAAGACAAGCCAGCCGCACTCCCAGCCTGGTAGTGATCGGCTCAGATAACTTGCTCTCATGTACAACAAATACATGAAAATGGCATTAATAATAGATATTTTGCCTGGTACTTCTTTCTCGGCGAGAGTTTCTAATATCTTAGTCCTGTCAAATTCATTCAGGAAGTATACAAGAATAAGCCAAAGTGGACTCTGGTATTCTCTGAATTGTTCCTCGATTATTCGTAGTATTAATTTTTTTACCTTAAATCTTCCTTTATTACATTTATTATGTTGTTCTTTTACGATAAACATGTATCTAATATATATATATATATTTTAACGTATATATAAATATATATATATTTTTTTTTTTTTTTTTTTTTATTGCATATCTGTGGCACTTGTGAATAGACGGTAAAGTTCATTTTGTAAGCTATATGTGTTTGTGAATTTCGGGTTATAGGTATCACCAGAAAGCTAATTTTTTTCTCTTTACTTGTGCCTAATAGACTTAGTAATGAGGCTATTACAAAGATGAGTACTAATTTGCGAATCATTGTGGAACAAAATTCTTTTTTCCTAAAATACGTCTTAAAATATTTTTTCACCTAACCGACCATTCACAAGCGACCTAGATATGAACCAAAAGATCTAATAGTGATTGCTGTTTGTTGAGAAAGAGTAACATTTTATTCATTAAATGGGATTTGTAGAATAATACCCGTGTCGCAAGAAAACAGAAAACTGTTTTCTAATTTCTGATGCAACCAAAAACCTTACAGAATCAATGCCAAAACGGATTCATGAGGTAATTAAAATGTTACAATTTCAAACTCAACAAAATATTAGATTTTGTTTCAACATGTTAAAATGGTGAATTATTGAATGAATGAAAATAAACGTCGTGTAAATTAAAAACACTGTAATATATTCATTGGTAGTAATATGTTATATTAATATACATTTATTATTATTACAAATAAAATAAATTTTATTATGACATCAGAGAATGAACAAAAAATAATTCGTTTTATAAATTCTAATATTATTATTAGAAGATAAATATTCCAAAGGTTCTGGATTTCAGATCTTACTTAAGAAATCGCAAATGTCAAATTAAAAAAAAACAAACTATTTCTCCGAGTGTTTAAATATTGTATAAGTGTTTTGAACCAGAATAAACATTTTTTGAAATGAAAAATAATATGTATTTAAGGCTAACCATAATTCTCTAAGAATAACAAATATGTATAATGTAATGTTGCTATTGTGCGACTACATTTATTTTGTTAGTTCTTGAGTTTCGGCTGTTTCAAATCGTAATCGTAATCTCTATTTTCTGATAGTGAATACATAATTTTAGAAATTTGAAATTTGGCTTGAAGTAGCCTTGATTTTCGTATATACACATACCTGTAGAGTACCTGACTAAACAATTATACTTTTATTTCTAGCAGGATTGAAACTTACAAATCCAAACCTTTAAACACCCTCTTAATTTTTTCCATGGCTTACAAATCTGACATTTTTTTTTTTTTCTCTTTTTTTTTTAAATGGGACCACTTATATTTCTATTTTTTTTTTCAAGGCACTACAAATGATGTCACCAACGTAGTTATTTCAAATAGAAATCTTT
The DNA here is from genome assembly GCA_003667255.2 of Euschistus heros. Taxonomy (NCBI): domain Eukaryota; kingdom Metazoa; phylum Arthropoda; class Insecta; order Hemiptera; family Pentatomidae; genus Euschistus; species Euschistus heros. The sequence goes on along the minus strand of RCWM02000051.1, from coordinate 1,461,804 downwards.
TATTTCTTGTGAAATGAGATATTTGAAAAATGACTCCAAAACTACCAAAATCAGTGGGGAACATTTAGAATTTATTTACTAACCAATGCGTAATATTTAAAAAATATAATGATAATATAGTGGTGTTGACCTAGTTTATGAAAAGTTCACATCTTATTAGAAAAAAATATATAAATTTTATCGTTTATCATTAGGGATAAGAATTGATTTATAATAATCACACGATTATGAATCAGACTTTGGATAATCGATTCCTGATACTGATCTTTCATAATAAGAAAAGAGTTGGTGGAATTAAGAATCAACATTTAGAAGAGAGGCATAGAGGAGAGTGCCCAAAACCGGACAATTTGTTTATGATTTAAAAAAAAAAAAAAAATAGAAAATTGTAAAAAATTATGTTTTAAAAGCATGTACTATTTAATTTGTAATGTTGAGCATCGTTTAACTTTCATTTTTAGAAAATCTAATTAAAAATTAGTAGAAAAAAAATTATTTTATAAAACCGTCCATTTTCTCAATTTTTGACATAGTTGCTAAACTCGGACCTTGTAAAAATAATCAAAATTTTAAAAATGGTATTAAATCATAGAATATTCAATCTAGCTTCAAATTTAAGTATAATATAACAATCAGAATACAATATAATACAAAACGATGAATATTTTATTCTCAAAAAATGATAAAGAATGTATTTTAAACAGAAACATAATTTAAATCCTTATCGACAATAATCGCAGATATACCATACACATCTTTTTCAGCTCCAGCATTATCCACATGGGCCCACAGTGAGCACATAACGTACATAACCCAATACTCCATAGCAAGTCAATAGCGAACCTGCTTTTCTTCAAGATTAGCCAAAACCGTAGGTCTGCCTCATTGTTTTTTTTTTTTTTTTTTTTGCTGCTTCTTCAGGTGTACCATACTTCATGTTGGTCAACCTCATGAGCGTTGTTTTCGGAAAATTAAAATATTTACTGGCCTTCTTCCATCCCATCCTCTTTTTCCGAATTGCTTTAAAATTGCTTTCGTCATTTTAGAAGGACTCCACTTTCTTTAGTCAGTTTTTCGTATTATCTTTTTGAAATCTGAAATGAAATTTCAAAAGAATAAGAGTATATAATATACTGATATATGAAATTTTGAACATGAACAAATAACGGGCCCAGTTTAGGCAACAAAAGTCAACAGTTTGTTAATCCGATAAATTTTTAAACAATGTTCTAAATGAAATGGTTTGATGATAAACATTAAAATTAAACCATGTCATTTGAGAATATAAATAGATATAAAGGCTTAGCTATGAATATCTAGGAAAATAACAAAAATTGTAGCACTAGTAAAAACTTTTTCCAATATCAAAACATGTAATGGTCAACTGATAAGCGACAGGCGAAGTGGGCGACGAGTGTGCTCCACTACATATCGGTAGATGCCTAAACTACTGATTACAATCGGTCACGATATAGTTGTAGAGAATGCAGTGTCAGAAGACCAGGGGTCCACTTTAGGAGGAGTCCGTTTTAGGGTACTTTCCTATACCTACCGAAATTTATTTTACTACATTTAAAAAAAATAAATAAAATTCAGCTTCCGTTTTAGTGACATACGTAAGTAATTTTTTTTTTCAAGACATTAAAAAATGGAAAACCAAAATAAGAAAAATCTGTTGGGAACTTATTTTAGATAATAAAATGACCAACGATAATCCAAAACAAATACTGTCTCAAATCTTTTATTTTAACTAAATGCATTGATTGATATCAAATACTCAATTGTGCTCATTTAATATGTAAACTTAAATCTAGCTATAGCAATTAATCATCGGATAAGCTAATTACAGATAAAAGCCACAGGTACCAATTTGCAAGGAGTTTTTCTTTTGTCCCCTTTTTTTAAAGCATTTGAAGTTTGAAAAACATATAATATGCTAAATAAAATAGTAGGGTTGGTGTGTTTCAACGTTATTAAGCATTTTACTGCAACAGATTATTAGCATTATCATAATAATTATAATACTAGTGCGCGGTTTGAGGTTATCCTTGTTTTTGTCATCTCTTTGTAGGAAAAAAACTTTGTGGGACTTTGTCCCGATGTAAGGCTTTGGGGAAAATATAAAAAACGCATCAGTAAGCTTCTCAAGTCAACTATATTTTACGAAATACCAGTACAAAAAATTATTTTAAAAAATACGGAACAAAAAATGGAGTTGTATATAGAATGTCCAGTAAATCTCAGTGAATGATGAACTCGGACTGGTCTTCTAAGAAAAATATCATTTTGTGAAACCTATTGCTATTGCTTTCTATCATCGCAATATCTTTATTTCCAACAAAAGTGTCCTGATTCGTTTCTGGAAATTTGAAAGTTTTCTTTAGACGTTTATGAGTGCGGGGACTTGTCCCCTTAACAGTGGGTGGCTTTGCCCCATTTTAAATTTTCGAAAATGGCGGTTCCCCGAACAATGTAAACAACTGATAACAGAGTTATTGAAACAGGAACGTGCAGCTTAACCATGAGGTTCATCACAGTAATTTTGACTTTGGAAATACCTCAAACCACATTTGAAATAATTGACTTAGAACAAGAAAAAATATTACATCAAAAGAGAGAAGAATAAACTTACCTCATTTTGTTAGCCAACGTTAACACTATCACCACGAGTTTTGGTGTGCAATTGATGGCTATTATATTACCAGGAATATCTTAATTTTTTTATTAATTCCATAATATATATATGGGGAGGAGGACCGAAAATATCAAGGGAAAAGCCAAGACTAAATGTATCCTTTCTGCGTTTCCGTCTTACTATATTTAGTAATTTAGACAGGAGTGGATAAATAAATAAAGGTAAAAATGTAATTAAAAATAAATGAAAGAAATGGGCTAGTTCTGATTTGCGTAACCATTTCCTACCAACATAGCCAAAACAACTAACTACAAAACAGATACAATATCCCAAATTCATAAAAGCGTCTTGATTACAATAATTAGGCATCAACACTTGCAATAAATAACATTAAGACTTTTTTTATAAGTAAGCTGTTGATATTTATTGCAGTATATAATTTTTACAATAAGTAAATGCGCGGAAAAATGAAAACAATGGCAAGTCTATAACTTTTTTTTAGTCTATAACTATAACTAATGGATGATATTAGTAGCACGCCGACTAATGTTCTACATTAGATAGTCCCTAGGCCAATTTCTTTTCAGGCATCTCGGAGGATAATCGGGAATCGAGTAACAAGCAAGTTGGGAGACTATGGTAGTGGATTCGAGCGGGTATGTAGCTTGTCCTGGAAGAATAGGTAATTTCTATGGGCCAAGTCTGCAGCATATGTGACATCTAGATCGTTGTGTATAAGTTCATTTGTGGCGTAATAAGGAGCAATAAGGATTTTGCGAAGAGTTTTGGATTATAAAATTTGTATAAGAGAAGATTTGGAAGGTTTAATGGAGCTCCAAAGCTCAACTCCGTATGTCAAAGTGGTTCTATTTACTATCATGTAAGAAAGTTTTTTTGTGATGAATTGGGTGATTTGAACGTTTGTCTAGTAAACGTTGGCGTTGTCGAAAACAATGCCAAGCGAGGTCTAGTGGTTTAGTTTTTTTTAAATGCTAAAATCATATTATGAACCACTTATAAATATTTTAATTTATTTTTATGTATTTTCTATAATATTTTAAATTTAGATTTTATTACTTGCAAATACTTTTAATTAATAGACGCTTTAAAATTCACTGAAATATCATTAATACCAATACATAATTTAAAAGGTTTTTTTTTTTTTTCCTCTCTTTTAGATTTTAATTCACACCTGTTATTAAGGTAATAATCAGTGAATGTGATGAAATTGAATACTACAGGCCTTGTATGCGTGTGGGAGACTAGTACTCAATAGTACCTCCTCCTGGCATGGATTAAAGAGATTTATTTGAGCAAATCTCTCATCCAGCTTCTTTTAAGCCTTCTGAGAGTATTTCCAGGTATGTCGGTCGTGGCCATGTCATTAATGAGTATGTTGTTATGTCCATGAAGTCTGTCATGAAACCGTCTATAAAGGTCATGTATATGTTCCTTTACTGTGGGTATTTCTAAATCAGTGTGAAGTGGGTGGGATTGAAACGTATCAAAGTGATTTCGTGGTTAGTCTGAGTAATTTTGATAGGAATATTTGTATTTTTTTAAAGGTGTGTATTTTTTTCAGTCCCGTATATTTGTGTGGCGTATGTCCATATGGGTTTAAGTAAGTAAGTGTATGTATTCAGTCGGAGTTTTAATGTCGACCGTTTATGAAGCATTGGATACAGAAGTTTTAATCTCTTGGTTAGACTGAGACGTTTTTGTTTTACGTGTGGGCCCCAGGTCATTTTTCTATCAAATGCAAGTCCTAAGTAATGAATTTCGTTTGTTTGTGGTATGGGTTGATTGTCGATGAAAACAGATGTACAAGAGTCTTGTCTGAGTGTAAAGGTTATGTGCTGTGATTTGGTGTAGTTTAGTTTTATTTTCCATTGTTTGAACCAGTCTTGTTGTAGTATTGTTAAGTGGTGTTGAAGAGTTAATGATGCAATTGTGGGGTCTTTATGTCTAGTTAATATTGCTTTATCATCAGCGTATGTTGCTGTCAATGTTTGAGGGCTAAGTGGCATATCGTGAGTGTAAAGAATATATAACTGTGGAGATAGTATTTACCCCTGTGGTACTCCGGCTTTTACTGGATAAATAGAGGAGATTTCTGAACCTTGTCGGACAGAAATCAGAAAAATCAGAAGAAATCAGAAAAAGTCGGACACGGTGTAGTTGATGAACTGTTGAGTGAAATAAACGGAATCCAAATTGATGTGTAGGCAGTACTTGTTTATTTGTTAATATGTCTAGTATTCGTCGGAAAAATAATTTTTCAAAAACTGTAGAACACCAAGGAAGTAGGCTAATTGGTCGTTAGGAAGAAGGTGAATCGGTGTTTTTGTTTGGTTTATGTATTATGGTAATATAAGAACTTTTAAAAGTAGATAAAAAATATATTATTAATATTACACTCACTAACTGTAGTACAAAGTACAAATTAAAATGTTACAGTTCTTAAGTGAACATGTGCACAGCTACTACTGTTTAAAGCGGTTTCATCTGCAAACTATGATACATGCCATACATGTTGAGAGCATATGTGTCATACAGGATATATGTCATACAGGATGTTGAGAGGGGGCACTCGAATGAATTTAAGCATTTCTTTATATTAACATACCAAATTTTAATATGTTGCTAACTTATTAATATTTTAAATATTGTTTCGGGGCCATATTATTGATGACCATCATCAGGACTCAAACAAGAAATAGTTGGATACAGAGTAAGAAGAAAAAATAAATATAAAGGGTGAATGAACTATTCTATGTAAAGAGTTGACACTATTGCATATAAATAGAGGTTAAAATTAAAATACAGTAAAATAAGCAAAATATCAGATGATCAAAAGAGACATTAAAAAGATAATATTAATTGTCAAAAATAAATAAAATATAAAGTAATCAAATGGCAAAAAAAAAAAAAAAAAAAAAAAAAAAAAAAAATCGGAGTTTTTCTATTCCTTTTGAATCTGCCAAATCATTACAATGTTTTTTTAACCTCTATTCGTTAAGATGACCTTGATATATCGAATTTTGGAATATTCCTTAGCATGTCCCGCACCTCTAGAAAACGAAGTTTTATCGGAAAACCTATGCATATCGAAGTCGATTTGTTAAATAAGTAGCGTTTATACTGAAGTAAGTACGTTTTTCCAAGGATTGTCGTTTCTCAGAGCGGTCTTTCTTCTCAAGTAAGCCTGTAACTATACCCCCTCCCCTCACATCTTTTTCCGGTTTGTTTCAGTTCTTGATTAAAAAAAAAAAAAAATGTGCGATACGCTTCGTCTTCTGTTGTTTATTAACACTTTTTGGATTCCCGAAAATGTTAGGCGTAAAATCCTTTCGTTATTCAACCAGTAAATGCCGTGGCTAACAAAAAGTGCGATATTGCGAAAGGGTTTGGTTTGGAATTCCAGTGAACACCCTGCATAAAATTTCGAAAAATATGAAAATCAAGCTTTTTCATCATCTAGGTCCCGAGTTGCAAGATATCGACGAGTTTGTTTTCAAGATGTTAAAGCAGTGCCGTGGCAAAAACTTATCGATAAGTGGTCTGGCTGGTAGTAAGGCTTCAGAAAAGTAAATCTTCAAGAAAGATAAATCAATTTTTTTTTCTAAAGTACCGAGGAAAGTGCATAGATAGACGATAATGAGTGTAAAAAGTGGAGTGAAAAACGTGTTAAGCTTACAAAAGGGTACAATCCTAAAAATATACGTAAATTATTCTTGTTGAACTGTAGATTTCAATAAAATATTCTATAGTTACTCTGAGGATACAGGATGTCCCGAATTTAAATGGCAAAACTTCAGGAACTTATAGGGGCCCGAAAAACTAACACAAAAAGTCCTTTAAAGAAAAGATTTGCTCGTTTTTGCTTAGCTTTAGAGAAAATCGCAAAAAAGAAACAAAACAAAATTGTTACAGGTAGCGATTATCACCTTTCAAAGTTCGTCAGGCTAGGCAGTGAGATATGTAAACACTTAATGTTATCCTTTACATTCTTTTATTTGTTTACATTTTGGCTTCCTTCTAGGATTATAATTCCTAAATCAGTCTTCAGTCAGTTACTCAGATATGTTTGTGCGAATATCATCAGCCACAATGCCGCATACATATTCTAATGTTGAATACGCTAATATGATTTTTGTGTATGGTTTCTGTAACGGTAATGCTTTAGAAGCGGTGCGGGAGTATGCGCGCCGATTTCCAAATAGAACAGTGCCTAATCGACGAGTCTTTTCGTTAACTTTTAATAGACTACGAGAGACTGGGTCATTCTTAATACGTGATGAAGGCGACCAATTCCAGGCAGCAATAAGAGCAGATTATCGGAGAAGAAATTGTGTCCAACACCACTTCGATAACAATCCTGAGACTAGCATCCGAAGAGCATCTGCTGCATTAACATTATCGCGGAAAGCAATATGGCGTACTTTGAAAGCTGATAATCGCTACCCATACCATCTTCAAAAAAGTTCAGAATTTATTACCTCAAGATTATGTCAAGAGATTGAATTTTAGTAACTGGTTTCTTGACAAAATTCGCGATGATAATTTATTTCCATTAAAAATTATATGGACTGATGAAGCTACCTTTACAAGAGGAGGAATTGTTAATCAAAGAAATTATCATATATGGGCTCCTGCTCATTATAGCAGAGTTGCTCGAGCTTGGCTGGATATAAATTATCCACAACGATGGATTGGACGTGGAGGGGTAGTACCTTGGCCACCCAGATCACCTGATATGACACCCATGGATTTCTTCGTATAGGGAACCTTGAAGCAGAAAGTTTATTTGGTGTCAATCAACTCAAGAGAGCAATTAAGAGACCGAATCATAGATGCAGTGCACCAAATATCATCAGAACAATGTTTAGCTGCAATTTATCAAGTGAGTGCTAGTGTAATGCTTGCATTGATGCAAGAGGACAACAAATGTGAGCAATATTTACATTAAAAAGAACATAACATAAATATAAATGTAAATAAATAAGTATAAAAATGAAAACTTGTTTTTTTTCTTTTTTTTTTTTTTTTTTTGCGATTTTCTCTAAAACTAAGCAAAAACGAGGAAATCTCTAAAGGACTTTTTGTCTTAGTTTTACGGTCCCCTATAAGGTCCTGAAGTTTTGCCATTTAAATTCGGGACACCCTGTATATTTGATAATGAACTTCTCACCTCCACAAAAATCGAGTCAGAAATCACCTCAATAAACCTAACCTCGCTATATCGAAATCCTCGATAATTCATGTACCCATTGAGGTTCGATTGTTATGATCAAGTAAATATTAATTCGTAAATAAAAAACATTAATATACGTCAATGCGACTGGCCAGTACCATTATAATTTTACTGCTTCTTTATGACTGGCCATTTTTCAGCTGGAAAAAGTGCTCTTGATCGGAGTTATAATTTTGCCATAGTCTTGGTATGGCCGCTTCAATAAAATTATATAGTTCAAGGAGTAAGTCAAGGGAACGAGGAAATTTAAATAAATCATCTTGAAACGTGATCTTATATTTATTGAGACCCTTTAATGAGGATTAGGGAACGGATAACTGTATTTTTTTTATTTTTTTTGTGAAACGCGGGGAAGTCCAAATGTTTCCGGTCTTAGATAGGGAGGAAAGGGGAAAGAAAAAAACTGGTTTTATTTTTTTTTCAATATATTCTTCTCCAAGCTCTGTATACTTGATTCAACTCTTAGCAACATTCCTATTCCATGATAAAAAGTACCGTAAACCAGGGCTAATTGGAACTGGTTATGCACATTTAGCACTGCAGGGCTTGGTTCTTCTTTTTATTTTAAATTATCTTGGACCAAATGATAGCTACGCAACTTAAATTCAAATTCTCATTTGAGCGATTTCGTTATTTTCAATACGAAATTTTACATCACCTTCATAGCTTTGTTTCCTTTGTAGAAAATATATTTAGGATTTTTAAATTTTAAAGGTTATTATTATTATTACACGCGAATTGACCACTTAGTATTACACTACAATTTTATTTGCTCTTATTCTTTTCTATTGCCTTTAGTTTCCACTGTCTCCAGTACTTTTTCATGTGTTCACTTTTGATATTCTGTCCACGTTCTTCCGCTTCTCTTAGATCTTCCTTCAGGTTGAAACCCCTCTACTCTACTTCCAGATGTACCTCTTTCCAACATTTGGGACTCTGTAATGCTTAACTGTTCCAGGTCTTCCCTAACTTCTTTAATCCACGCTTTAGTTGTCTTCTTCTTCCAGAGGTAGTTGAATATCAATTGTGTTAATTTGCCTTCGTTCTTTCTGTACAGAGAAAAGTCAATTTCCTCTTCCGCACAGTCTCTGAGATACTTTCCACATTTTGATAGACTTCTTTGTTGCTTCTCAGTTCCCATCTATCTTTAGTCTGTACTGCACCTATGATCGTTCTTAAAATTCTCCGTTCCAAAACTTCTAGCTTCTCGAGGCTATAGTTCATCGATGACAATTAACTGTCGTAGAGAAATTCTGTTTTTACGACGGTGTTGCATTCTCTTATTTTGGCATTCCAAGAGAATCACTTCTTGTTGTAGATATTTTTTGTCAATCCATAAGCTCTTTTCTTTTTTAGAATTCGATTTCCAACAGCTCCTTTATCCAATCCGTTCTTCTGTATTGTCTCACCAAGGCACTGTAATTGAGAATGCAATGGCATGTAAATAACTTGTGAAGAACTGCTCACTAGTAGCACTTCAATAAAATCTACACTAAAAGGTCTCTAGGCCATCTTCTTTTCAGACACCTCGGAGGATTATCAGGGATGGAGGAGGAAGCAAGTTGGGAGACTAGTGGATTGGAGTGGTTATGGAGCTTACTATGGAAGGATAGGTATATGGGTTGGGCAAAATCAGAAACATATGGAGCATTAAGATCTTTATGGATAAGTTTATTGGTCACAGAGTAAGGAGCATTGAGGATTTTTCGAAGGATTTTGGATTGTAAAGATTGGATACGAGATGAATTGGATGGTTTAGTAGAGCTCCAAAGCTCAACTCCGTACGTCCAAATAGGTCCAATAACTGTCATGTAAATGAGTCTTTTGTAATTAATTGGGAGCTTTGAACGTTTGTCTAATAAATGTTGAAGTAGTCTGTAAAACTAATAATTAAATCTTATTTTAATGTAGTGAATTTAATTTTGTTTGTTACTTTTGCGTTTTTTTTATTATTTATTTTATTTGTTTTTCAGATTTTAAATGTATAAGGTGGGAATTTTTCTCGTTTACGCGCAGCGGTAAAGCAAACTCCTAAAAACAGAGAATTTACTTTATTTCCATTTGTCTTATTAATTTAATTGTTTATATAATTATTAAGTTTATTCACAAGGTATTACTTAAATTAAATTAAGCGATTAATTAATAATACAAACATTTTTTTAAATACAACTACACAAATAATAATTACACACGGAATGTTTTTAATATTCAATACATGGTCAATTTACAGGGTGAACTATATGAGGAGAAATCATAAAACAAAATATGACTACGACAATTTTGATTTATTTTTTTGTAATCAGGAGATTAAAAGAAAAGTATTAAGTGAAATATAGAAAAATTAGTTGCTAAAATAATGAGTGGCCTATTAATGATTGAGCATAAAATATTTAATATTATTAAATTCTAAATATATTATTTTTAAAAACGCTTAATTGAATAAATGTTGCATTACAGTTAACAATGTATCCATTAATACAATATGCACAATAAAAGTAGAAGAAAACAAAATGAATAAATAAAAAAAAAATAACTCTCCACTATAAAAAATAAAAAATAAAAAATTATGGGACTAAGGGTTTATCCCTCTATATATTTTTTAATACTTACCAATATTTTAAAATTGATTTAAGTACAAATCTTTAAATAACTAAAAAGGGACTTGGCCTTTTTTCATAATAAATGGAAAATTAAAATTAAATTAGCTAATAGTTTATCCTAGCAGTTATGAATTAAAAGACTCGCTGCGAGGCCGGTGATCCCTGGTAGCACACCCCCTTGGAGAGACACTGCCCCAGGGAACGAAGGCCATGGGCAACCCCCCATCTTGCTCCGGCCGGGTACCTCCGATCAGTTGTACCCCAGCGCCAGCGGGATCCACATCTAGCAGTCCGGCTCTTAAGGACTGTCTTAGTGTATATGCAGCAAGATATATCAGGTTAGCAGACTTGTATATCTATCGGTAAATATATACCCAATTCTATTTGTTTTCAGAATTGAGAAAATAAAAAACAAGTCTTATACTAAACGAACAGTATGTACTCAAATATATTTTTTTAAATATAAAATTTACAGTAAAAAAAAAACTTACATTATTATAAAGGCAAGGGAGAAATAATTTTAAGGTTTTAATGAAATCTACTTCAGAAACTAATATGAAACATATTTTTATTTAAAATCGAAATTTTATAATTTTTTTCTCGAACGAAAAAAATCCTTTAATTTTGAGTCGGTTATATTTTTCTTAATATAGAAAACATTGACACAATTCACAGTAGAAACGGTTTAAAAACAGTGTCTCAAATTAAGAAATTAAATTAACCTCAATTTCCATTTTTTACTTAAATGAAGTTTTTCTGAATTGTTATTAGGTTCTGGACGAAACTAAAGAACAATTTCCTTTTGTTTTTCAAACAAGATTTATTTGTATAATTTTCTTATATTTATGGCACTTAAAAAAAAAAAACCCAAAACTATTACATTAAATTGAAAAAAAAAATATCCTTTAGAGTACAAATAAAGTCTTCATAAACATTTATTCGCAAATAAAAACATTGTTCATTATAATTATTGAAAAATAAAAAATGAAATAAAATTTAAAACATGTAGGTATATTATTTTGAAAATAAATAACGAATAACAATTTTTTTTTTTTGTATTTACAGTAAAGTAAATACATTTATACCTGAATCAAAACCGTGATGAAAATACTTATACCCTTAGCTGATATATTGCCACTTTTTCATACAGGTATGCCAACTTTGCTTCTAATAATTGTTCCACCTTTCCAAGGGACTTTTGCAAAGGATCTAAGAACATTACCTGAAAATTTAGAACGAAATATAACAAAAAAGATTAATCTTAAAAAAAGAACGGAGATGATCATGATCATAAGATTAAATCATAATCGTCAATATTTTTATACTACTATTTATGCAATACAAAAAAAAATTAAAATCCATAAATAAACAAGATACTTATTTATTGCTTTATTATTTATTTATAATTAAACACATATACTTGAAACTCGCATTTATTTCTTACGAAGTGACACGTTTCGAGATTTAATTCTAAACAATATTAAATTACTATAATTAATATTACTTCTTTAAATTAAATTATTAAATAAAAAAAGAGAACATATATGACAATATCGATTTATTTTAAAAATCAAAAACTTCGACTGTTCATTTAATATAAAAAAAGAAACAGAAATACCGAGAGTGCATTTACTTCTGCAATTTGTAGATTAAAATTACAAGTTAGTTCCTGAATATATATGTCTATATAAATTAATTTCTTTTTAACTGTGTGTTAGAGAAAGGAAGATTATTAAAACACATAGATGTTTGTTAATTCGTGGAGTTCACACATTTGAAGATCCACTGAGATCGTATTTTTACCATAATTTTGATATTGATATATAATAAATAAACTTTTTTATACATGTGAATACAAAATATACAATAAATCGAATTTATTATTTATTAGATAAAACTAGCGATACCTGCTAATTAATAAGTTATATAATGTATCCATTGACTGTTTATTTCTAATGGCGCCCTCTTGAATGAAAGTACTCCATTCTTTTGTAATTCAGTGTCAGGCTCGAAGTTGAACTTGAAGAATTTCGAGACATATATTTTTGCATTGTGGGTATTGTCGAAATTAATGACAATAATTAAATTAATAATAAAAAGATGTACGATTTATGTTTTTGTACGATTTATGTTATATAAATAAACAGAATAATTTGGGCTACATTTTAATTAGCCATTGTTTTCCTTTGTTCACATTAGCACTAACCTCAAATCCTAATTTTGGCCAGATTTTAATCTTCACAGCAATATAAAATATTTAAATTAAAATAGAAATTTTCGTCCATCCGTATTTTTAAGCATAAGTAACTACGATGAAGACTTGAATATTTGTCTTCTAATAAACATAAATGTGAAAATCATAAGAATTTTTATTTTATTTTTTTTTATATTGAAATAAAATTTGTTATATAACTCGGATAAACATAAAATACAACAAATTTCGTATTTCTAAAGGACATATTATTCTCCTTGCATAGGCAATTCCGTCTCCCCGTAATCCATATCAATTTTTCCCTCCGTTTTTTTAATTCTGATTTTCACCGATACTTTTAAAATCATCTTTGGAAATTTTTTATATATTCATTGTTAAAATAATACGGATAAAAATTGGATAACTATTATTGTAAATGATCATTAGAGAATATTCATAAAATGATATTTTGGTTGATAAAATTTCGAAACATTTCAACAAAAATGTTCAAGTAACTTATTTAAACCTAGCATTTGGTTAATTACATATGTAACACTAATAAATATGCTTATGAAACTAGATTAATTTCAATGCAGGACTTGAATAAAAGACTATAAATAGGTTGTTTGTTTAAAATTTGTGGTTAAATAATTAGATTACATTGTTATTCCTTTCATAAACTTCATGAATTTTGCGCTATTGTTGTATTAAAGTTATATATAAATTAATTGAATAATATTTTTTCGTTTTAGAATCGAGGAAATTCGTCTTCAGATTTTTTTATATATATATATATATATATATATATATATATACCTATATATATATATATATTCTCTGGAAACAAGAGACAAAGATAATACTAACAAAACCAAAACTATTTAAAAAAAAAAAAAAAGAATAGTACATCCCCGGCTTGGAGAATTTCAATTGGTATCATGTTTGAAATATTTTGCTGACTTGATTCTCATTCAGAATGTTAAATCTAATTTGGTAGTCTAGTGGTGTTCGGCCACTGTGAGCAGCTGCCAAGACGGTTTGTTAAACATCTACAATTTGTTGCAAAAGAACGATACTGTTAGTTAACGGCTTGTATTTTTCTGTTCATTTCCAACTTCTCTTTCAAAATGTGTCCTAATTTCTTCTACGTATCTACATGAATATTTACATCATTTAAGAAATTTGAAACACCGGTACGTATATACGAAGGGATAGTATTAATATCTATAGAAACTCTTTAATCAAAAACCCCCATTTTTTTTCGTTTAGTTGGATTTCATAATTTAATATTTTACTATTTTTCGCAACATGCTGTAACTGAGTTATATTTAAAGGAGTTATTGTGTAAAAATTAAGATCAGAAAGTTTTTTGATTTAATTAATTTATTAACGCATGAAGGGTTTCGTATTTTATTTGAATAGGCCTAACCTATGAATTAAAAAGCAAAACTAAAAATTAAAATATGTTTACACATTTCTGTCAGTGTTAGGGAATTGTATTTACTATGATTTTGTTGAATAAGTTATTTCCAAATACATGTAATTTTTAACAGACTTCAAAAAAGAGGAGTTTGCTACGCGATTATCCGTCAAATATGAATCGATTTCAATGATTCTTGATTTGATCGGGAGGTCATGCTTCAAATGTGGTTTCATAAAAAATTTATTAAAATCAACTCAGGATTTTTTAAGAAATATAAAAAAAAAATTCAATAAGAAATCACTGTTATATAACCTTTCATTATAAACATATTACTCCACTGTAACTAAATATAAATTATGTACACAAATAATTTAAATAGATAAACATTAAACATTGAAAAATAAAGTTCATTTTTAGAAAGAAAAAAAAACAAAAAAAACGACTTAAATATTAAACCTTCATGTTTAATAATAACGGCTGGCACCGACTATAATAACTGATAGTAAATTGTGAATAGGTACATCAATGTTTTTTTTCGAAGTATTTAAAATCTAATTTGTTTACTTTTCAGTTCAGGATTGTACATGAAGGTTTAATCTTGAAGTATGTTTTGGGTTTTTTTTTTTTGTAAAAATGAACTTTATAAATATAAATGTTTTAAGTTAATGATCTCTGTTATTAAAAGTAATTCAAGCCTTTTATTTATTAACTTTTGGTCATAAACTTTTGCTAGATGAAGGACAATTGGTGCTTCAAAGAGTAAATGCCGGTCTTAAAAAAAAAAATTAATTATTATTTAGGAGTCTCTCTACATCTCAAGCTCATAATGTATCGAGTCCTACTATTTTCCGTAACTCGCCGGTTATTAAACAATTCTAGCCAGAGTGGGAAAGTCGAGATTCGCCATGATCTGGCGACTTTAACGGGCGCTCAGTCGCATCATACAACATTTAAAAGTACCATCAACACTTTTTACTAAATATTGATAATGACCTACTATTAATTTAAAATTTCGGACGATCTTTGAATGTTGAGATTCCTTTGTGTTTCTTGTTTACAAATTTCATCATAACTCATCAGACATAAACATCTTTGGTCGTGACAGTATATATTGCTAAATTTATACAGCATTAAATTAATATGTCATGCATTAAAATCGAATTAGATAAACATAGGTGAATTCTTTTAGACAAAGTCATGAAATATACTTTTATTAATAAATAAAAACGAATTATATCTTCAATGAAGAAGTCTTATAATGATACTTATGGATGAAACATATTAATTAATTATTAGTAAATTAGTAAATAATAAAATATATCAAATCTGGAAAATATTGTAAATTTAATTAAAAGTAATTAATTAGTTCTTGATATATTATTAAATAATAATAATAATAAATAATAAATGATTATTTATTATTATGGTTTTGAAACTAAATAATTATTTAAAAATCAAGATAATTTGATTCATAAATATAATTTAGTCCAATGCAATAATTTAATGTTATAACTCTGAACTCGTATCGGGGCAACGGAGTGGCGAAACACAGGCTGTTTCTCCTTTCACATTTCTTCTGAGGCCTTGGCAGTGGTAAGGTCTCGCGTTGTCTGACCACTTTTACGTTATTCTACGAATTGCCGAATTGTGTGTTTAATCATAATTAAAATCGTATATTATTTTATATAGTTAATAGATCATATCTGATTTTTAATTGAATATATTTTCAAGCCCCCATTAGAATTTATCATGTTAACATATCGGACATAAAAGAAAAGAAACTGCTCCTCATTTCCGACTAATCCATCATTTACTAGACAAGTCTTCAAACTTCCCAATAAATTACAAAAGACTTATTTACATGACGATTGGACATACGAAGTTGAGGTTTGGGATTCCACTAAACCATCCAATTCTTCTCTTATCCAATCATTGCGTTCCAATTCCTTCGTATAATCCTAATCCTTAATACTGCAAATAATGCAATATCTTTATGTCACAAAGTTATCCATAAAGATCTTAATGTTCTATATGTTGCTGATTTGGCCGAAACCAGATATCTATCCGTTCATAGTAAACTCCTTAAATACTCGAATCCACTAGTCTCCCAACGCCTCACACTCAATTCCTTATAATCCTATGAGGCGCCTGAAAAGAAGATGGCCAAGAGATCTTCGAATATAAAACTATTGCAGTATCACTATCGGAATAGTTCTTTACATGCCATTGTAATCATTTTCCTCAAATTTACTTGTTATATATAATGTATACAGTTAAGTATTAATAAATAGTTTTAAAAAATGACCACGTTCAACTAAACTCCCCGTCCAATGTATCGCAACACTTTGAAATATTTAAATTTTATAAAAAAAACTTTTTTTTTATAATGAAGAAAGGTTGTGAAGTGTATAATCAAGATACCTAAACATAAACAATTTTTATTAAAATTAATTACAATATTTCTTCCAATAAACAAAAAAGTTATTTTTTTTAATTTTTATTTTTTACAATCCCTTTGGCTTGAATGACTGGTTCCACTAGTCTTGGCATACTTGTAAATAACTAATCGAATGATAAACATGGACTGAAGGAAATTCGAAAAAAATAATCTAAAATTCCATCGCTTGTTATAAACTAGGAAAAACATTGGTGTGTCTAATCATATAAATTTTATAATGTCTCACGTTTGATAAATAATATTAATATGAATATAAAGCAAGTATGGATTAAGGTAAACACCAGGAAAATATCGAGGATTATGGGTGTTACAATGGTTTTGACGTGGAGCTTATTTAGATTTGAAATTCATTTTATTTGAAAAAAAAGTTATATAACACTAACAAACTAAAGTGATAACACGAATAAAAACACATTGACTACTTCGTTTATTATGTATTTTTCTTTTTTTATAAACTAAATTATAAAAACAAAATTCAGTTGTCGTGTAGAAGACTATGAGTCAAATAGCCTTTAAAAAGAGTAAACTGTTAAGAACTTGCAGATATTAGTGTTGTGAAATGTTCCAGTTTCACTTCCAAATAAGGCTATTTTAGTATAAATTATATTTTTAGAGTACTTGCTGATTTCGGAGAACGATCGAAAATTTGCCTACTAAAAAGTGCACAATCTTGACTTGTCGACTTATTAACGACGGTTAGGGAATTGATTTCTATTTATTAATAGATCAAATAAAATATCCGTTCATAATTCCTACTTGCTTGTAGATTCCTAGAGTTTTTCTTTGTGTTTTTCATAATTATTAGAATAATAATTTACTTTTCTCTTTATTTTTAAAATGAAACTTTTTACTTTTCTTGAATAATGCCAAACAATATTTTTTTTAAATAATTAAAATAATCGCCAAATTTCAGGAAGACATTAAATATTGTTTGCATTGAGAATTCCGTAATATGCCATGTCATTCTTCCCTTTTTGTAAAATAAACTGTTTCATTTTCTTGCACTTAAGGTAAAAGAAAATTATGTAGCGAATATGGGTCAGTTATAATTACTATTAATAAATGGGAGAGGTATTAAGAAACTAAGTTAATAACTGACCAAGGTAATAAATGTGAATGTTGACTATTGCCGCTACGAATATCACTTGCCGACCTTCAGTCCAGTTGCTATATTTCTCCTCTTGTTTCGTAAACATTGCACCTTTTGCCGTTCATTGAACCGTATCAGTTCAACACATTTACTCTATATTCCTCTTATCCTTTGCGATTATATTTTTAATTTCTATTAATAAGTATTTACGTGGGAAAGAGTGGCCTACTTGTCGAAGGCTGCCTGGACACTTTTGGCTGGCCAAGACCAAATCAATGTGTGATCATCAGCTAAGAAGATGTCGCAAGATTTACTCGCCGCTAGGTCAGGCATACAGGTTGGCCAACACAAGATATCCTTGGCTGTCAGCCTGCACACTGATGCTATTCCCTCAGATACGAAAGAGCATGATTCCATTTCATCACCACTAATCCACTTTCTCTTACAATTCTTGTCAAACGGGCCTGATGCCACTCATAAAAAAAAAAATTTATTCATGAGACAGTGTTCAACAACTTGATTTTTTAGTCATGTATTTTCTTTTAAACAACTATTGATATTTCTTAAGTTTATATCCCCCTAAAATTCTTTCCTATCTTAGAATTAAGACAAGGGAATAATTAGCTTTTCTTATTCTTTATAAGTAACTATTATAAGTTAAAAAATATAAGAATAGTGCCTTAAACTACGTAATACATTTTTTGTATGTTCTTGAGGTATACGTGATAAAAGGCATGTAACGGCCGATGTCACCAACAAAGTGAGAGATTACTTACCTTCCTCCATGTATTTTTGACATGGAGTCAAATGAATGGAGATCTATAGTTTTCTTTTCTTAGTGTAACGATTTTTCAGTTAGTTTTGTTTTTTAATGTGACTTTTTTTCACACCCTAAAAGCTAACATTTTCACACAATCTAGCTCTGTTGGTGTTATTCAGAGTGAAAATTTGATGAGGGGTTTCTGATTCTAAATTTAATCGAAAATATTTTTTGTTATATAATATTTTACGCTATGACCTACCGTTTAGGAGCTATAATGATTTGAATGAAAAAATACGTTTGGAACCCCTATTTTCCCTTTAAAATTAATTTAATTATTTCGAATAATCATTAATCATTACTTCAATTAAATTATCAATATTAGTAATTTGATCCTTTTAATTCAAAAATGTAAAGTGTTCAAAAGAAGTGAAAGTTGAGAACGATTTTGAAATGTATTCGAGAGTTTTTTGGATGTGGTACACAGACTGATGGGTTCAAAAGTGCAGCAGATTATTTTTTTTTTCTGTCAGAGAGAAAATGTTTTTTTCAAAAGTGACAAACAATATGATACACAACAAACAGAATAGCGAATATTCTTATATTATCTAAATAAACACGAAATTTAAAACAATTTTATTAAAAGACATTAATGAAATGGCTGTCAATATTTTACATGGTAATTAATTCAGATTAAGTAAAAAAAATAAGTTACAATATAGAGGCCAAACATTTCTGAACGTCTGGGAAGATCTGTTCAGTGCTCTTGTAACTTGTGTCATGAAGTGTCTATTTTAGCACAAATGGTGTTTTTAGAAAAATACAGGATTCAGGAAAACGATCAAAACGTTGCCTACTTAAAAATTTAATATATTTTTATATTTAAACCTAATGTATACTGTAATTATCATTCCGATTCATATAACTGAATGTTAACTACCTTAATTTTTACTTTAAGAGAAGAAATGCCTAAAATCTGTAAATAAAAAAATTTAATTATTTAGAAAAACTCATCTATATGACGATTATCAGAACTATTTGGACTTACGGTATAGAGTTTTGGGGATCCACCAAACCATCGAATTCCTCCCGTATCCAATCTCTCCGATTCAAAATCCTTCGAAAAATCCTTAATGCTCTTTACTTTGTCACAAATGAACTGATCCACAATGACCTTAATATCCCATATGTCGCTGATTTGGCACGAACCAGATACCTTTCCTTTCATAATAAACTCATTCCTCATACAAATCCACTTGTCGCACAACTTTTTTCCCATTCCGTTCCTGGCAATCCTCCGAGGCGTCTGAAAAGAAGATGGCCCCGGAATCTTCTTCTTTTGTAGATTTTTCATTAAAGTACTACCTATGGGTAGTTCCTCTACAAGTTCGTCATTATTTCGTATTTTATACCACATATTTACTATAACGTATTTTTTTTTTTTTTTTATACAGTTGTAATTTCTGTTAATAAAATAATAAAAAAAAAATATTATTATTTAGGAGGTGGTTTTAAACCCATTAATGTTTCGATGGCGCTTTTTTTTTTTTTTTTTTTTAACGATTCTTGATTCTTCCTAGGATTATATCTCTCTTAAATTCTAAATATCTGTCTTAAGTTTACATTAAAAATAATTAGCTCGATCAATTATTCAAATTATGCGAAAATGTAAATTAGGTATTTATGAGATAACAATAGCTAGATAATTGATACTCGTGATTCGTTGATGTCGCGTGATCTTTCTTAGATTATGCACAATCGTTTGACAATAAAATTATGGAAGATTAGAACGGTTGAATGTTCTACATACAAGAACAGACTGTTCTTTTCTTATGATTCAATTTTACAAATGGTTCCGTGCTGAAATTTATTTATTGTATTT
Source organism: Euschistus heros (assembly GCA_003667255.2). Classification (NCBI taxonomy): domain Eukaryota; kingdom Metazoa; phylum Arthropoda; class Insecta; order Hemiptera; family Pentatomidae; genus Euschistus; species Euschistus heros. The sequence goes on along the minus strand of RCWM02000051.1, from coordinate 1,441,511 downwards.
ACTTAATAACCTTTGATTAAGTTCATGACATGTCTCTTTTGTATAATATATATCTACTGCAGTATAATATAATATGATTCAGTAAAATAGTGACTTAGATGATTAAAGGATGAAATATTGAATTGTATAGATCTACTTAATTATATAGATTTGAAAATTTCTTGATTAGTATTCAAAATTATATATGGCGACCTTGTTATAACAGTAATCATACGTGTATAATTCAGCTGATAAATGATGTTGGAAAATTCGTCCTTGCAAATTGCAACCAACATCAAAAAATAAAATAAAATAGCCACAGGAATAAATCTGAAGACTTTGTCAACTTTTAATTTTTTTTTAGTATTGATTTATCCTTGTGACTTCCGTTAACGGGTAGTCTATGAATCTTAGCTGTGATAGCTAGGTATTTATGGATTTTTAACCGCATTACCTTATAGAGCTCCTGTTATATTAGGTGCGTCCTTGGAGCTGTCCCTAAAGGATTAAGAAATCCTTGTGAATAGTCGCCATATCCAATAAAACTTTCCATAGACGACACATTCTTGGCCATCCTCACTTAGATAATGCGCCAACAATAGTAATAATGTAATTGTGGGAAACTTATCAAATAAGGCAGGTATCGGCTTTGAATATAGATTGTTTTATAGTAAACGGTGACTTCAGCAGTGTTTTAACGATTCTTTAAGTTCATTTATAATTAAATAAACGTTCTAAGATAAATTTTAATAAACTCATTTTACGTTGCATTTTTACAAAGATAATGTTTTTTATTTACGTTAAATGATAGGAATTAAGTTTTTTTCGTCCTTCCTTGTATGCTGGCAAAAGGGTGTGAGAATAAACTTTTATAGCATTGCTGTGCCTCTAATTATGATAATTTTTTAATATATTTAACATTTTGATATAATGAATGTTAAGGATAAATTCATCTTTCCCTTTTTCGGTTCAACAGTCTTTGGTGAACTTAGGCCTTTCTACAATTTCAGAATTCTCCAGAACAATTCTTCTTATGTCCTCTTTCTTATCAACAATCCAACTCTTACAGGGACATCTTCTCTTTCCAGGGAAGGTTGCCTGGAAAGCTGATTTGGCCTTCTTGTGTTTTACATTGCTAAATGTCCTAACCACCTAATTCTTCTTGTTATAATAAACTTTACAATATTCCCATGCTGTGTAAGGCTATCCAGGTCTTGGTTGGTCCTGATGCACCATACTGCTAGAGCGTACACAAAAGATTCGTCTCAAAATTTTCAGTTCAAGGAACCTTGTGGTTTTTAGGTCTATTGCTTTAAGTGTCCATATCTCTGCTCCGACCACGACGGACCTGGTAGGAGATATGTATGGTTGCAGGGTCGACTTTATAATGATCATAAGGCCAAAACTCTGTGATTTACTTTATTGTAAAGGATAGTTAAGAGCCAAATATTACCCACATTAGTGCAAAAAATATAAAAGATATTACTATCACTAACCTCCCCCCAAAATGACTGAACTAAAATACGTTAATCATCAAAGTATTTCTACAGATTTTCGTTGACCTTATATTTATAATTTTCCGAAATCTATTTCCCATATAAACCGATCTTCAAATGCCGAAAGGCAATTCATGATCCTGAATTCCTATTTTCTCGTATTTTTGTAAATTAAAATAAATGGAGGATTAGAAAAGAAAAAAAATCCCGTCAAAAGAAATACTTCAATTATTAAAAAACTAATGAATAATGAAAAAAAGGTGATAAGAATCACGTCAAAATTGCTGGCATTAGCTACATCGCATGCTGATAGTCAGTTGCAGATAACAAGATAGCCAATAGCTAAATCACCTTGAATATCCTTTTCCAAATTGTGATGGCTTGCTTTCTTCCAATGTTTCACAAGGAAATGTTTCAATATCCTCTGCGACTATTGGCCTGGAAAGAGATAAGAATCGAAATTTTATGCAGACAATTTATTAAACTAGGTTACTCAGTGCTAAGTTGGGCAACATCTTTTTCCCAATTCGTCTGTTCCTTCTCACTTTGTTTACATTGTATTGATTTTTTTCATTTTGTTCACGTTTTCAAGACAATCAGAAGTAAACAATTAGCGGATTTTTTTTTTCAAAAATTAATTTGAGAAATGATACAGAAAAAAAAATTAATATACTCTGAGAAGCAAAAACATTCCACTCAACTCATATTTTCACTTCCTCGGTTAAAATTTTCATTCTGTTTTAAAGATTTACGTCTTCTTATCCTTTAATCAGGACTTTTGAAACGTTTTAGAATTATTAAAAAACACATAGGGTTTCAGATTAGGTACTTGAAGATTAAAGGTAAAAAAAGCTAAATTTGGACGTGTATCTCTTAAAAAAAAATTGATAGAAACAGACTGTCTCCATAATGACAGATACTTTATTTTTGAATTTGTTAAGCAACTTTACACTATCATTATATTTAAAGATGTTCTGCAACGCTTTCATGAAAATAATTACATCATAACGATTACTTAATTAATTTTATTAAGTATCTATTAGATTTTCTAAAAACTAATTCCAACAGCTTAAATCCTTATAGCAGATGTATCATTCTGAATATGTTTTTCTTTCCAATAGTTTTTCTCCAAGCTTCCAAACAGTGAATCTTCTAAAAGGTTGCCGAATATCCGTTCAAGGAACCGGAACTAAAGACGGTATAAAAGTGACAATATTTCAAGCATAGCGAATCTCAGTAATTTTCCAGTTAGTCTAGTATAAAGAAACTCTCCGAATTTTCGAGTACTACAGAGAAAAGTAGATCATTGTGTTAAATTATTTTAAATCGAGATTTGGTTTTAGCCATTAATTAATACGTTTTAAAATTTATTTATAAAATATAGTAAACAATATGAATAACACTTAAAGAATGTAAATTGTGTGATAGAAATTCCTGCTTGAAGCGCAAACATGCTGAGGTTATCTTTTATTTTATTTTATAAAATATAAATTAAATTATATATAATAGGAGAACGAAAACATATCAAAAAAGCAATATTCTCTTATCTTACAAACTAAAGTGCAAAAATATAAGGAAAAAACTTTAGTTTCTTCAATTTGAAATGGTAATCTTACTTTTTTTTTTTTCGAATACAGAATAATTTATTATTTTATTATTTAACGAAATGAAGTTTGTCTTACAGTTGGAATGCTTTATTTTTAAAGAGAATTGTTTTTAAATTCTTTGCCCGACTCATCCTACCACTGTCCTCACCACTTACGCTGATGAAACATGTTTATTATCAGTTAACAATGATTCCTTCATTGCCTCTCAAACACTCTTATCCCATATCCTAAACATTCAAAAATGGAGAATCAAAATAAACCCAAAAATATCTCACCAAATAGTCTTTACTCTTCGTGTTAAAACTACGACTTCCTGTCTTACAGTATCCTTTAATGATATTTCACTAATTTAGTTTCAGACTACTTCAACATTTACTAGACAAACGATCAAAGCTCCCAATTCATTACAAAAGACTTATTTACATGACCGTGATTAGACTTATTTGGACGTACGGAGTTGAGCTTTGGGGCTCTACTAAACCATCTAATTCATCTGGTATCCAATCCTGACAATCCAAAATCCTTCGAAAAATCCTGAATGCCCCTTACTTTGTTGCCAATAAACTTATCCATAAAGACCTTATTGTTCCATATGTTGCTGAGTCAGCCCAAACCAAATACCTATACATTCATCGTAGCTGCATAACCACTCAAATCCATTAGTTTCTCAACTTGCTTCCCACTCCATTCCCGATAATCCTCCGAGGCGTCTGAAAAGAAGATGGCCTAGAGATCTTCTAGTGTAGATTTTTTATTAAAGTGCTACTGATGAGTAGTTCTTTTCAAGTTTTGGCATGTTATTATAATCGTTATCAGCTCATTTACTTAATGTATTTATACAGTTGTAAATTTCAATAAATTGATATATAGAAAAAATAAGAGAATTTTTTGCCAAGTAATGTTCATGTAGTTCGTGAATATTTGCTGTGTTAACAAAGATAAAATATGTTTTTAAATATATTATAAGACAGCATAAAGCTGTATCGTAGAAATCCTACTTCGTTCAAAGCAACTATATTCAAATGAAACGGATCTACCACAATAGTATATTAAAAAAAAAAAAATCCTATGTTTAACAGCGTATAGGAAATGTACGTTTTTTTTTTAATATGCTTTTAAAAATTTTAAATGAGCACGTTTTTGTATTGATGAGAAAAAAGAACTAAAAAATACCTATTTTTTGGAATGATCATTAAGTTCATAAAATATATTTTGTTTAACCTTTACACTCTATTCCTTATAACTATCAATCAAATTGATAATTCTGACAATCAGTGAATTTGATATAAGTGAATTAAGAGGAGCAGAACCCAGCAGTACATCCTCCTGCATTGATTTTAAAAATAAAATAAACATTAATTAGCTTTTAAAAAGAAATAAATAAAAATGTAATTTTAAAATAGGTATAGAAAAAATTAAATTTTCTTCCTCGCTAGGAAAAACAATAGATCAGGGATATGTCTATCTATTATCTACTGCTTCTGTTAAGGAAATTGTAGGCAAGACCTCGAGCCTATCAAAAAAGCCCTGACACAAAAACACAAAAAATTTAGGCAAAACGTGACTTTTTTAATTTAAACCAATATAGCTCTTAAGTGGTTGGCCTAGTGACAAATAAAATGTAACAAACTATTCTCCATTAAATTTCTAATGAGGGAACTGTCGTTGAAGTTTCAATCCGAGCAACACCAACAGAGCAAAAGCCTGTCAAAATGTTACCTTTTTGAGAGTGAAAAAATCGTTACCCAAGAAAACTAATAAACCCCAATATATCCATGTATGCAAATATAATAATTTAGTTAAAATAAAATTGTATTGAGGTTTCTTGTACAAATTTAATATAAGTTTGCGCAAAGATAATAAAACTTAGAAAGCTTGTCTTCTTTTCACGTAAACAATCCATATATGTAAGTTATTTAATAAACGACATCAATTGTTATTTATTAAATAATAAATGTTATTTATGAAGTGGGAGCGTGTTTAAAATATACTTATGAGGATTTATAACTTCACGCCTGTAAGTAAGCAAATAATTTAATCATTAAAGGATTGAATTATTGATATGTTGTTATATCTCTGACATAGTAATGATACATCGTTGCAACAGTACTTTCCATGAGTTGCATTTTCCTCTCGAGATGCGAATAAATCAATAAGATGGGGAATATTTACATAATATCTTATCGGAAATATCTTATTATATAATAACTTAAAAAAAAACAACAACTATTTATTGACATTTACAACTATATATAGCATATACAACAAGTAAATTTGAGAAAAATATCTACAACATGAAGAGATATTCACTATTAAAACTATAATAGTTCTATATTAGAAGGTCTCTTAGCTATCTTCTTTTCAGACGTCTCGGAGGATCATCGGGAATGGAGTGGGAGGCATGTCGGGAGTAGATTCGATTGGGTATGGAGTTTACTGTGAAAGGATAGGTACCGTAAAACGGCGTGACTTTGCACCAGTAAGGTTAACTTTGCACCAACCTCATTAAAAAGTTTCAGTTGAGGAAAAAGTTTTTTCCTGTTGTCAAATGAGGGATATTTGATATTTCTTACTTACTTGAAACAACACTGATTGGGTCTAAGGAATTTTCACGCTGATCCTAGTTACATCTCATGTTTTATAACAGTTAGTTGATTTTAGTGTTTCAACAGGTGTGACTCCTTTGTTGGATAAAGTCGTGCTTTCAACAACTAAATATTTCTCAAATCGATTAATTTTATTCTATAATTATTGTAATTTAAATATATGATATTCATTTTGCTCAAAATATTTGCCAAAAGTCATGGTATTTGAAAATAAAATAGAATCTCCTTTCTGATATGAATTAGGAATGACTTTGCACCAAGTATATTTTTGCGCAAGATGACCTCCCTTTTGGAAGAAGTCTTAGGCAGCATTGCTCCTTCTAAAAAAATCAATAAACGAGGATATTTTGAAGTAAAGGAGTTAATAGTCTGGTTAAAATTTGGGATAGCGTTTCGCTTCTTGTTAATAAAGGTTTTGTCATCTGTGTGCAAGTATATTGACTGTTAATAATTTTCCTAGTTATAGCATTTAATTTTCTCAAGCTAAGGTGTTCGTTTTCATATTTTAACAATTTTTGTCAAACTATTGCAGATTGCATTTTTCCAAAAGTGTTTCTCTAAGAATCTGTGTGCAATTTATTTCATAGGTATCGTTTTGTTCCTTGTTTACCAAAGTTATAGTTGTTTAGGTAATTTAGGCATGTTTTAAGTCGTTATTTTGTTTCTATATAATATTTTGTTGGTATGTTCTTGTATTTTCTATCGTTCCTCAATAAACCTTTAAAAATTGTGCAATTTTGTTTCTCATTTCAATGAAAACATTGTAATTTACAATCGTTTCCTTTAACAAAATCCTTAGAAACAGAGAAAAAAATTACTAGGCTAAACTCCAAACACTATTAAGAAATGAGTTTGCACCTCATAAGTACCATCAAGTGACAGTTGGAGCATTAAGATCTTTATTGATAATTTTGTTTGTGACATAATAAGGAAAATTGAAGATTTTACGAAGTATTTTTGATTGTAATGATAGGGCGCGAGAAGAATTGGATGTTTTAGCTAAGCTCCAAAGCTCAACTCCGTATGTCCAAGTGAGTCTTATCACAGTCATGTAAATAAGTGTTTTGTAATTTACTGGGATCTTTTAACGCCTGTCTAAATATAATGAAATAAATAGTAATTATTATAATCATGTAGAGATAGAAATATACATCATTGTCAAAAACTCTATAAATCCTCATGATTATAGAAATAGTTGACACTTATTTCATAAGTAATGGAGTCGTTCTCATAGAGTATGAGCTATGCAAGACCTACCCGCATGAAGCAATCTATAATTAACACTAGTTGCCCTAGATCAGGAAAAAGCAGTTAATCAACGTATGGGAATTTATCAGGCTATGTTTATTTTGTTTTTTAGTTTATTATGCATTTTTTTTTTCATTTTTCCCATCAGTTTTGACCTAATTGCTTCTTAATTGTGTAGCTAATCACAATCATAGGGATTATTTTTATATAGGTTTCCTGTAAATTAGGTCTTACCTGTCTTTTCATTTAAATCCAGGAGGGAGAATTTTGTTAAAAGATTTTTTTATGTTACTTTAATATTTAACAGGATTTTATTTTTTAAGTTAGATATTTAAATTAGTCTTGATTAAATTAATCACATTACAGGTTAGTAGCTTGTAGAATGTGAATATTATTTAGTACATAATCACAATTTTATTTAATTTTAAATAATTATTATAAATTTGAGTTATTTCATTATTCATGCCTTTCAATTTTAATACGATCAGTGAATCTGAAGAAACGAATATACAGAGGTAAGGAATAAAAATGCGAATATAATCTAGTAATAATTTTTAAAAAACCAAATTGCATTGAGGTTTCTTCTATAAATTTAATATTAGTCAACGTTCAGCTAATAAAACTTGGAAGAAACAAAAAAAAAAATCGAATCGGAAAATAACTCCTAACTAATTAGTTAGGTCCATAAAATCTTGTTTCTTTGAGAATTTTTTTAACATCTCTTAAGTTACTCATGATGGTACAGAAGGATCAACACAATTAGGATTGATAAATTATTATAGTATACCCTTATATGTTTACTGATCTTTCATACACTCGTAAAAACTAAACTATCAGAACCTCACAGTTTTCTGATGCCCTCATGTCCCGAATTGCCTACGTGACATACGTCAGTTTTCAGAATCTTCTCTTCCTAATACACTCCTCTCAATTTTTTTTTTTTCCAGAGTATTATGGGGAGATAATAGTAAGAAGGGGAGATACGAATCCCGCTGAATTCTGGTCATTTTATTTTCTTACCGACTACGGTAAATCCGTATATTAGTCCATTTTCCGCTATGTTAGTCCATAGAAAAATGCGGTGCCTCATGTTTTTGATTAGTCACCGGTACGCCTAACAGAATATCTATATTATTTCCAGACCTACCTTAGTTAATCCTCTTTATCTTTGGGAAGAATATACACCTTCTATGGTTTTTATTGTAATGTCTGTTTAACGGTTCCTCAAACTAAGTATTCGGAGCATGGAGAAACGGATATTATATTTTCCAGTAGCCCATGGATATTTTCGGGGACTATTGTTTATTTTTATTGCAACTAGCTTTGTTATTGTTGCTAAGATTGAAAATTTACCTGAAATAACCTTATCAGAAATTTAATGGTGAATATTTTTTGTTATATTACATTTGTCGCTAGGGTTTTCCGTTTAGGAGCTGCATTTGTTTGAAAGGAAAAAAGCTTGTTTAATTTTTTTTTTTTTTTAACTTTATTGATTTCAAATAATAATTAATTTTTAATTTTATTTATTTAATAATTTAATTCATTTGATCATTTAAATTCTTTTTTAAAAACTATTTATTGATATTTACAAATGTATACATTATATAAAAGAAGTAAATTTTAGGAAAATTATTACAATGTTAATAACATGTAAGGAACTAATCACTAGTAGCACACACAAAGCAATAATTCTACATTAAAAGATCTTTTGGCTATCTTATTTTCAGATAGCTCAGAGGATTATCGGGAACTAAGTGGGAGACAAGTTGGGATACTTATGGATTTGAGTGGGTATGCAGTTTACCATGAAAGGATAGGCATCTGGTTTGGGCAAAATCAGCAACATATGGAACATTAAGTTCTTTATATATAACTTTGTTTGTGACATAAAATGGAGCATTGAGGATTTTACGAAGGATATTGGATTGTAATGATTGAATACTAGAATCGGAAGGTTAGGTCTTATTGCTGTCGTGGATCTTTTTAATTTTAAAATTTATATTGGGAAAGACAGTAGATTATAGAAAGACATATCTATTTTCCTACGCAATTGCTATTCCCAGTCAGGGAGAAACTGAATTTTTTTTTTGGTTTCTTTGCCTGCTTGTAGCCCTTTTTGTTTTAAGCAGCATTCTTCGCCTTTTAACTTGTTTACAAACCCAAGTCCATTCACTTCTCCAACTGGACTTTTTACGAGCGTGATCCGGCTGTGACATTCCGCTAAGGGACCTCATTTACGCTCCTACATTCAGCTAACGGTTCAAGGGTGTTGGTAATGTTGATACGCAACAGTTAAATGATAGCAATGTATTTTCCGCTGATTTGTAAAATGCCTATAATTAGACTTGTTTCTCGAAGAATTATCTACTTTTCCAATCTCCTCAGCAATATCGCTTTCCTACGTAATTCTTTCTTCTCTATCATCGCGTCATTTTTATTTAATGCGAAGACATTCTTCACACTTTTATTGTAATCGAAAATTAACTACATACGATTTGATTCTTAAATCATGCAAATTTATGCAAATTCTTCAATGTTTCGACATGATTATATTCCACAAAAAGGGTCAAGAGACAGGCGTAATGGCTCGTTAATAGCAACGATTACTGGGAAGTGTACGTGCGCTGGCTCACGACTGGCCCAGTTTTCCATTCAAAGGCTAATCGAAAGAAATTAAAATTAATGTCTGTAATTGAAAATATTTTCCCTATAAATGTTCGTAAGATTGACGAGATCATTAATTCATGCCATGAAATAGTCTTATCCAATATACAATAGTAATTTCAATAGGTGATAAAGTGATTGGCGGTTTACTACTTCGCTTATCGATTTGAATCAGAAGAAAAAAACTTTTTTCTGAGACAAATTGTCCTCTATGACTAAAATACTTATTTCTGATATGAGTATTGAAAGGGTAAGGGAGAGAAAGACGAAGGTAGTTGGTTTTCGGCAAGATACCCAATTAGGACCCTTAGATCCCTGAACGACCATACCTGGGGTAAACGTTTTTCACACAAAATAATAAAATCTTCATGGAAAGAAATGAAAAATTTAAATGGAGGGGAGAGAGCCTATTCAAGATTTTTTCAGAAAAACAAGGATGCAGAGGAAGAGACCTGTTAGAGAGAAAACTCACAATGCAGACTTAAGCTCTTAACACCTTATAGATAAGTATCTACTTAACACAGTAAGTAGATAAGTAAGTAAATTGTGTGTTTACTCTCAAGTATTGTAATTATGAGCACATTTATAGTTTCATATTTCTATGAATCATAATGATATGACTGACTTAAAATACGAGAAACTGCTCGGCGTTTCCGATCACTTCAATATTTACTAGAAAAGCGTTCTAAGGTCCCAATAAATTACAAAAGACTTATTTACATGATAATAATTAGACCTATTTGGACATACGGAGTTGAGATTCGAGTCTCCAAATTCTAAACTCTCCAATTGTTCCCGTATCCATTCCTTACAATCCAAAATCGTCCATAAAATGCTCAATGTTCCTTATTATATCATAAATAAAGTTAGCCATAATGATCTAAATGTTCCATTTGTTGTCGATTTAGACCAAACCAGATACCTTACCTGTATATATCTTTCATTGTAAGCTCCCTTACTCACTCAATTCATTTAGTCTCCCATCTTGCTCCCCTCTCGATTCCCAATAACCCTCCAAAGCCGTCTGAAAAGAAGCAGGTCTAGAGTCCTTCCAATATAGAACTTTTATTGAAGTGATACTAGTGAGTAGTTCTTTACATGTTTTTGACATGTCTTTTTAATCATTTTCCCCATATTGTTGTATATAATGTATACAGTTGTAAATATCATTAAAAAAATAATCATAATGATAAATAAAGTATATTCATTATACTTATAATTATTCTTTACCTAACTGCTCCTACAATAAATAGAATTGTTTTGTATTTTGGGAGAGTAAGAATCCAATAAACCAAATAGATTAGACATCAATAGATGGGGACTGTAGTGTCATCATGAGATATCAATACCCAATATTGATTGAATGATGATATATTGAACCGCAGGAGTATACATGTTGATCAGTTGGACTCTTGTATTTAAAAGGTGGATAGAGAAGCGTAGATTAAAGAGATCATGAATAACTGTGGGTTTTTTCAGGGTCGGAAATATGAGTGTAATTTATGAAAAAGTGCTGCTTTAAAAAAAAAAAATTGTATGATCATGAAAAAAATGTAAAAAGATTATATTTATTTCCCAAGGATTCTTTTCATAAAATTATTAATAACTGACTAACTTTTAACGCCATTGCCAGTACTCTCAGAATAATAGAATAGAATAGAATAGAAAGAAAACTTTATTCTGGGACAAAGTCCCTTAAGAATAACATTAAATAACATAAAGTAAGATCATAACTGGCCGAGAGGCTCTTAAAAATAAAATAACATAGATAAACTGAACAGAAATATGTATGAAAAAAAGAAACAGAAAAACTAGAAAAAGAAATAACTTTAAATAAAAAGAGAGTGAAAAAATGAGTATACAAAATAGAGGTTAATATTTTAAATAAAATTGCAAAAGAGAAAAAAAAAAAAAAAAAAAAAAAAAAAAAACAGAAGAAAAATAAAAGATAGAGAATCAAAAATTATCATTACAAACAATTAAAACATAATAATCAAAATATAATTTATGCTTATGTTTTATGTCTAACTGTCTTATTAATTAAATTAGACGATTACATAATAGTATATACATCCTTACAATTAGAGAGCGTCGAGTTGGAGGGAAAGAAGATGGTGAAAGAATAGTGATTTGAATGTTCCAAGGGAAGAAGCATTGCGGATACAGGGGGGGAGGGAATTCCAAAGAGTAGAGGATCGGACAAGGAAGGAACGTTGGAATGCAGTACTTCTGTGGGATGGAGTATAGAGATCGGAAAGACGAGATCTTGTATGCAGTGATTTGATAGCGGACTTGAATTTCAGGTTACTGTAAATAAAGGGAGGGTGACGGGTGTTGATAACTTGGTATAGATAGGTGCCTAGGAAGTATTTTCTGCGGAAGGAGGGGAACAGCCAATTTAACTCAGTGTAGAGATGCGAAACATGGGAAACGTCTCGAGGTTCCGAAGACAAACCTAATGAAGCAATTCATGATGCGTTTTAATCTGTCCTCAAGAACCGTCGAGAGCCCGCCATATATCACACAACCGTAGTCGAATTGGGGGAAGATAAGAGAGGATACTATCACTATAGTATAATATCATCAGAGGATACTAGAATAATATCACTATAGTATAACTATCCTCTAACTCTTAAGGTACATCTAAACCTTCGTTTCTTCATCACCAATTTCTTTAAATCCTTCTTGAGTCGCCATCATTAAGAATCCACCATCGGTTTCTACACAGTGTACAGACTCGTATTTCCCTAGAATCTGATTAAGTCGGCTCCGTTTCCTTAGTTTTTTGTCGATAGTTAATTTTTATATTGGAAAAAGCTTCAAAGGAATAGATGATTGTTATCCTTATATGGGTATTCATTGTAAGCATCAATCAACAATTGCTTAGCGTCTTGCCATACATATTTGAGTCACTTTTATTTTTTCTGATGTAAATTTACATAAGGCATTCCTCTGAATCAATGATTATTTTTTTTAAACTATATAATTAATTGAAGGAAACTAAGTGAATGTTGAACATAAGATTTATTTAGCATTATAACAAACTTGGGATACTTTTCAATTTTAAATCAAGTATAAATGATGTGATATGATTTTTGGGAAATTATAATTGAAATGGGACTTATATGATCACCCGGAAAGTGGAAGAAGGGTGGGAGGAATAGGAAGAGCGGTAAGGGTTTTCAGAAGAATTTATAATAATTAGGTACCTCGTAGAAAAAATGTTTGATAGTTGAAAATTTTAGAACCAGCCAGCTTCTAGAACCATTGTGGAAAGGTTCTTTTTTTTAAGATTTTGAAAATTAAAATTTTCTATTTATCTCTTCATTTTCTTGTTAAAACGTTTTATTTATCATTTAATAAGCTATACTTAGGCTAGACAAAAAATAATAATAAAAAATATAAGGATGAGATATCACAAAATCTGTTATACCAAAGAATGGCGTATTATTAACTTTAGTTCAACACATCTAAAATATATCATTGTCATAAATCATGGCGTTGAAAATAATAATAAATAACCAAATAAGCCTAAAAATAATTGATGTTTGATAAAAGAAAAATACCATCACTGTACCATTTACAGGCAATATATATATATATATATATATATATATATATATATATATATATATATATATATATATATATATATAAAACGGTTCTATTAAAAACATTGCTGCATTGTAACAAATCTTAAAATTAATGCTTTATGTTTGATCAATTCAATAAAAAAAAGGTAATTTATATTAATGTATCTAGACACACAACAAAAATTGATAAAACGTTTTGCAACCGGTTTATGTTTAAACTATGAAAGTATATTTTAAGATAATACGTAAAAAATAATATTAATGTATATTTACATAAAGTATTGTTATAATGTTTTAGTTGTCGTAGTACCGTTTTATTTGTCTCTATATATATATTCTTGGGATTGAAATTGTGGCAAAAACCAAGAAACGTCGGTTGTGAAAAGATTTGGATATCTGGCAAAAAATATTAATATGCACAAGATTGTTTTGCCATTGAATTTCTTATGAATCAAAAATGGAATATTAGCTTAGCAATTATGTTAAAATTTCATGATTTTTTGGAAGTGAATGTCATGTTTTTCTTAGTGTCTTGTTTTACCTAGATTTACAAATTAATGCGGTCAATTATTTGTATTTACAGTTTGGATATCTGGCAATACATATTTATATACAGAAGATAGTTTTGCCATTAAATTTCTTATGAATCAAAAATGGAATATCAGCTTAGCAATTATGTTAAAATTTCATGATTTTTTGGAAGTGAATGTCATGTTTTTCTTTGTGTCTTGTTTTACCTAGATTTACAAATCAATGCTGTCAATTATTTGTATATACAGTTTTACACTGTTAGGATCAGTCTGGCAACGACCAAGAAAAATAAATGTGACATTGCACCGAAGATTAATGTAATCTCCATTTCCTATGTCTCTGTTGATAAAAGTAGTTAGTGGCTTAGGAAATGCCTTAATAACCGCGACGCATTTCCTGATGGCTTGTGTAATGAAATTATTCCAAGACTTGTGGATGGAAGTATTATCTACTTTTACATTTTCTTAATCGTGTTATTTATTTCCTAGACCGCAGTAAAAAACACAAATTATAACTTTGTCTTCAAGAATATCTTCATGCTCAAGAAATTATATATTCATTTAATTAAAGATATTTTACTTCATAGCCAGATTGTCATGCGTGTATGTTATATAGCATTGATCCAAGAGGAAAACTAGACCCCAAAATAAGGAGACATTAAAATTTAACATAGACATAGGGTGTTGTAACCTTAGAGAGCTTCACTACTGTATAGTAGACCCATTTATGTATTTATACGTTAAATGTACTTTAAATGAAACGTTCTCTCACATTTATGTTGAAGAATAACGGATTACTGTAACGGATAAAGTACATTAATTTAGACGTACATTCGATGTGAGAATTACATATGACGAAAATATGAGGGATTGAGATTGTATAATTCAAACCTTCTTAAACAATCCTAATTAAAACTGAGGCTCAAATTAACGATTTTGCCAAAAATGGTTATATCCTGGCATATCTCAAAATAGTATCCTTAAGTTTCCTGTAAAAAGGATTAAACGGGAAGAGAGAATTTCCTTTTAAAAATTATAAAAATATCAATTTTCATTAGGACCAAAATTAAATTGTCGGGAAGGAGTGACTAAGGATACCCTTCGGCCGTCAAAAATCGTCAGATTCTGGCAGATCTGAAACCAATATCTTTCAGTGTCTTTTGGCTTTAATTTCCTTACAGTAAACAAACAAATGGGGCCTACTAAAGCCTGTTTTGTACCAAATTAAATGGACACCCAAATAAATTATAAATAAAATGGTCAATTCAGTCAGACTAAAATGAGAGATACAATTGCCTAATTACAAGTGAGTACATTAAAGCTAATTCATCCATTTATTTTAATGAAGTTGATTGACAGGTGGATCAATAAGTCATGTATTAAATTATATATTATAAAGAATTAGGAGATGACGTTTCATACCATTGAAAAAAATGCAGTGGACTTAAGTATCTAAGTTGTTTTATTTAATTGTTAAGTTCATAGATTTTTGCATCTGTTTTTTATCATCTGGAGCGAGAAAAAAAAATCGTTCTAACAAAAAAAGGATAGACCCTTCTTCTCAGCCAAAAGACATATCCATGTAAAAAAAAAAAAGCTAACAAGAATAAAAAGAAACAGGACTCAACGTTACTCACCTGCAATGAACTTGTAGAACTATTTAACATACATATTCAGGAAGTATTGCCACATTCCGTGTGGGTTCAGGACGCATTCAGCATCTGAAGAGTTCTTGAGTGGTGAAGGCTGCTGGGCTGAAAAAAAAGAAAAAAAACAAAGTCCCCCTGAATTCAAAATGTGAAAAGAAGGCTGTAAACAAAACTATTCGTCATTGAACGTTCCCTTCCTCGACACGACTGTTCTTCTGGTATATCATTGTACCTTACAGCATTCTGCCTCCCATTTCCATAGACTGTCAACCCACACTGATTATGATTCCGGTAAGGGTGTGACAAGAACCTTGTGCATTAGAACATAATGTACCTAGTAATGTTGCGGTTAATATTATTCAATCTACAATGACATAACCAAGAATACGTATCTTTATATACTATTTTAAATAAATTATATTAATTCACTGAATTAATGTTTCGACTATCGGGTATGTGGTTGCATTAAAACATGTATATTACTGGCAGCAGATTGTCAGCAGAATGATGCAGGCTTTTTCGTATTCATTGAATTACTTCATTTCTAATAAACTGTATATATTACTCCTCTCCTAAGCAAAATATATTTTTTTTAAATCTATAGCATTCCATTAGTTGCTAATTCAGTTTCTCTTTACAAGTTTACATGTATTTTATTTTACGAGTTAAAATTGCTAAATAAAAAGATTCATGGCTTGCATCGTTTAACAATGGTTTAAAAAAGATGAAGAGAGAGACTTCAGCCTGCTAGTACTTGTCAGGACTTCTCTAGATGACAATGTTAAGCAAGATTTTGTGGATAAAAATCTCTGTCCTTGAACTAGGAAGCAAGAGGGAGTCTATGACAACCAATGACAATATCTTTGGTGGACAAAAACATGCAGGAAAACATCACCAAACGATGCTGATCTTAAGGAAATTGAAAGAGCTTAAGCATAAAACGGTAAAAAACCAAACAAAAGCAAAACATCCTTATGAAATGTTTAATCGTTGTTAATCTTAATTCTGAGCCTCTGCCTGAACTGACCATCTCTCCAGACCTCTAGCCTACCAACTACCATTTTTTAAGTACCCAAATCACTTTTTAAATAATATAAATCGATTGATTGAGGAAAATCAGAAATAGTTAATAATAAAGCCTCAAAATTCGATTAAATTTTGTTAACTAAATAACAGAAATCTAGATAAAATGAAATATTTAAGAACAAAAGTTAAGATAAAGTAAAATAAAAAATAACGAAAATCAGGATAAAGAAAAATTAAAAAATTAAATTTTGTATCTTTATTACATCTTCTATAATTATAAAAATGAAAGTACGAGGCTTCTGGAAAAGCGATTCGTATAAACAAAAAATATGAATTTTTATTTTTTAAATAGAGATTACTTCTAAATTTACTCGATAGATTTTAAAAAAAATTGTGGATAGTTATTAAGTTCGTTGCCAATCCAAAAAAAAAATCAAACCCACTTAAATCCACAACTTGCTTCTCATTTTATTCCTGTTAACCATCCGAGGTGTCTGAAAAGAAGATGGCCTTAGGACCTTCAAATACAGAACATTTATTGAAGTGCTGCATATATGCTAATGGGTAGTTGTTTTTTCAGCAATTGATGTAAAATTATTTACCTGACCAACACTTACTAGATAGGTACACTTATATATTTTTTAAATGGCTGTAAATGTTAATGAGTAGCTAAAAAAATATTATTTTGAAAAAAAAAAAACCGACTTCAAGATTAAACCTACATATACAAACTTGAACTAAAAAATAAAAAAAATTTAAATGCTTCGAAACAAAAACCATTAAATGACAATCAACGAAATTATCGATACTTATGTACCTATTCACAATTTATGATAATTTATTTTTGGAGTCGGTGCCAAACAAGGACAGTTCAATCCTGCCTTTGCAATACACTTTCGAATGGCCGGAGACAACGGTGTGGGGTGATGAAACAGTGTTAGGATCTTTAAAATTACCATTTCTTTTAAAATTCTGTTTGCTTTGGTTGGCACGGACTCCAAAAATAAACGATCATAAATTGTGAATAGGTATATCGATAAATTAAAGTATCGATAATTTCGTTGATTGTCTTTTAATGGATTTGTTTTGAAGCAATTAAATTACTTTTTGCATTTTTTAGTTCAAGTTTTTTTATGTAGGTTTAATCTTGAAGACGGTTTTGTTTTTTTTTCTAAAAATTATTTTTATTTTTTACTTTTTAGTGGTGAGAGTATTTTTGTTTATACAGTCAATTCTCGATCTCTAAGCTACCCTGAAAAATAGTTCGACTTACTGAACAAAGAATTATCGAGGTTATCATTCCACTTATCTTCACATAATGGGAAAATTGAACACAAAATTTGTAGTTGAAATCATAACGTACATTTTTAGTAATGGGAATGTTGTTTGTACATACATATAAAATCATTGATACAGAAAATTAAATACCCTGTACAAATTTATCATATAACTTTCAACTGAACTGCGTTTTTTTCTGAGGGTGCCTAAAAGTAGACTTACCGCCTTCCACCCGTAGCTATCTTTTCTTTATTCTTTAGGGTGGTTGAAAGAGAACTACGCGGAATTCGAAATTCACTAGCAACAAACGCTCAACTTCTTTCTTATTTCTCCACATTACAAATCAATTTTAACTTTTCGTTAATTGAAGGAATTTTGAATAGCCACTGTAAAACCACTCGAGTGAATAACTAATAATAAGTGACTGGTGTAACTATGAACTGGAATGATAAACAATGACGGGAAACAGGATAACAAATTACACATGAAATTCTTTAAATTTGAGGTCGAGTTATAGAGGCGATGACTTCTAATTTGTAGTTCATTTCATAGAGGTGGTCCTAGAAGTTCTCTCTTTTGAACCCTATTTTCAGTTCGACTTATTTACACAATTTTTAACGTTTTCTGTCTGAAATCGTCTCTTTGAGGTGAAATTTAAGTGTAATGTACATACAACATACAACATACAAACATACAAAAAACAAAAATAAAAAAAAAAAAAAAAAAAAAAAAAAACAGATGAGTTGAGAACCTCCTTTTTTTTTTTTAGTCGGTTGAAAAAAAAAAAAAAAAAAAAATATATATATATATATATATATAACAATTTATTTAATATAAATATTAAATATCTAAAGGATTCTTCAATGAAATAGTGATTACAAAACTGACCTATCTCAATATGATTTATGTGCGGTTTCGGTATTTATTCACTTACACACTTACAGGATACTATTCATTATAACTATTAAAGAATGTGCGTTTCGATATTTCGATCTCTTGTTAAGATAAACAACTTTCCTATTTTTAAATTCTGCCTATTCTCTTAATTATTGTTATATTTTCTTATTATTAAAGTGCTAATAATAGTACAATAAACAGGAAATCGCTCATTCACAGCTGCTAAGGAATTTGCGATGAATTGCTATGATAAACATATCCATTTTTAATGTCTATGCGTTTTTCTATAACTTTTTTTAATATTTTAGTTTTTCTTTTTGGTCCTTGCAATGAAAAATTAAAATTATTCTTTCCTTGAATATATACTTGATTTATCAAGATCGATTTTTTTCTATGTTGTTTTTCACTCAGTAATGGCTTATTTTAGAAATAAATTTTGTTAATCTAAGTTATTATATATATGCAAGATAATTTTCAAAAATATTCATGTAACGAATAGGCTATTTAGAAAACAAAATCACGAATCGAGAAGGAGAGATCATTCAAAAAGTTAAGAAAAAAAAAGTTCTGTGACCTTTTAATTTTTAATAAATTTTTATGAATAATTACAGTGGTGAAAGAAACAATAAACTTCCTCAGTAAAACGTTATCGCTAAACTTATTTGTTATTAAATTTTTCTATTGATTGACAACATTTAGACCGCCAAAATGAGCCATTCATGTGTGCCAGCACGAAATTCCTGGACAACTGTAGATCTGTGCTTCCTGCTCTAAAAGGAAATTTCTGGGTTTAAACATTTCTGGTCTCGTAAGGTGTTAAATTAAGTTGCTCTTTTTTTTTTTTTTTTTTTTTTTTTTTTTTTATATAACTTTATTGGAATTAACAACTGTACAAATATATACATCAGGTAAATGTGTTAATAACGATTAAAACAACGTGTCAAAAATTAAAAAGAACTACTCATCAGTTGCACTTCAATAAAAATTCTACATTAGAAGATCTCTAGGCCATATTCTTTTCAGACGCCTCGGAGGATTATCGGGATGGAGAGGTAAGAAAGTCGAGAAACTAGTGGATTTGAGTTGTTATGGAGCTTACGATAAAAGGATAGGTATCTGGTTTGGACTAACTCAGCAACATCTGGAATACTACGGTCTTTATGGATAAGTTTATTGGTGACAAAGTAAGGAGCATTTAGGATTTTTCCAAGAATTGATTACGAGATGAATTGGATGGTTCAGTGGAGCTCCAAAGTTCAACTCCGTACGTCAAAATAGGACTAATCACAGTCATGTAAATGAGTCTTTTGTAATTAATTGGGAGCTTTGAACGTTTTCCTAATAAATGTAGAATTAGTCTGTAACGATGAGCAGTTTCTTGTCGTTTCAGTTTTGTATGTGGATTCCAAGTAAGACGTCCAAGTGGAGTCCTAGGTAGCGATCTGTTCAACAGGAATTAGTGGAACATCATTGAAGGTAGCTGTAGGACAGGAACTCGTAGGTTTACGTCGAAGGAAAAATTAAATTGTGAAACTAAAATTACTGATAGTGCTAGAAAAATATACTGACTTTTGGAAAATTAGAATGAAATGGAAGCCTTTTTGCTGCTTATTCATATTTGTTTTTGAACTTAATTTATTTACACTTGTCGAAAATACAAATTAACAATCTGCGGTGTATATGATGTGGGAGAACTAATTGTAAGTAAAAAATGTGAGAAATGAGGCAGAACGATACCTAGCTGTAACTCTTTCTTGGCATTCATTAACTTTGCGATATTACTAAAGTAAATCTTTCATCCACCTTCCTTTCATTCTCCTTTTCGTGCATTCAGGTTGATTGGACATTGTTTTTGTCAGATTATTTCTATACCCTTGTAAACTTTGGTGTATTCACTTGTAGTGAGTCCGTATGTATTTCGCCAACTTGGTATTTGTAAGTCAGTATGTAATTTGTTAGTAACCACTTATAGTATTTAATGAAATCTCAATGACTCAATGAAGTCCAAAGCCTTTTTGTGAATATGGAGCGTAATCTACTACTGGAAGCAACTGTTTTAGTTCCTTTTCCAAATTCCTATAATTTTCTCAGTGTAGTGAGGTCACAAATATCCAGAGATGCTTAAGGCAACAATAGTTATTGTTGATTTTTGTTGTCCTTGTTGCATTACCTTTTTGCAGGCAGCTACCACATATAAATGATCCGACCCTGCAAGGACATCGTCTAAAAGTATAACATTAAACGAATAACCTGTTATTCGGTCTTTATAGTGTTTAATGATAGACCTCTACTAATCGTACTAATTTTTGTAAAGGTTTCTTATTATTAAATCAAAAATGAAGTGCATACTAACTTGTTCGTCCCGGCAACGAAGGCCAACAACGATAGGTAAAGAAAATTATACACTGATAAGGAAAAAATTCCACTTAATTATTTTTTTTTTCCTCGGCTAAAGGTTTCATTCTTTATAAAGTATTTACTAAAAGAATTTATTTTTTAATCATTCTATATACATTTTAGAATTTATAATACTGTAATAAAGTATTTAAATTAATTATTTTTAAATTATACATTTTAAATTATTAATCAAATTTAAATAAATATTAAAATTAGCTAAATTGGAATAAAAAGTTGAGAGAAAATAAGAATTTTTTTTTTCATTCAAACCAATATTGCTCCTAAACGTTAGGCAATAGCGATAAATGTTATATAACAAAAAAATATTCTCCATTAAATTTCATATAAAGAAACTGCCAACTTTACGATTCGAGCAACACCAACAGAATGGGTTGCGTGTTTTATTTTTGAGCGTGAAAAAAGTTACAATAAAAATACAGACCACGCCAAAAGACATATCCATGTAAAAATTTAAAAAAGACCTGATACCAGCAATTTTTCTTGCTTTTATTTCTTCTCCTATATTTTAAGGTACTTAAACTTAAACTCTAGGAATAGTATCGAGCTCCCTCTATAGGTAAAGAAAATTATACACTGATAAGGAAAAAATTCCACTTAATTATTTTTTTTTTCCTCGGCTAAAGGTTTCATTCTTTATAAAGTATTTACTAAAAGAATTTATTTCTAACGATTTCTTCCTTGGTCCTTACGATAAATTTAGTCTTCTTCTTATAGCTTCACATTGGTTGAATTCTGTTCTTTCTGTAATCACGGCATCGTCGATAACGCTGAATGTTGTGTTAATCTGTGGTGTTTACATCCTTCTTACCTTGTCATTACAACTTCCAACATCGTATTGAGTGATGCTGGAAAAAAATAATATTCTAAAATAATAATCAAATATTCTGTCCTGTTGATTTTTTTCTTTTACTTCGCTAAAAATGTCATTCTTCATTAGGTGTTTACGGCCAAATATACTTTAACCAGGGAACGTGAAACTTACTAGGATAATTTAAAATACGAATTAAATAAAATACAGCAGTGTTTGAAAATAATACCTAGCAATTAAAAAACAAAATTAAATTTCAAATGGATAATGTTTATATCCACTATTGCGGCACCGATAGGAATACATTTTTGGAGTTTAATTTTTAGGCTGTCAAAATATATAAATTTGGTTAGTTTTCAGCACAAAATAGGTAAACTATGGACAGTAGAGAGCGACAAAAACTAGGAATAACATTTTTTTCTCATTAACCTCCAGAACCACTAACTTCAGCAAAACGTACCTAAATTAATGCTCACAAAACTTCTAATAATTCTTGAACTCATGAATTTTCTTCATAGATTTAGTACTCAGAGAGATATAGAGTGATGAAATATGAAAAATTCAAGATATAATACATCAATATGCCCACCCCAAAATTTCAAATTAATAATTCACTTTTTGTATCCTAGACAACTGAATTAGAATTAATATAGTATTTTTAAAAGAAGTTATTGTATAATATAAACTCCCCGTCAAAAGTATCTCAACGCTTTGAAATATTTGAATTTTAAACATTTTTATTTTTCATAAAAAAGAAAGCTTCTGAAGTCAATAATAAACATTCCTAAACTAGACATAAACATTTTTTATTAAAATAAATTCCAATATTTCTTCCAATAGTTAGAAAACTTACTTTTTAAAATTTTCATTTTTTACAATTTTAATTACGATATTCCACTAATTCCTGTTGAACAGATCCGCTACCTAGGACCCCACTTGGACAAACGTCTTACTTGGAATCCACATAGAAGACTAAAACGACAAGAAACTGCCCGTCGTTACAGACTACTTCAACATTTACTAGACAAACGTTCAAAGCTCCCAATTAATTACAAAAGACTCATTTACATGACAGCGATTAGACCTATTTGGACGTACAGAGTTAAGCTTTGGGGCTCTACTAAACCATCCAATTCATCTCGTATCCAATCTTTACAATCCAAAATCCTTCGAAAAATCCTCAATGTTCCTTACTATGTGACCAATAAACTTATCCATAAAGATCTTAATGTTCCATATGTTTCTGATTTAGCCTATACCAGATATCTACCCTTCCATTGTAAGCTCCATAACCACTCCAATCCACAAGTCTCCCAACTTGCTTCCTCCTCCATCCCTGATAATCCTCCGAGGCGTCTGAAAAGAAGATGTGTATGATCCTTAATGTCTCACGTTTAATAAATAATATTAATATGAATATAAACCAAGTATGGATTAAGATAAAAACTAGGAAAATCTCGAGTGTTCCAATAATTTTGACGGGGAGTGTATAAAATATGTTGTGCTAAGTTGATATTTACCGAGGTATTGGCTAAAGACATTTGGCTCATTTTTAATATTGTAAAGAAATACATCCTATCTGGCCTCTTTAGCTCAACTCCCACCGGTGAGGAATATTAATTATTATGTTACATAAAACATTCTAGAAAAAATCTAGAAAAGCAACTTTTTCATAATGTCAGTATTAAAAAAAACTAGTTGCTTCTACTACTTATGATATTTATTGCTAATAACTAACAGCTGTGATATCTGCCTCCACCTGATTTGTTTAGTAGAAATATTAACACTATATGTTAATATGAAGGTGTGTACGTATAAACTATTTACAGTGGATTTGAGAAATTTTCTTCAAATTTACCTTTAAATGACACAAAAATTTATCCTCTCTAAATGTCACTGCAATATAATTTAAAGAATACATCGGAACCACCTTTCCTGACCATTCACTGAAACAAGAAGGGTTCTATCCTATTACAGGACATAATCACGTCTGAAAAATCTTGAATAAATTAAAAGGCTAGGATACGAAGTCTTCACACTTGTCTTTAAAATATTTTTTTTACTAACTTTGTTCAGCATAACACTTTTCTATTAAACTTCATGTTTCAGGATGAATTCGTTAGATTCCACTAAAATAGAACATTTCATATAAATAGAACATATTACAATTCGTTACATAAAACACATTTTAATACTTTTTCCTTCTCAGAACACGGAATTTTCCAGTCCTGGAAAAGGCTGGGTATATCCCATGTCAAATGAATATCATCATAATTAGAATTTGATTTTACATAATGAAATAAAAAAACAAAACATGAGGGTTCTTGTGAAGTAATTTGTTGTTTACCAACAAGATAAAAAAATATTTATTTTTATATTATATGCGTTTTTATCATTGTTTTTATGTTGTTATTCTTAGATATAGGCCGATTAGTGGTTTATTGCGAGTCAGAAGTGAGTAATTAGTCGATGTGAGCAACAGCCTTATAGGGGCAACAAGTATGGTATTCCCCGGCCTTCTGTGTTGGTTGTCGGCTTTTATGTTTTGATTTATAAATTATTAAAGCGTTACTGAACCATCAATCGTTCCCCTCCAGTCTTATAGTTTTGGATAGTATCTGATGAATATGAAAGACAATATCTGAAAACATAAGTTTCCCCTTCAATCTCATTAGGATTTCAATGACCTCTTAGTTTAGCTGACGACATATCATAGCCCATGGAGATTACCCGTTGGCTTCAACATACTAAAATAAGTGAAACTGGAAGAAACAGTTTTATTCAATATAACACTGGAAATAATTATAAGCTCAATGCGAATAAGATCTAACAGACGTATTTATAATGAAAGGTCACAATACTTAGCATTTGCTGCCGATAATGCTAAGTATGGTCATGCACTGGGGGGCAAGAGATTTGAAAAATTGAATACAACATAGGATCAGTAATTTTACTGTTAACTCTTGCGGAATGGTGCTAACCACATACCGGACGATTTTCATACTTCCTTGGGATCTACATGTTGCACCACATATTTAAATCTGTTTTTAATAATTAAAATTTTAGAATTAATTTCAAGCTCTATATCGCTTGTGTTTAGGCAAATGGGCTTCATCATCATCACCATTTTTATGAAAACAAAAATTAAAAAATAAAAATATTTTGTTTAAGTTTGTATTTTACTGTAATAAATAGTCCCATATCTATACTAAAAAAGGACAAGCCATTTTTCGTTTGTGATTACTAACTGCGAAAACTAATGAACTAATCTGGACCAATTTTTAACCACGTCATCTCCATAGTTCAAGGAAGGTTTAGCAATAATAAAATTTAAAGATTTTCAATTATAATGCCATAAAAAAGCGATAAATATGTGGTGCGTAGTGAAGTTTGGTAATCGACCGATAGGTGGCGAGCACCATTCGAGAGAGGTTACAAAGATACGGTTTTATAGATTTATTTTCAATCTAATTGTTATTTTAAAAAAATATAAATATATGGAGCGACATGTGGATCCCAGTGCGGTTTAAAAATTGACCGATATGTGGCTATTCTGTAACAGAGTTTGCAATGTTAACATTATTAAACCCAATTGTACCAAATTTTAACTACATCTTCATAGTTCTAGGAAGGTTTATAATATTAAATTTTACTATAATAATAACAAAAATGTATAATCTTGAGTACTATGAACACGGTTTGCCATACTGTCATATAATTTATTAGTTACAAATTTAAATCCAACCAGATGGTACTATAAAATTATTTCTGCCAAATTAGATGTTTAATTATGCTTTTACATACTCTTCAAACACCTAATCAATGCAATTTTAATCAGGTTAAAATTACTGCTATGCTTGAAAATATCATTGAAGAAATAATGCTAAATCCCATACTTCAATACACAAATTTTATCGATAAACAAATGAGATTCAATTATTAGTTAAAATAATCTAAGTTCTTTATTTATGAGAGGGGATGAAGCAGCGACTGAGTATGCTACTGATATAATATAATGATTCATGAATAAAGAAGTGCTGTACTATACGACTAATAAAGTTTTCAAACCTTTGGGAAATCGCTTTTAAACTTTACATTCCAAGGCCTTTTAACCAAATGTCAGTGATTAAAACTGTACCTTTGTAACCTCTCATGTAGAATGACATTGGCCACCTATCGCCCAATTTTAAAGCTTCACTGTTGTTTTAATATTATCACCTTTTTAACAACAAACTGATTGAAAATCAGTAGATTTCATCGATGGTAAAACTTGTTCGAACTATAAAGATGGCATGGTTAAAATTTAGTACAGATTGGTTCAGTATTTTTGTGGTTAGTGATCATAAACGAAAAATGGCTTGTCCTTTTATACAGGGTGTCCCGAATTTAAATGGCAAAACTTCAGGAACTTATAGGGGACCGAAAAACTAAGAGAAAAAGTCCTTTAGAGATTTGCTCGTTTTTGCTTAGTTTTAGAGAAAATTGCAAAAAAAGAAACAAAACAAGTTTTCATTTTTATACTTATATATTAAAATTTATATTTATGTTATGTTCTTTTTAACGTAAATATTGCATAAAATGTTGTCCTCCTGCACCAATGCAAACATTACATCTAACACTCACTTGATAAATTGCAGCTAAACATTGTTTTGATGATATTTGGTGCACTGCATCTATGATTCGGTCTCTTAATTGCTCTCTTGAGTTGATTGACACCGAATAAACTTTCTGCTTCAAGGTTCCCCATACGAAGAAATCCATGGGTGTCATATCAGTGTGATCTGGGTGGCCAGTGATCTGGGTGGCCAAGGTACTACTCCTCCACGTCCAATCTATCGTTGTGGATAATTTATATCCAGCCAAGCTCGAGCAACTCTGCTATAATGAGCTGGACATCCATCGAGTTGGAACCACATTTCAATCCGCTGCTGTAAGGGAATGCCATATAAATAATTAGAAAAGTCTTCTCCAAAAAATGTGTAAATGTGATACCATTCGATCTTCCAGGTACAAAATATGGTCCCACCAGTAATCCGTTCCAAATTCCAAGCCAAACGTTAATAGCGAATTCATGCTGAAACCTATTCTCTCTCTGGGATTTTCAAGAGCCCATACATGATAATTTCTTTGATTAACAATTCCTCCTCTTGTAAAGGTAGCTTCATCGGTCCATATAATTTTTAATGGAAATAAATTATCATCGCGAATTTTGTCAAGAAACCAGTTACTAAAATTCAATCTCTTGACATAATCTTGAGGTGATAAATTCTGAATTTTTTGAAGATGGTATGGGTAGCGATTATTACCTTTCAAAGTTCGCCATATGCTTGCCGCGATATTGCTAATGCAGCAGATGCTCTTCGGATGCTAGTCTCAGGATTGTTATCGAAGTGGCATTGGACACAATTTCTTCTCCGATAATCTGCTCTTATTGCTGCCTGGAATTGGTCGCCTTCATTACGTATTAAGAATGACCCAGTCTCTCGTAGTCTATTAAAAGTTAACGAAAAAACTCGTCGATTAGGCACTCTTCTATTTGGAAATCGGCGCGCATACTCCCGCACCGCTTCTAAAGCATTACCGTTACAGAAAACATACACAAAAATTCAATATAGCGTATTCAACATTAGAATAAGTATGCGGCATTGTGGCTGATGCTATTTACACAAAAATATTTGAGTAACTGACGGAAGGCTGATTTAGGAATTATAATCCTAGAAGGAAGCCAAAATGTAAACAAATAAAAGAATGTAAAGGATAACATTAAGTGTTTACATATCTCACTGCCTAGCCTGACGAACTGTGAAAGGTGATAATCGCTACCTGTAACATTTTTGTTTTGTTTTGTTTTGTTTCTCTGAAACTAAGCAAAAACGAGCAAATCTCTAAAGGACTTTTTGTGTTAGTTTTTCTGTCCCCTATAAGTTCCTAAAGTTTTGCCATTTAAATTCGGTACACCCTGTATAATAGTATAGATTTCATTGTTGTTGGATTGTTTTAAAATTTTTCTTAAAAATGATTTTCTGTCACGGAAATATTTATGACTCGCCTCTTGAGCATCCTTAAACGTCATACCAATGAGCACAATAGTATTTTTTTTTTTAGATTTCTGAAACCAGTATTAATAGTTTGTGAACTGTGAAACTATTCTTAGCTTGGAACCACCTCTTCTCTGGGGATGCAAAGAACTCATGTAGCCCATGGATTTTCTTTTTTATCGTTCTCATTTTTTGGTGGATTCTCATGATACATGGATAGGCATATATCTATAATTTCTATGTTTAACGCAAAACTGATATCTTGCAGTGTTAGGATGGCAGTATCTGATCGTGTTTCGCAGCTGCGAAGTCATTGCCAACAATCCTCACGTGGCTTGGTACCCATAAAAGGGCATTTAAAAATTGTCTAAGAGTTTTAACTGGTTTCATGCATTCGCTTCTAATTGAAGTGTTTTTGTGGCCTGTTCTTGTCCTTGATCCGATTCCCTTCTCTACTGTTACTCTTTTTGCCATAAATTATGTAATTTCTTGTCAATGTGTTTTTTCTCTACTTCATTCTAGGCAACAGACATTTACATAATTGATTCGCATATTTTAATTAAAGACTTTTTTTTCAGAACATGTAATAAAATGTTCATCATTTTTATATTTTAACTCTGTTCTATTCTTACATTTTTCAATGTCTATTATATTATTATAGTGCCCTGTGGTATTCTCGTACTGGTTTTTGTTTAATTTTATAATTTATTCACTTTTCGTCTTGTTAATTAATAATTTCTCTTTCGTTTGGTTCAGCTTAAAATATAAAAGAAAAAATAATGAGGGGAAAAAAACAATAAAAAAAAAAAAGAAAACATGAATTCTGTTTATATTTATATGTTTTGTGCAATCCTAATTTTTTAGTGAAGGATCAAAATAAATCAAACCAGTCAGGAACAACTATGTTTTTACTTTTCTTGTTTGTATATTTGCTAAAGTTCAAGTGGCTCTTTCCTGGTTCAAAAATCAGTTATAAAAAGTTTAATCTAAAATTATTTTTTATTTTTATTTTATTCTAGATTGTTATAATCATCCACTCCTTTTATGATTAATGATTCATCAACTATAATATTTGTTCTTCATTTCTGTTTTGGATATATATGATTATAAATTTATAATAGATATAAATGTTTTGAGGCATTTGCTGTTTGGGGGGAAATTATGAAAACTAATTTTATTGTTGAAGCTGAGTATGACTTTACTGAAATTTAATGATTTTATTATCTTTGGGTATTTTTTAAATAATTAATATTGCACAAGCTACTACATAATTCAAGTTTTTTTTTTTTTTAAATCTTTCAAAGTATGTTGTTGCTTCCAAACAATATTTAATTTAATGCTTCGTAAATCAATTACAAATTAAAACGGAAATCGCGTAATTAATAAAGATTATAAATAAGTAGATTTCTCATGCCACAATTGAACTATTATTAGAGATTGATTAGATATTTCAACCGCAAGGAACTGAAGATAGTTGCATAAAAAATAAAAAAATTATGATGATTATAGTGTGCAATTTATCAATTTAATGACTTTGTAACACTTTTGTGGTTTAAAAACGGTTTTGTAAACTGAGATAGCGCAGAAGACGTTACTTATAACAACAAACAGAAAATAAAAAAATAATATCAGCGTACCACAACCATTTATCATCATTTAACAACGTAATAAAATACAACTATACCTACCTATACCTTACGTTGTCTCGGTAAGCGATCATACGTCAAGAAAATACTAACAGGTTCAATGTAACTTAGTAATGGCTGTTTAAGAGTATTCACGTCTCTGCTTTCAAATATTAAAAACTTTTAAAAACCTATAAATTTTATATTGATAAAATAACTGATAGAATTATAATAATGAACAATTACTAATTCAATTTTCTGGCCACATTACACACTACTCAATACATCAGTAATTACGGCACAAATTATCAAATGCAATCGCATGAAAAAATAAAACATCAAAATATATACTTTAATTATTTTAATATTTTCGGAAGATTAAGTATCCAGGAGGGGGAAAAATAAATAATGTTCAAAAGAAGTAAGAGAAAAAGCTTTACGAAGAGGAATGTATTGGGAATTCCAAAAGGAGGTGGCATAAATGATGATTTTTTCAAAGGAAGCAGTTCTACCATACAGCTATGTTTTTAGTGAGAAAGTACCGGGGAAGTATTGCCGTCGGAAATAAAGAAAAAGATCACAATTTGGCACGTAACGTGTGGCCGCCTGGGGATCCCGAAGATCATCAGACAGTCCATCATGGTCAAATCAAGAGAGGAAACTAAAAATTGAAGGGTAATTTAGGGAAAAGAATCACGAAATCTATTATAAATGGATTATCTGTTAATTTGGGCTGTTCCAGGATTGGTATTAATTGAAGGTAATTTATAGAATTGAAGGTTTTTAATAGAGTTTTGGAACTGAGTGAATATGTTATTGAGGCAAAGCAATGGATAGTAAGTAAGGACACTTGCCGTTATCGAGTCTCGATTAGCCGAGCATTTCTATTTTTTATTTTTATTTAATTTTAGTATGTATTGTTTGTTTTTTTGTTTTTTTTTCAAAACATTGGATTCCCAAAAAAACATTAAGCAATCTTTGTGGGAGCATTACTACAGGAAGGTTGGAGGATAGAGAAGATAGTCAACTAGGAAAAACAATTAACAATTTCTCATGAAAGAGATATCTCCAAGGAAGAAGCGATGTAACATATTTAGGTTTTAAGACAATGGACAGAATCTGCTTATAAAATGTCGGTATTTGAACAAAAAAAATTTCACATTTTTCACAAGCAATTAACTCATTTGATTTACATATGTAATAATGGTACTCGTGTATATTACGACTAATACGACCGTAATTAACAAATCGTCTTACGGTAGTTTTCTTATATATTTTTCTTAGTTTTTGGTCACGGGACCATTACCGTTTTAATCTGAAAGAGTTATAAGGATGTGTGGAACTGGATAAAGAATGATCCAGAGAGAAAGGGTGGTTGGAAAGGTTTTGATGGGATTTAGAAAACTAATTTAGGTGTAACAGGTCAAGGTATATTGAAATCATTATGTAGGGTTTTGTTGGAGACATAATATGGAGCAATTACAATAGTACGAAGGACTTTAGATTGGAAGGATTGAATGCAGTTGATATTCGATTGTTTTGCTGTCCCCCACAGTTCAAGTCCCTAGGTCCAAATAGGTTTAATTTTTTTTTCTATTTATTTTTTTCTTTTAATAAGTATTATTATTGTTATAATTATTTGTTTATCCTTTATTATTACTATTGTTTATACTTTAACTTTCTGATCTATCTTGTATTATTATTTCGTATAGTTTTTTTATTTATTTTTTTAAAATTTTATGTATTATTTTTTTTTTGTAATTAATTGAATTGTACATATTTTATGAATGGATTCTTTGTCATCCATATCACTCATTACCCCTTAAGAGGCAGTTTTATTAAATAAAATAATTTTTTTTTTTTAACTTTTTGGGGATCTCGATTAACCGAGGATATCTGAGCCTATCTCGGTGCCAACCACGTCGGTTAATAGAGTCCAAAGTGTAAAATATTACACTAAAATCCCTTTGAAAACAATATTCTAATGTCATCATTGATAAATTGCACGTGCAATAAAATTACGTGAAATTACTAGATGGAGACGAGCAGACAGACTTGCCTGGCGGAGGTCACTGCCAGTGGGTCACTGCCGGCTGGTTAGATAACGTGAAAGAAGAAAACTGTTATCTAACAAGCCACCTTTCATCTGGCTAGTCCAGGCTAAGTTCAATGAATCCCCGGTTCTCTCTCACTGTTATATAACATTTTGGAATAGCCTGAAGGGCATCCGTGTAATTCCAATGATTATCATGTCCAACTACGCATCATGCATATTCATATCGCTTATTTAAATGTATCGTCTCTGATATAAATGACAATCCAATAAGTAAAAAGTGATAAATCTTAATTTTGAAAACATGTAGATTTGATGTCGAAATCATATTTTCGAAAAATACACTTATACTATTACATAAAAGGACATGCCATTTTTCGTTTGTGATCACTAACCGCGTAAACTACTGTAGCAATCTGTACCAAATTTTAACTTCTTCATAGTTTAAGGAAGGTTTAGCAATAACAAAATTTACAATTAAATTTTCATAAACAAGCGATAAATATATGTTGCGCAGTGAAGTTAGATAATCGCCCAATAGGTAGCGAGCACCATTTAAGAGAGGTTTCAAAGGTGTTACATGGAGCTATTAATTTATAATAAAATATAATTATTTTCAATTAAATTGTCATTAAAAATCAATAATTATGTGATGCGACTTCCGCTAAACTGTTGCATCTGTACAAATTGCTAAATAACTCATTTTCATAGTTTTAGAAAGGTTCAGCAATAATATAATTTACAATTTAAATGAATCTAAATTGATATTCTTTACAATATTAACTGGCAGAAACGAGGTTTGCCAAACTTTCATATACTTTTATCCTTTACAAATCCTTCCAAATAAAATATTTGCAATGCTCATTCTTCTTAATTCTTCACGATCTTTTCATATTTTTTCTTTAAACTTGTTTTTTGTTTAATAATTTTCTAAACACTTCAAAAATATTATATCCGGTATACCAATTACCAATGTAGTATCCGACATATACCCACCTTCCACAGATCTGCAGTATACGAGAAATCCGTTTAATCCGGTTCTCGATCTGATGGTATTTTTTCCCTGGTAACATTACTTCTTAACGTTTAAAAAAAAAAAATTTCCATTTTTAATCTTCTCTCCCTTTAATGTAAATTATTCTATGAACTATACTAATCCCTTCCAATTAATTCTGTTTGAATTAAATAGGTTTTTTCATACATTATCTTCTTCAATAATGGTCGTTTTCATAAGAATTTCCTATGCTTTGTAATTTTTTTTTTTTTACACTGTATTGCATTGCCGTTATTCATGACGAAATGTGGCTTAGTAATAAAGTTTATTTAACATTTATATTTTAATTTCATTTACTTTAATTAATATCAGACCAATACATAATGCTAATAAAATTGAACCGTTTTGTTAAGTAGGTACTAAAAAGAAGTTTATACAACAAGAAATTGAAAGGTATTGATTAAATTTGATTAATAATGAAAACAAACCAATAACCATGGGATATCTACTTTACATTTAAGAAGTAAGTACCTTCCAGCTACGTTTTATTGTTGGGTTACAAGAAATTTCATGTAGAAACCGCAATCGCTTCGTGACAGAAATTCGTATGTAATGGGAGAATGGCCCATATATAATAATAAGTTTATTTACATGTTTACAGTTTAAAAAATATCACATGTATATTGGTTTTTTTTTTTTTTTTTTTTTTTAATCACGAAATGACCTCAAAGACCACGCGAATATCATGACTATGGATTCTTCCTTTCTATCCATTTCTCCTTCATTATTTTTTATTGCCTTTGTTTCCTTTCCTCCGTCCAGGCAATCCCCTTCATAGGCTTCTTCCTGTTCACAAGAACTGACCTCATGCAACCTCTTTCTGTATTCCTCTTTGTCCAAACAATCTTGGACGTTTATCCCCATTTTTCTTGTTTCCTCTTTCAACTGCTTTATGTATCCTTGCGAGCTCTGGTAGGCCCAGAGTTTCTGCAATATAGCTTTATTCATCCTTTCCGGAGGCATAAATAGGTTTATTAAAGAATAGATAGTTTTTACATTTCAACTTTTTTCTACGGAACTGTAGGATAAATGAAGAAAAACTCCAAAAGAACATACAACCCGTTAACTGTAGAGTTTTTGTCGAATAAAACTACCTGCTGACAGTTCAAAACGTGGAGTGGGAAAAATCAACTATTGCAATGGTTGAAGAGGTATTAAAATTATTAATTACCCTACAACACTCCTAAGGCACTGAAAGATAATTTTTCATTATTTGTCTAATTTACAAAATATATTTTATGGACGAATTCTTGTATTTTTCAATTTCTTCACCTTCTATACAATAAACTAATTATTATTCGTATGAAAAATGATTAAATTGTTTATTAGAAAATAATTTAGAAATGGAGTCAAGTGAGCCTTGTAAATAGGACTAATTTAAGGTAAAGTCAAATTGAATAATTGTTTCAGAAATGAGACCGTGAGATAGGAAACGAGCTCTTATATTTTGAGAAGTAATCCCAATAGATTAATAAATTTGCAATAATATTTAAAAATGATATTTAGAAACACAGCATTCTATACATCCAGAGGTAAACAGTTTTCCTTTT
Source organism: Euschistus heros (assembly GCA_003667255.2). Classification (NCBI taxonomy): domain Eukaryota; kingdom Metazoa; phylum Arthropoda; class Insecta; order Hemiptera; family Pentatomidae; genus Euschistus; species Euschistus heros. Next base: position 1,407,392 of record RCWM02000051.1, on the reverse strand, counting down.
AATGGTTAAAACATGTTTTTATCTCTAATCTTTTTCCTTTGAATACCTTTAAAATTTATTCATCAGCGGTTTCTATTTATTCCTTTTCTATGTAAAAAAATAAGCGAATCAAGAAAAAACAAGTAGGTCAAGTTTTATTTCCTCAAACAATTACTTCTTAGCCTAATTGAATGTTTGATTGCGCAATCGGTTTGGAAAAATTGATTGTCTGGTTACCAAGGTGAACAACCTTTCGGTCATCCACGCTTTTCGTTTCGTATAAAATACCTTTCACTGTTTGTTATCTATTATCTATTTATATATTACTTTGTTATCTATTCCTATATATATGGTGAAATTGATGATTATTAATAAATCAATTTGTTAAAAAAATATTCACAATGAGTTGTTTAGTTATTATTTTAAGCATTTATTTATTGTATAAATACAAGTAATATTTATATTGTACTGCACATGTCAAAATTTTAAACATTTAAATTGGAGGAATTTTTTTTTTTTTTTTAGCATAAGTCACGAAGATTTTAACTTTTTTATGAATAACTACATTGATTGCAACATAATTTTTATAGAGCATTAAGTAATGATTAAATGCGCTATGCTTAAAATGCTAAGCACATAAAATCTTAGCATATCATTAGATAGAATCTTTCATGGCAACCAGGTTTACCTTCATTCAAGTGTACTTGCATTATCGATATTGGGTGTGACCCAAAAGGATAAGTCAATTTCCCCTAAAGTCTATTCACAGCTGAAATTACCGATAATACATTTTCTACCTTGTCAAATTAATTACCCCGATACGCTTTTATTTATTATAATCTTTAATATTATTGATAACATAATAATGTTAATTATCCGTATTTTTTTAAAAATAATTTGTATACGATATTATGTTAATAGTTGAATCTCTATATTTTTTTTACTATTAAACTATACCAATCACATCAAATAACCTTTGCCCTTCGTCGTAAACATAAGACTTCTTGTCCTACAGTATCCTTTCAAAATATCCACATACAAACTAAAAAGACAAGAAACTGCTCTTCGTTTTCGAATTCTTCATCATTTACTTGACAAACTAAGATGCCGATTAATTAACAAAATAAATTTATAAAAAAGTAATTAAACCTATTTGGACAAATGGAGTTCAAATCTGGGGCTCCATCTAATCCATCTCGTATCCAGTCTTTGCAATCTTTCAAAAAATACTTAATGCTCCTTACTTTATAAGAAACAAACATCCATAAAGATCTTAATGTTCCATTTGATACTGATTTATACATATCCTTTCATAGTAAATTCCATAACCATTCAAATCCATTAGTCTCTCAACTTAGTTAGTGGATGTATGTTTTTTTTTATAAACAGTTGTAAATTTAAATAAATGGGTGTATAAAGAACAAAAAAAAAAAACTTCAAAATATAATCATGATATCTTATATCACGATAGGGCAACTAGGTTTCCATTTGTTCATCTTTCTCTTGACCATATAGAGGCTGGGTATACCCACTTTGCATTTAAGTTCAAAATCTCATTGCTGTGTGATCGAGTATGTCATTAACAACAATGTAGCTAATTTAAAGGTGTTTCGGTATACATTTTCAATGAAATATTCATGAAAAACAGAAGAGCCTAAAAATTAACAAAGATTACTGCGTTTTCAAGATGTTTTATATGATTTTTTTTTTTTTTTAGCAATTATTATAACACTAATTCAAATATTTAAGGGTATCAAGTTCCGTCATTTTTATAGCATATCAAGGTAGTGAATAGTGACCTCTAAGAGTTGATTAATGGATAATTAGACCCTCCATAAAACCTTGACAATGTGAAAAATGAACTTGAAGGTCTCCAGACCGAAGTACGTGGACATCACCACGACACCTTGTAAGGCCCTTGACTTATATGAAGTAATTGTTACTATTCATTAAGACAATAGCGAAGCTGAATAGCATCCACTTGGGGTCATCGCTTGTTGTACTCATCAATAGAGGGTCTCTGATGAGTGCTCAGTAATGTAAAAAGAGAAAAGACTTTTGTAATTTTAATATTTGATTACTGACCTACGTACGTGTTTTGATAAACTATTCATCGTGTTCCTACCTAACTTCCCAAGACACCCTAATCTACTAAGATCCCAGTACGCAGATGACACAGCATTATACACAGCCTCTTACAGCATTAGCGCATTAGAAAACAGATTACAAAATCTTTCAAAAAAAATTAGTAAATCCAAAAATATAAACTGAAAGTGAACACAAGTAAACCGGAAGTTATTATATTCGCAAAACGCAGGCCACTCATAGACTAGCATATTATTACAAACGGAGAAGAAATAACTTGGTATAATTCAGTAGAATATCTAGGTTTAACACTAGACAGATTACTTACTTTTACGGATTTCATAAACAATAAAATAGACAATATAAAAAATTATAATCAAAATGTTTCCTTATTTAAAAAAAAATCCAATATAATTCTGAAATACAAATGTAAATTGTACAAAACAAAACTAAAACCACAAGAAACTGCTCGTCGTTACAGACTACTTCAACATTTACTAAAAAAACGTTCAAAGCTCCCAGTTCCTAGGCATATTTGGAAGTACGGAGTTGAGTTTTGGGGCTCCACTAAACCATCCAATTCATGTCGTAACCAATCCTTACAATCAAAAATCCTTCGAAAAATCCTAAATGCTCCTTCCTTTGTCACCAATAAACTTATCCATAAAGACCTTAATGTTCCATATGTTGCTGAGTTAGCCCAAACCAATACCTATCCTTTCATTGTAAGCTCCATAACCATTCAAATCCACTAGTTTCTCGACTTTCTTCCCACTCCATTTCCGATAATCCTCCTAGGCGTCTAAAAAGAAAATGGCCTAGAGATCAAGCAGTGTAGAATTTTTATTTAAGCGCTACTGATGAGAAGATCATTTTTGTTTTGACATGTTATTCTAATCGTTATCAACACATTTATTTGGTTTATATGTTTGTACAGTTGTAAATTTCAATAAATTGATATAAAATAAATAAAAATAAAACATTGTATAAAACAGTGATTCGAACTCAGACTACGTAAGGCCTCACCTCTTGTGCATGAGGATCGTTAATGATTGCACTTATACGAAAATATCAACTATGCTGCACTACTTTACCCCAATCTAACTTTATGCTAACTTCATACTATATCTACTTTACATCTACAAACAAATTAAAACATACTTTGAATAAAAAAAATATTTCAGAAAATAACCTTATCCCAGAAATCGGTAATTACAGTAACACACCCATCAAATTTTATTGTAATTACCGATATACATTCACAAAAGAATATGTACTCCTTACATAAATAAGTTCACACGTCTCTTTTTTGTTGTTTATTAATATTTGTTATTATGCATGCATATTAGTTGTTTTTTTCCTAATTTTTCCTGCTGTTTAGAGAACAACATATATATGCAAGCCCATTCATCATAATAAATGATTAATCGTAAAATTTGATTGCTTCAAGATGTATTTTTTATTTTAAAACTCCCGTAACTGAGAAGTTCATCACGGCAATTGCAAGAGGGAAATTTCTGTCCATGAACAGATATACGATCAGATCGATTAATATCTGAAATAGCTAACAACCACGTCAGCACAATCAGTTGACAATTACAAAGTCTACATAATCCTCATTAAAACTGGACTGAAATAGTACAGCTGTTGAAAGCGAAACAGAGGTCACATCTAGAGGATCTTCGAGCAGCATTTGGTATACATAAGAGGACTTAAACATAATTTCTAAGTCTAAAAAGTCTAAAACTGACAACTTAAATACTATGTTGGATGAAGTAAAGATGCATGAGAGGTTACTATAAAGTGTCAGTAATAAACTTTGTTTTGTGACCAACTATAAACTTCAGAAGCCTTGATCACCCGCTACCTAGGTTCTCTGAGCTTTATGTCCTAATTACAGGTGTTTAGTGAGCAAGTATTTAGTCAAGTGTTTACTCTAGTATTCAGTAATGTAATCGTAGATTTATAAGAAGCATATTCCTTCTTCTTCTTCTTCTTCTTCTTTATCTTCCTCCTTGTGCCACAACTAGCGTGGAGGGGCCTCAATCCAACGCTGCCAGAGCTCACGGTCCCAGCAGAGCTGCTTCAGTTAATGGAGTGTTCTTCCTCCAATCCTCTGGATATACTCCTCAAATAAAATCCTAGGTCTTCCGCGTTTTACCTGTAGGTCGAGCTTCCATCGCTTTTCCTTCCGTCACATATTCCTTTACAAGTGTAAATTTCATTTCATAAATAAAAAAATAAATTACATGTAAATAATATAACTTTTTATTTATTTATTTTTTTTTTTTTTTTACAGAGAACTGCCATTAACTTACTGCAATGTTTCGTTCCTCTCTTCGACTGGTGGCAGTGGCCTGCTGCATCCTAGCGATCGGTCTCGCCGACTACCCTCCTCTACTGTCCTCTATGCTCCAGTGGATCACCAAAGGGATGTCCATGCCGAACTATGAACCCCCTGACACGGACAAACCCAGGCCAGAATATGACTTCATCATAGTAGGCGCTGGTAGTGCGGGAAGTGTTCTGGCAAACAGGTTGACTGAGGTGAGTGTAATATGTAATATAACAGTATAATAAATAATATTACATATTATGTAAATTTTCAATTACTGTCAAATTTAATGCTACTTCACAATCAACCACATATAACTTAAAATATTATCATATGACTGACTTATTTATTTATTTTGGAATACCAAAACATTCCAAAATAATTGAGTAACAGAAAATTCATCCGTACAGACGACCATTCCATAATTATAATATTGGTTGCTCCTTTGTATCAGACTCCAGCATTGTCAAGTACAAAGTTGTTCTTACCTGACCAATAACTGTACAGCTGAATGGTATGCTATTTGAGCGGCGCTTTTTTATAGTAATCGATTTGAGGAAGAAGATTTTGAAATATCCATGGATTCCCTACCTGCTTTAACGGCTTTAAAAAAAGATACACTATAAATAACCTTATAGTATTAACTTGGGCTTTCATTACCTAGTAATGAAAGCCCAAGTTTATGCATCAATGATGAAAAATCTAAAGTATTGCTGGTTTGGATCCCATCACAAGTCGGAATTAAAGGCAATGAAGCAGCTTTTCTGCTGCCAAAGAAACAGTCAATAGATCGTGCTTATGCAACCACATGCTTTATATAACGTATTGGCCAAAATTAGTTAAACCTTATCCTTCACCTATAATTTCGCACTGGGATTTTCGATCCCAGATTTTGAAAAAAATAAGGAAAGCAACACTGCTACAGTCATTTTTGTCCACTTGCCACAAACGGAATCCTTTGTCCAAATGGACCATCTACAACTACGTTGTTTTCATGTGTTATACCAACGAAATTGGGGCACAATTAAGTTTCTCATTTCTTCTCGCATAAATTAAAACAATAAACCTGTTTATTCCATTATGTGCGTTTTTTCGATTTAGGATCTTTTACAGGTTTCATTTTAAAATGAAATTCCGCGTCTAATGTAAAAACCCGAATACGCAAATACAGCTTGGATAAGGTTTTGACGAAACACTCTTGTTGTTATTACAAAACTGAGAATCAGCCTACACGACTTACTCATGGTTAACTTATAACGAAGGGCAATCCAACGAATTGCGTAAATATGTTTTAATATTCAATTCACGATAATAATATAATAATAATAATAATATTTAATTCACGACTAGACAAATTCTAGAAGACTGCCCTCAATACGATACTTACATTCAGGAAGCTAGATTACAATGAAATGTCCCAACTACTCTTGTTGATACTACTAATAACATAGACGTAATTATTAAATTCCTCAAAAAATATAACATAAATTATATATAACATTGAAAAATTACGATAAACTAAAAAGAAAAAAATATATATTATATATAAAGAAGAAGGATGGACACTAATAACTCTCGATGTTGAGTGTCCAAAAGAAATTTAACCTGAACTATATACTAATAATATCATTTAGTTGCCTTATTATTAATTAATTATTTCTTAGGATAGATTTTATTATAAAAAATTACTTTTTTTAAAAACTCGATCAAGTAAAAAATCAAACGTCCTCCATTTTCTGCCTCATTTATTTTTCTTTTAGGTTTATCTTAAAACTTCCGTGTTAGTTGTATCTTTTTCTACACACACGTGCTTATTTTCAACGTGACTTGACATAGAATACTCAACTTTCCTCATTGTTTCCCTTTCTAGTTTCTTAATGATATCTACTGATTAAATTTTTTTTAAACTGTTTATCAAATTAAATTTGTGTACTGTATTATTTATTATTAGATGGATCTTTCGTGATCAATAAATTTAAAATATTTTTATATTTATCAGAGAACTTAGGCCGCATAATGGAGAAAACAGTTTCCGACATAGTATCGACAAAACCAAAGTCATTTTAATATAAATCTTTGCTTACAGTATCTATGTAATATTTAGCACCTCATTGCATGAGGCTAATCTAAATATGGTTTTCCAATGAGTCAAAAAAAAAAATAAAAAATCCATAAAGGTCTAATGAATAACAGAATAATGAAGTTATTTATTACAACCATAAAGTTTACTCTGCATTTCCTACAGATGCCTTTTTTTCTGTGAATTTAGAAACAGAACAAAGTTATAGTTTGAATTAAAAAAAAAAATTTCAAACCATTTCAATTATAGTCAATTTCTTCAATTATAGTTTCGAAACCATAAATTTTTTTTTTTTTTTTTTAAATTGTAAAAGTGTATAAATATCGACTAATATTCTCATGTTTACATTGTGGGCAGTTCTGAATTGGACTTTTTAGCTCTTTCCTTTAATTTTTAAATTTCAATATCCTTTTATCTGTAAAGTTAACATTTAAATCATTATCTCATTTACAAAATTATCTTAATTTCAATCTATTGAAGTTATCACAAAAATAGTTGGAATATATTGGGACACCATTATATATATTATGTCAAACTGGTATTAAAATACGATCAGGGCCTGTTAATTGTTCACAAAAATGTTTTTATTTCAAATATTTGTGCAGAAATAACCAGTTATTTCTTATTCCAGTTATTAGTTATTCCTATTGAGTATGAACCAACTACAAATCTACATTTTTCATATTTTTGAAAAATAACTAACAAAACTTCAAAAGAGATAGAGCCACTCACAAAAAAAAATAAGCACTTCAAGTTTGTCTAGTTTTTACAGTTTTGACAGAAATATCTCAACTAGTGAAAGTCCAAAACTATTTTTATTTTTTTTAAGTATTAGGAAATTAACTTAATTGTTAACACACTTAATCATTTCACTGGGCTAAGTGTGTGCAGAAACATTGTAAAAAAGCTTTGAAAACATTATAATTTGAAACTCAGGTGAGGTCAGAGTCCTCGGAAGGCTGTCAATGTACTGAGAGGGACGCATAAAAGTTATAGCTATAAAAAAAGTTATTACCAAACCGGATAAACCAGACAATTTTTTAATGCCATCATAAACTCGATTTCTGTATTTTCCTCCATGTTTTACTTAGCAAAAAAATATACTATACTATATTTTTATCTTTAAATTATATAAACTGAAAATTCATTCTTTCGCGCATTCATTAATTTTTTAGTGATAAAACTGATTTACATAGTTTATTTATCAAAAATCATTTGATTTATGGTTAGTGATATCGATTATATTTTTTAAGTTTTGTCCCCAAAAGCCCAAATACACGCCTAGTATATAAGACAATAATCATAAAAAGTATTTGTTTCAAGATGTATTTTTAACATTTCCCGTCACTGAGATGTTAATCACAGCTCTTGCAAGAAGGAAATTTCAATACATAAAAGGATATTCGGTAAGATCAATTAATTTCTGAAATAGTAGCCGATTCGTAGGGAAATAGCTAACACCCACGTCAGCACAATCAGTTGACAATTACTGTCTACATAATCCTAGTTTAAACTGGACTAAAATAGAACAGCTGTTAAAAGCGAAACAGAGGTCACATCTAATCACGTAGGATCTGGCAACTAGATGGGATAGTAATGGTGGTGCATGGTTTGGTAAACAAGATATAGCGTCATAATATCTTTTAAGTTAAAAATCGAAAACGTAAATAGTTGAATGAATTAAACATGCATGAGAAGTTACTATGAAGTGTAAGCAATAATTAAATTAATTCTAAGTTCTAAATTTTGATTATAAAACCCACAATCGAAGAATGATGGAAGCAATTTATATTTTTTTAAATAATAAATAATGCTGCAAAATATGAAATGGGCACATATAAAATAAGTTACAAGTTATTTCATGTTAATTGATAAATTAAAAATATAAAAAATTAAAATAATGGAATTAAAGTTGTCAAATTGTTAATTTTATTCAATACTAATAAATATTGAAATTTTATATATTGGTATACCATAAATTATATGGTAATATAAACCATTCTTTGTAAACAGTGATAGTACTTTTGGCTGGATAAGTTGGAACATGTAATGAATTGTAACTCATTATTAATAGGACGTTATTCTAATTATGCGGAATATAGAAATTTTAAAATTTTTCTCAAATAAAAATACAGTTAATAAAATAAATTAAATTATTGATAACCATAACATTGATTCATATATATATATATATATATATATATATATATATATATATATATATATATATATTTATTTATTTATTTGTTAGTGTGTAATTGTTTTGAGTGTTTGCTCTTGAAGAAGGGTAACTATAGTTTACGAATATTCATATAATTTATATATTCTCCTTATATACTCCTTATATATTCATGATAAGGAGTATGATTACAATACAAATTATTAAAAATAAACCTTCTTCAACAGTATTGTAAACATTGGATATGTTTTGTATCCTACAATATACATCTGGTCAGAAGTCGCCAATATATATTATTTTAATTGTTGTCATAATGGTCCAAGCTTTTACGAAATATAAATTCTAATGGAACATTGATCCCAAGATATGTTAATTTATTTTTTTTTAATTTTTAATTTAAACTGGTACTTAAAAAAATACTTAGAACTTACATTCGGTAGATGAATGACCTGTCGCTCACAAGTAAAACAAACCCAGTCTGAACAAGAGACTAAAATTTTTGTATCCAATCCTTCATAAACAGTCGAAAATAAAACTCCGACAGCGACTAAATACATACACTTTCTTAAACCCATATGGACACCACACAAATATGCGGGACTGCAAAAAAATTCTCACCTTAACAAAATACAAATATTCCAATCAAAAATAATAACGAATCAATCACCTTGGTACATAGTAAATCATACATTTCACTCAGATTGTAGTACCAACAGTGAACGAACATAACCATAACCTAGACTTGGCCACTAATGACATGGCCATTACTGACATATCAAAAGGCAAAAAAAGAAGCTGGAGGAGAGATTTGCTCAAATAAATCCTGTTTCTTTTTTTTTTAATCCATTTTTTTACAACACAGAGAAGATACTGTTGAGTTCTACCCTCTCTCACGTCTATATGGCCCGTATTAGGTATTGGAGTTTGAGCCAATTCACTTATTGTTAATTACAGGTGTGAATCAAAAATTCGAAAAAGAAAAAAAATATATTCCAACAGGAAGTGATTTGTAATTCTGTGGTTTAGATTTTCTACGGAATTTTATTTTGCATTTTTGAATGGCTTCCAAGCCAAGATACATATCACACATCATCAAGCTGTTAACATGGACATTTTACATAGATAGTTGCTGTGCATATAAATTAGGAATGAAGTCATTCTAAATTCCATCGCAGAAATCTATTACGAATGGAGTTAAAATAAGCTACATTATCTAAAATATTTTTCCTTGAAAATTAATTATCAATTATTTCTTACCTTTAACCTTTTATTTTTTTTTTTTTAAATTCAACACATTGCCTTGATATGAAAACGAAAAAGAAAAAATTGACATAGGTGTGCCTAGAATGTAGCCTTACGCCCTGATATACACTTGACCCTATTATGTGAGCAGCTGATGAATTAATTACACATGTAACGACATGGTTTGTGATATTATGATTCAAAACCATAACCCACCGCTATTGCGTCAACTCCTCTGCTTATGGAATTCATCTAAATCCGCGATCTCTTTTCAACTTTGAATCTTCGTCACCGAGACGTGACCATGATCCACCATGTGCCGACTATTTGAACGACATCCGACCGGACGTTGACGTCTGTTGTGTTCGAACAGACTGTTGATTAGCAGGGAGTTTTATTTAAACTCGTGAGTTCTATATAAACTATCCGACATTTATTTATACAATAAAAATTGTTGAAAATTTATCAAAATTTACACTATAAAATCTTTTTTTTAAAAAACATAATGTAACAACATACTTTTCGAACGAAGTCGTGTGTTCGATGTTAAATCCTATTGGAGCCTCTTACCTCGAATTTAAAATCCAGTAGTTGTGCTAGTAGAAACATTATTGCTGCCGTATTTTATTGTATGAAGAAACCCCTATTGTAAAGTTTGTTGGACTCATGGTTCCATTTATAAATTTAGTTATAGTGGTCTTCTTTACAATTGATTTATTTTCTTTCACAAGTTGGCACAACTTGTTAGTTCGAAATGAATCATCAGGTAAGAGCAACGGTGGCAAACTTCAAAATGCATTTAAGATATGTGTTTTCATCTTTTTGATCTATGAAAAAAATTAGGTGTTAAAGGGTGGTTTGAAAAAAATTTCATTTTGGTAGCTATAACTTTTTCAAATTTGCTTGAGTAATGTGCTAGTATCAAAAACAGTTCAATGGATATCTAAGTGTGATCCAAGCTATAAGAAAAAATCAATTAAATATCCGAAGTTTAACAAGTTTCTGAATTGTAACTGACAAGGTGTGACACACTTAGTCTCTCACGGATCTTGTTGGCAATTTTTTTGGAGGTTCCTGGTCAAAAAATATTACACACTTATTTTGCCGTTCCGACTAACTGGCCCCAGAAGCCGAGAAAACAAAATAAAATAGCGTTAAACTAATTTTATATCTAAAGTTCAAAGATAACATCCACACGATTCTCGCACCAATTTTTGGGTGCAAATTTAAAGAAAAATACAGCTTCTACCAGATTTTGCTTTACGTTAATTAAATTCAAAGTAAATTTATTATATCTTCAAGCAAACTACTTTTATAGATTTTTTACACAAAAAATGACGTCAGATTCTAATTTAGCGCCTAAAAAACTTTAAAAAACGTTTATTCAATAAAATCAGAAATATCATGCTTTTACCCTCTTGAAGAAGGATGAAAAATTTGAAAACCGATTAATGGTAACTTTTCTTGAAATCGCCATTACTTTGTTACGCAATTCACCTTGATAGGTATCACTGGAAAAAGGAGTCTCTGCTTTCTTGTTTATAAATGCAAAAGTCGATGAACGAAAACTTGACTTTTAATTTGAGTTTGAAACTAGATAAGAAGATAAAACCCATGAGAATTTCAAGCGTATTAGCACCTTTTATTTTGTGTAGAAATATAAAATTGATAGGTTTAACTGTCCGTAATTCATGCTTGTGTCAATTAAAAAAAAAATAAAATTCTTACTATTTGGTCTGAAAATTTGGACGTTACGATTTTGGAATCTAACCTAATCTATGTAGCAGCTGTATTTTTCGTTGAATTTGCAATGAAAAATAAAAAGTTTAGTAATCATGTCAATATCATTTTTAAAACTCGCGATATAAAGAAAATTAGGTTGATGCTATTTCTTTTTTTTTCTCGTCTTCTAGGGCCCATTAGTCGGAACGACAAAACATGAGTCAAATATTTTTTAACCAGGAACCTCAAAAAAATTGCCAGCAAGATCCCTGAAAAACTAAGTGTGTCCTCCCTTGTGTGTTCAGAATATATTAGGATTATTTTTATTATAGCTCCTTTCAAAAGCAACTAAAAAGGTTATAATGGAGTGAACTCTAGAACTCAAGGAAGCGGGTACTTCTATTACTTTAACTATTCTTTGAGTTTTTCAGGAAAAACAATAATTAATCAAATGCAATCGTAAAAATTTCATTTAAGATCATTATTCCTTAAAAGAAATTAAATAATAAGAAAAATGATATATTAAACCAAATTTTATATATACAATCTGTTCTGGTTACATTCAGTGGTTTATTCATGACATCACACGTAGTTTATCTACCCATCAGACGACATTAATGAATTTATTCATCAAGTAGTTCAAAACACAATTATCACCCTCGTGTATTTTTTTCTTCCAATACCACCAGAAGACCCTGAATGTTAAAGTCAACATCATGCAAATAAAAATAAAAATACATTGACCGTTTAATATTTTTTCCACTTGCGGTTATGCTATTTACGCATTTCATTAAAACGTGAGGACTAAACGATTTTATTAAACAATTGACAGTACCTGATGATGTTTGAAAAACTTTCCATCCCTCTGAGACTAGTTTCGAATATGTCTCGAAGGAAATTTGCCATAAAAATCTTTACAGTATGAATGTGTTCATGAACCGTTATTATATGGAAATCTGAGTGAATTATGCGTTTCGTGATTTCAAAGATATTGTTGATATTAATCTTATTATTTTAAATGATAATTTTTATAGGTGGGTATATTTTTGCATGTAGTTAAATACTATAATACTACTATTTAAATTCTTTAAATATTTAAATGCATCCATTCGTTGTCTGTTGCTTATATCAATCTTTGGAGGCTTAATAATGTAAATACTTATGAATGTTTATTTCATTTTTTCCTCATTTAATTTTTTGTTATTATTATTTTTTTTTTCCCGAATTCTCCTTAGAAATGGAAGAGGTTAAGCAATTAACTCAATCAATTTTTCTTTGGGTTCTTCCTATTCTTCCAGTAGACTATTCTTTCAGAAAAAGCTTTTCTACGCTCTTCTGACCACTTTGGTCTGTACTGGTTTTGTTTTGGTTGCTGTGGTACAACTTCCCATTTGTCTACTTTGTGTCTAAAGATGTTTCTTTCTACATGTCTGCTGGTCTTATGTTTGTATTTTTGAGGTCCTTTCGAATTTCATCTAGCCAAGGTGTGGAATTCTTAAGTGAAGTTACATAATCTATTATTTTTTTCCTCAGTCGATTTTCTGATAGCAACATTACCTACAAAAATTAAAAAAAAGGATTAAGGTTAACACAAAACCTCTACAACAAAAAATCAATGTCAAGAGGAACAAAAATTCTACACTATAATACGGTCATAAAACTAACAATCCTCTACGCAAGTGAAACACTAACCCTTGAGAGGAAACAACAACTTCAAGAAATCAAAAAATAAGAGAGAATGATCAATAGGAAAATTCTAGGAGGAAGACATACCCAGGACGGTAACAGGCTACAGACAATTAAAACTACAGAAAAGTTTCCAAACATCGAAATTGATATTAGGAAAAGGGGAATGAAATTATTTGGTATCTTACAATGAGGAACTCAATTAGGAACTTCTTCCTATTCCTTAAAAAAAAAAACTTTCCAAAAACATTGAAAATGTCAGGGCTTGTTTTAAATAGACTGAAATTGCACTTTAAAAAGGCGAGGTCGTCCAGATCCAAGGAAAGTACACCCGACTTTAAGGAGATAACAATGTATATCCATTTTGGAAAAAGTGTAAAAGGTTTTCAGTGGAATAGGAATGGAAAGTATACTTCCCAGTATGGTTGATTCCCGTTAAATGAAACCTCTTAGTGAATGTATACAGACTAATAAAATACATGGAAAAATATGCCCAAAAACCCTAGAGAGCCCCATCACTAGATAGTGACTCATAAATCTATGCTTCTCCAAACCACTGCTCTCTTCAGAACCCTATTAAAATGCACCTTGGTGCAGTAAAAGAGGTAGAATCATTATTATCAAGAATGAATCAAAACTATTTGTTAGCCATTGGGGCTTAGGGAAAAAAAAAATTTGAAACATAAGATAAGATTAGGTAACGGATATAAAATTACTTGCATTTAACTTGACAACGCGACCTCAAGAAAGCGGGATGTTAAGTTGTCAAGTTATATGATAGTAATTTTACATCCTTTACCGCGTTCTGGTCCTATGTTTGATTATAGTTTTTTTTTTCAAGAATATATTAATATCAAGAGTAACAAACATTATTTTGTTTGTAGATATTTCATCATGTTAAACCAGAACTCCTATTTATGAGCATACGAGACAGAGATTCGGCCGCGCTGTAAAATAAAACTCCTTTCGTTATAGACAATTTACTTAATAACATACAACTAATATATGGAGTAGATTATGGAAATTGTTAAAATTATTTTATTGACAATTACAGTATTTGTACAATTAGTTATATGATTAAGAGTGGCGAATATATAAAAAAAATCTTATCTTCAACATGTTCTTTAAGATAAGTTTCTAAGTACAAAAAAGTTAAAACATTTCAAAACATTTTGCAATATAATTTTTAAGAAATATTTAGAGATCCGAAATCCTAGAATAGAAGATAATAGAAAAATACACTGAATTTACATAGTAATCTGAAGTGCAAATAACCTAGAAGTAACTCCTAATATGTAAAAAAAAAAAAAATAAGTAAAACGCGAAACGTAAAATTTGGAATAAATACTTCAATAACTTTTAAATATCACTGTAGGATATTCTCTACCTTGAGACTTCTGAAATCGAGATCCGGCAAGGAAGCATCGATGTTTTAGTTAAACAATTAGAATAAATATATATATATATATATATATATATATATATATATATATATATATATATATATATATTTTTTTTTTTTTTTTTTTTTTTTTTTTTCCTCTTATGGTAACCCCATAAAAGGACCGTTTATTAATGTTTTTTTTACATGTTCCATGCCGTTACAGGCAAACTACATGTATGATATGTGTTATATTATATTATTTTACTTATCAGTGATTGTACTTAACCAACAGTTTATTTGCGTGTTGTTACAATAATGTAATGATATTTGAAATTTTATGAACTTTGTATGGTTGTAAAAAAAAAAATGTGTATGTAAACATATAATCGTTGGTTGGAGGAAATAAAAAAATCATAACATTAAAAAAAAAAAAAAAATAAATAAATAATAATTTAAAGAGCAAATAAACAATTAATCGGCATCAAAAAAAACGTCAGATCCTGGCAGATCTGTA
Organism: Euschistus heros; assembly: GCA_003667255.2. NCBI lineage: Eukaryota > Metazoa > Arthropoda > Insecta > Hemiptera > Pentatomidae > Euschistus > Euschistus heros. Next base: position 1,392,186 of record RCWM02000051.1, on the reverse strand, counting down.
AAACAGTGTCCTTAAAAACAGTTAAAACAGCAATCCTTAAGGACGAAAAAGCTAATTCTAATTGTGGATGGAGAGAGTGGCCAAGGATGTCCTTCCTCGGCCTCAAAAAAAAACGTCAGATCCTGGCAGATCTGTAAACAGTGAATATATATATATATATTCAAATTGTTTAACTAAAACATCGATGCTTCCTTGCCTATATAAATAACATATATATATATATATATATATATATATATATATATATTTTTAACAAAAAACAGAAAGATTGCTAATTATTAAAATAATTAGAGGGTTCTCTGAAGAGCAAATAATCAAGGAAGGAATCGCATCTGATCACATTGGACTAACGTTTCTTTAAAATTTGACTATATTATAATACTTAATACAAAGACAATATGCTTTTTGACAAAATTCGAAAAAATACTTTTCCACATTATTATGCTTTTCCGGATTTCATAATAATCATTATGAAGGTAAGTAGATTTTTAAGTATTTTTTTTTCCTCTTTTTTGTATCTCAAATCTTGATAAAAACAACAAAAGAGTTTCATGCGTTTATGACCTGAAGGGTTATACGCCATAAAACCCAAATAAACAAATAATCATTAATTTTATTATACTATTCGAAAGCTGGTAAAATTGTTAGGCTTCTGTAAGATTTGTAGTATTGTGGACTTTTTTTTTATTTTTTCGAAGAACGGTGAGCGTTGAAGTATTATATGAAATTGTAACTTTTCTAATTATGTTGAAGATCAAGCTGCTCTTTAGATCCCAATTATGTAAGATTCAAGATAACTTGTGGTCTGGTCTTAAAGAAAATTTAATATTTAGTCCAAAAATGTTTGAGTAAAGTAGAGATATCACAGCTTTGATGGGTAAAAACGTGGTCTCCTAAAAATAAAAAACTTTGAAATATCATATATCTGCAACCGAAAGGTGCGGTCAGCGGCATTTTTCTTCATTTTCGGTCTAGTCTCACTCAATTGTTTTTCACACTAAGAGGGAATCACGCTGTATTTAAAAAAGTAAAAAATAAAATAAAATAACAGTAATAATAATAATAGGAATACAGACAGTACAGCTCTAAATAAAGATGAATAAAAAAATGAAATAATAGTGTTCTCATTAAAACGCCTTGCATGATTCTGGGTTTCTACCTACGATGATGATGTTGCACTTCCTATGTTGAAAGCAACTGCACCTTCAGCTGCTGGTGACTGGCAATAAAATTTGGTGAAGCAATGTTTAAGAAATCCTTAATTGAATCAACTTCTAATTCACGATGTTGATTCAAGTTTTTCATGCACACCAGGAACGGGTTTGATTTTCCCTATTCTGTACAGTTTTCTCTTGTAATTCCGATTGATTAATTTTTTGCCACTGTCAGAATTTTGGATCCGAAGATTAGTTTCAAAATATGAAATTTTATTATCAGTTCTACAAATATAAAAAAAAAAATCAAAACATCACTTTGCTACATCGTTTATATATATTACAGTTTTAATAATGTAAGACAACAAATCAAACATAAGGAGGCTAATTTAAATGGGCTCCTTAAAGATACAAGGACCGAATGCAATTAGTGCGTAAAGATACGAAAGGGTATGATATGTGGGTAGTACTTTAGGGTTTCCCTATGACTGGTTTGTATTTTCTGTTCCTACTGAAATCCAATTAAAAATTAAGTAACCTGGCAGAATAAGTAAACATGTATATATTTGGAAAGTATTCAAAATAAAAAGAGTACGTATAACCCGTACGATTTCTCATTCCACTGAATTTTATTAGCCACTGCATATTTCACTTTTTATTCTTCAGTACTAAAAAGGTTTTAGTGTTCATTTAATTTTTTGCGAAGGGCAGAAACAATATATAATAATTTATTTAATAATTAATTAATAATTATTTAATAATTAAATTTATCATTTGAAATATTATTTATTTCTAGATTACGTTTGAAGTAAATTATTATAAAACTGGAGTTCTTATTCTGGAAACAATCCTCAGTTGGTACAATAGTGGTTTTCGGTTTTACATTTTTTGGATCGTGACAATGATTAACAAAAATATAACTAAATATTAACCTATATGTTTTATAAATAAATATAACCTAAAAAACAATTTATTTAATAAAAATTTGGTAGCAGATCAAATAAGTAGTTCATAAATACCTCGATGAATGATTAACAGTGTTTACGCATGTCATCGCCATATGCCAACGACCCTGTGCGATATTGCCGCAACTCCTCATGAGACAGCTTTGTGCAACCGCCTGGATTATCTAAAACAATGCAAGGTCTTAGGTTGAGGCAACTCGTTTCACGGGGAGTTGTCCACACTTCAGCTTCTTCGCTCCAGCGCCCATTGACAGATATCGCGTCCTGATTCCGCAACGCCAAACCTCACACACTTAATCTATTTTCGATTTACACGGTTCAAGTTCAATATCCATGACCGATCGTAAGCAACTGATATTCTTTTTATTATTATCAATTTAGCAAAATACCCAGGAATCCAGACAATTCATATTTTTTACATCTTATCTTGCAGATTATTTTCCCTCTACGTTCCTTTATATATCTACTTAAATACAAGAAATGAGAAGCAAGAGGAAGGCGAAAAAAAAAAAGGTACCACTTAAGGTACACATAATGGTACAGAAGGGTCAGTAAATCAATCATTAAAACATGTAAAATAATTCCAACTTCACTATTTTTTTATTTTATTAATTAGTACTTTAAAGTAGTTAGCCAATAATATTTACATTTTAATATTTAAAAAAATAAATAAACACATAATAATAAATAAACAATAAATACCTCCAAACAGAAAAAACATTTTTACATATTATATAATAATAATAACAAAAGAGCATTTCTACATTTTAAATTAATTACTGCGAACAAAAGATTATTTTTTCTTAAAATAAATAAATAAATACATTATTACAAGTCATAATAATTTATATTGATTATAATGGCAATAATATCTAAGGTCACAAAAGTTGTAGCACCAATGGTAATAGAGTCCAAACCTTTATTTAGTTTATTTAAATAAAAGAAATCAATTACTTTTTTGCAAGCATTTAGAATATTTTTAATAAATAGAAAAACATTGTTAGTATTTTCTTTATACTGTAGTCCAAAATATTTTGTAATGATAAACTTTCATCTTTTTGAACTATGTATTTTTCAAATATTTTTTTCGACTGTTATCATGACACTCCAACAGCAGATGTTTCAAGATATTCCTGATTTAATTTTTAAACTATTATTTTTAAAAAACTTCGCTATCCATTAAAATCAAAATAACCATAAATTCAATACCAATATATTATTTGCAATAATAATGCATATGCTTTTTTATTAAAACCTACCAGAGGCTGTCTCTCACAGACCTATGGTGCAGATTTTACATGCTTTGAAACCTACGTAGAAAATATTTTTCATAGTTATCTCGAACACTTCTTTTGATCAAGTGAACTGATATCTATCCTTTGCTGGATTACAATGACTGAAATCATATTTCAACCTATTTTTTTATCAGATCTCTCAGGTCACCTCGCCTCCAATTTCTAAACATTAAAATACAACAAACTGAAAATTATGGTTCATTAAAGGTCATTTTTAAATTATCTAAAATAGAACCATTCGTCAAACAAATACAATGCAGGAGGCAGTTGCGTAAATGTTTCGACAGCGTCCGCAACAGAGGCGAGCTTCAGATTTATCAACTCACAGCTCGACAGATGAATGGCATTGTGATTAAGCAATAGAGTTCGTTTATTTGATTCGCACTTTGTAGGGCCCATAGCTCATTTTTTTTATTATATCAGGTACATCTAAAGGAAATGTTATCCTAAAATTATAAAAACATCATAATTAAAGGTCGTATTTTGTGCAGTAAAAATTTTAGAAAGTGCAATAACATTAAAACACATTGACAACTGTGCAATTAACCTTCTACTGATGTAAAGTCCCCGGAAAACTTTAGTATCATCTACCATGATATAAATATAATTGCTTTCTATTTCTTTACGTGTTTCCTCACAACCGGGATCACTGTGCGGTATATCTAAAATGAAAAAACTTTTGAAAATATTTAAAATTATATAAATTAAAAAAAATATCAATATTTTTAAAGAAATATCGAAAATTGCGCTTTCGTGCAATTAACACCTAAAATGTGCAAACTTGTGCAGTAACCTTAAAAATATGCAATTTCGTACAATTGTACAGGAATCCGGTCTTTAATCATAATTTTAAGTATTTGTTTTTTTATAATATAAGCGTTGCTGAAAACGAATAAGCTTGTATTATGAAGCTGTTATTACAGTTGTAATTCTTTAACACGTCCGTTGAGTATTTCGATAGTCATTCAACATAAAAAATGAAGACAGATTAGTGAATGTCTTGTTTATTAAATCTCAAGACATTATTTTACGTCCAGCCTGATATATATATATATATATTTTTATATATTTATATATATTCTAATACCAAATATAATCTGCATATTGCACTTTTTTTTTTATTATGTTAATCTTTTAGTAATAAGAATTCATCTTGATTTCAATAAGTATAATTTCTTTAGTAATTTTAGTGATAATTCATTGATAATAGCCTTACCATCAATGTTTTTACACTTACATTCGTAGTTCTTTTAGCATCACTTACTGATTATCTTCATCTATGTTTATAAAAATACTTTTCTTAATGATGTGGAATGTTTTATAGCGGTTAATGCTAGAAAAATACAAATGAAAAGTAAAAAAAAATATAAATTAGCTTTTAGTATGGATATATTCAATCCATCACAAAAGTTGATAGATTCATCATAAGAGAAGCTATTACCAGATCTAGGCTTATGGGTAGATAAATGTTAAGTAGATAATCATAATCAAGGAAATACTGATATTTGTCTGAATAAGTATGGAAACTCTGTAAATTTTTAAAATGCGTCACTATTTTATAAAGAATAAAGATTTGTAAAAACAAGATGAATTTCTAAGAAGTCCATTTACAAATAACTTGCAAATGAGAAGATTACAAGATGAGAGAAAAGATACTAGCAATCAAATTATAACAACAAAATAAGCAAATTAAAGTAAATAATAGATTTTAATTGTTCTGGTATTTACGGGTGTTAATTGACTGTGTCATATTAAATAGACTGACTTCTAGGTAAGAGATGATTTCAAAATAATGCAAATATATTTTCTACAACTTTAAAGGATAGGTCTCGAACTATTAATTATTTTTTTTTTTCATATCCGCCTTTTATTCTTACATTTTTATATAAAGTTTTCCACATTCTTTTCTTACTGCTTTCTAGCATTTTAAGAAGTCATAGTTTGTTTAACATAATTTTGTTTTCTATTAACATAGTTTAGTAAATAATGAAGTGATGGGGCTTGCCGCTTTTTTATTTATATACGCCTTACACACTAAAATAACCAAAATCTATAATTTCTGAATATTTAAAATAATTTCTGCCATTGTTTTGGGTCTCCTGCGGGTGAAATTTAGTTGAATAGAGAATTTGAAATATTTTTTAAGGTACCGAAAAATTTTCCTGTTTTTCAATCTCTTTTATATTTTTTGCACGATACCTTTATCGTTTTTTCTCATAATACCATTCTAGAATGATTACAGTTTGTTGTTTGTACCTATTCCTATGTTGGGAAATAATCGTGCTCCATACAGCAAAGTTGAACGGATCACACATTTATATATAATTAATTTTAAAGGCAAAGATAAGTTTGAAGCGCGTAATAAATGATTCAGCTTTTACGATTTTAGACAAGCTAAATTTCTTATTTTATCTAGAATGTGGACCGAAAACTTAAGGTGCTTGTCAAATTTAACATTGCTGTTTTCCAGAATTTATTATAAATTCGAAGGGTGATTTTTAATGATACCAAAACCATTATAAATACATTTACATGATAATGCAAAACATTAATTACACCAGACAACACCAAAATGTTTCGGACTCAAAAGCAGTTCATAAGGAAGAATTTTGGCCCGCTAAACAGAAAAATCACTATGAAAACTTCAGATTAGCTCTTGTTTTCAAGGATCAGAACTCCCCCTTACCCATTAGTACCTGTATTTTCGGTCATCTTTACTTTCTGTGTATAATCATTCTGATGGCCATTTAATCAGGTAGATGGAACCTTTTAATAAAGGATCGATTTTTAGCTTCTTAATGTTTCTTGAACTAATTATATTTAATTTATCAGTTAATAATGTTTAGTTCTTCAAGTTTACCCATACATTGATGGATAGGCAAACAAAAGCTAATAAAAAAATTTCAATTGTATATTCGTTTTTTTCTACCCGAAATTAGTAGTAATAGGCTATTTAAAACTAGGAAACAGTCAAAAAGTTGTATTTTTTTTTGTTGCCTAGTGTTATTAGCTCTGTGAATAACCTACTGCCTCAGCTGGGAAAAATAATACTCTCTCCTTAGTCTTGTGTAAAGTGGTTCTAAAAAATTGTTAAATCACACAAAAACCGAGGATTTAACCGTGACTAAAGCACACAGCATTGCATCCTGGGTCCTTGAGTAATTCCAAGGTGGCATTTACCCTGAGTCAGTTGTTATTAAGTATCCTTTGGCTAATGTCATATAGACGTCACTGTCATGGAAACTACAATTTACCATCAGGAAATAACATAATTGAGCTAAGTAAGTTATAACATACTATCTTGCGTTAGTTATGTAGACTGTTCTAAACCTCTTATTATTTTGTTTTATATATATTTTATTATTTATATTTATATTATTATTTAGTTAGGAGACTTGTTATAATATGATGGAAAAAAGTTTTGTGATAATTTAAGGGCAAGCCTTGAAAACCTTGAAAAATTTCATCAGAAAAAACTAGGGCAAAGTTTCATGGCTAAGTGGTAATTTCAAGCATAAATGAGCAGAAATTATAATTTGCAACAAAAATATTTATAATGATGTGAAAAAACTATTATTTCTCGAGAGCAATGGAACAGCGACAGAGGAAGTGTAGAGATGAATAACCGATGGACGGAAAGCTATTGGAATGTTAAATTCAGTCCTCTGGATTGCCAACATATGTACCAATGTTAAAAAAATAATATATACGGTAGAAAGCATAATACTAATCAGCTCAGAAACATGGCCTCTAGAAAAATTGCAAATATTTCTGGCTGTGGAGATGGATTTTTGGAGATCAGCAAGAATCTCAAGGATTCAACGAATCCGAAATGAGATTATAAGAGAAAGAATGGAAGTTAAGAGCAATAACTTAGCGGAAATGGAGGGAAGAAGACTGAGATGGTTCGGTCATATTAAAAGAATGGATAATAAAAGAATCCCAAAAATATCTTATGAATAGGAAGCAGAGGGGAGGAGAAAAAGAGGTAGGCCTCTCATTAAGAGGAGAGATGTTGCTGAAAGTATGGCTAGCCAAGGATTAACGGAAGAAGAAGCGATGGCCTGCGAGGAGTGGAGGAGTTTGGTTGAAGGAAACTTCGAATAGCGAAGAAAAACCTTTAAAAAAAAAAAAATTATATTCAAAAAGGGCTGATACATTATCTTTATGTATATAATACATGTACATGTATTAGTATATTTATGTATGATACATATACATTATCTGAGCTCCATATTCCTAATCAGTATTGTAAGTATAACTATCGATTATTTCGTTGATTGTACTTTAAGCTCTTTGTATTAAAGTAATTATAATACTATTTTTTACTTTTTAATTCTAATTGTAAGTACATATAGACATAATCTTGAAATCGACTTTTGTTTTGTTTTTCTAAAAATTAACTTTATTTTTCAATTTATAGTGGTGAGTGTATTTTGTTTTTCTTTACATTTTAGTTCAATTTTCTACATGTAGGTTTAATCTTGAAGTCGGTTTTTGTTTTTATTTCTTAAAAAGCGGTAAGTTTATTTCAATAAAATTTTTAAATGGCCACTACCGAAGTATGACCTACCGAATAATAAAACAACCATCAAAATCGATTCATAACTGACGCAATAATCGCGTAACAAACGAACAAAATAAGTACCAAAATATCTCCGAAAAATCATTTTTAAAAATATTATTTCTTCCAAAAGAAATAAAGAATCCTCACAAAATTATTTCAATATGTGTATTGCTATAAATTATATATATATATATATATATATATATATATATATATATATATATATATATATATATATATATATAAAAGAAAGGAAAGTTTTTATGTACATATTTACGAATCTGATTAGGAATCTGGACCATAGGTCGTTATTAAATATCGTTTTTTCATATCGCCATAAATATTCTTGTAGTAAATTATAATTACAGTAAGTGCCAAGGCTTGAAAATACGGCTTAGCCATGAAACTTTGCCCTAGTTATTTTAATAAACAATTTCAAGGAGATATGGTATGTCCCCTTTTTTTTCATCATATTAGAACGTCTCATAACTCAATAATAATATATCATTATTTATAATTATATTATATTCATATTTTATTACTCGATTATTTTGCACTATAGATGCTGTTTTATTACATATTTTATAATAAGAAACTAAAAGACAATATTTTTTCACATTGAATTAATTACTAAATATGTTCCTAAATATGCCCTAATTTTACATGACCTGCCAATTCAATTTTAATCTGAAGACTAAACTTATTTTCATAAAACATACGAGATAGGAACATATTTTTTATGCAATGACAAATTGGATTAATGCTGCTACTTAAAAGATATTAAAATAATCAAAGCTATTATTTTAATAATGATATATAATTACGTTATCATTTATATATAATTGCGTTATTATTATTTTAACTTGTTGTAACTGTTATTCTATTATTCTTTTTCATTCTTCGACAGTATTTCATCGACCCTTTCCTTCACTATTCTACGTCGTAGAAGCTGATACCACAAATGAGCTTCTGTAATACCAGGTCCAACCGCAATCATTCCTTCTGAATTCCTTTTCATTCAAGGAATATTCCTATCTAAATTCTGGGATTCTCTACCTTGCTACGCTACTCATTTTAGGTTTTGTTTTTCTTTTTTAACCGGTGAAATATTCAATCAACAAGGCAACAAAAGTATGGCAAATTAAGTAATTTAAAAAAAATAAATAAACCAAAATTTTTTTTTCTTTGTATTCCTCATATTAAAAATATTTATCAGTTTCGCTGCATTATACATTATATATATCGTTGTATAATAATGATATATATAATGTAATAAATATAAATATTTTACAGTGTTACAGAACGTAATGCTCTGAGACTTGGAACCTGGAAGAATGTCGTAAAAAATAAAAGTATTTTTATCCGTGAAGCTGAATTTCTTAAGAAGATATGTCATTATTTAAAGGATTCACATTATCTGAATAAAGGAAATTAGAAGGTTGAAGCGAAAATAAATAATTTAAAGGTGAAAGAAGAAAGAATATTAAAATTCCATTTATGAAGAAAAACTAAATAAAATAGATGTCCAAATATTTTAATATTTTTATTTTTAAAAAAAATAATAATAAACTTGTACCATAACAACTCCTAGGGTCATAGTTCCAATCCGTGGTAAAGAAATATTGTTTCCAAACCATTTTACAAGATGATGTGGTCGTCAGGATTTTCCCTTAATTAAGAGTAGGGGAGGAGACCTTGGAACACTTTTCTGATATTTGGTGTTGGCACTCGCAATTTAGCTCATGTATTTCTCTTCTGGTGGCATGTTGAGGTAATACTAAGCAATAGTTTTCAGTGTTTTTTCAGTGTTCTTGGAGTATGAGTCACAAAATACGCAATGTGGCTTTTGTATCAAGGTATAATAATGTTCCTGTACATGGCAACAGCAACTATTTTTCCTTCAAACAGGGGTAATATTCAAAAATAAACACTAGAAAACAAAAGATTATTTTTATTGTTTATCAATTTTGTATTTTTCACTTAGGGTTTTGTTATTTGACAAAAAGTAAACTTTATAAACCTGAACGAAGTATTAATTTAATTTAGAAACTTGAACGACAAACTAGAAAAAGTTGATTCCTTCCTTACTCCTCGGCATTTCTAAGTGATCTGCGATTAAGTAATTGGAGGTATAAGAGGTATCAAACTCTTGAAAGATCTGTTTATAGGTACAAAGTCCTTTATGTTCGAGATGAACCGCCATTAGGAAAAGGTTCAAGCGAATCAGTCCACATTATTTCTTTATCCCGATTCGACTGTGCACCTTCCCAAGGGGTATCTTATTGTATCTCAGAGCAAACAGTCGATCACTTACTTTTAAAAAAGTAATAGGAAACAACAATATTCCGTGACAGCGAAAATTTAGAAAAATCAGAAGATGTCAGTAAAAAAAAGAAGCACTTTTCCGGGAGAGATGAAATTACACTGACAGATTCGCTACCAAACATGGCTAACTCAACTCGCAAAATATCTACAATACTAGTGCTACAATAATAAGAGCAATGGCGATTGTTTCAAGGAACACTGTTATCAAGGTATAAAAGTTTCCCCTATATGCCTTATAGAAGCTTGTCTTGTTCCTAAAGTCGATCCGCGACTTAAATAACTAAAATAGATTTTCTGTCTACAGCCGGATTTGAACTTGGGCCTTTTGAAGTTTGTTGCAACTTGGGTCCTGTGGCTATAAATATAATTATTAGCATAATAAATGTTATTATTCATATTCTTGTTTCTTTTATTATAATTTTGTATTCCTTATAGCACTTTTATTGTTTTGAATATATTACAGTAATTTTCTGATTGCTATATTATTTTTTCCTATATTGTAGTAATCAGTTTATTCAGCTTTAAAATTGTACACTTACATTATTCCTTGAAACGATTTTATACTTCCATTCTCTTTGTTCATATTATAAGAGCGCAGCGGCCTCTGCAAAAATGTTTCTTTCTTCATATGATGTTGACATGATACATTTATTAGCAGTTTACAGGCTTACTATAAACTATTACTGCGCCGAGTTTAATTTACGTTATACGCAACTATAGAGAACTATTCTCAACTCTCATGCCTCAGAATGCTTATAAGAGATCTGTTGTCATAATAACCTATAGGTTTACTAAAGCCGTTCCCACTCGGCTAACGAGTACCTTATAGGCTATTAGCTGTATGATTACTCCAATGTCGTCAACAGATACATTAACAGGCGTGTGCTCATTAGGTAGAAAAAAAAAAATGAACAAGGATTTGATTGCCTATGACTGTATTCGCTCAGCAAACATCGGTGACAATTGTTAGCACTTCCAGAATAAGATTAACTCACCTCTCAAAATTATTGTAGTCTTATAGCTGGGAATGTGACATCTGAAAAAGGCGCATCTCAACCCTTCTTAGACAAATGATCCAAAGTTTTTTAAATGTATGTTTTTGATTTTTTTTTTTAATTTTTAGACATTTTCTGCCATAAAATTTACTAAGAAATTAAAGAATTAAAAAAAAAAAAATTGAGATCTTGGCTGCTGAAATTAAAATTGGTGTCAAAAATGAATAATTACAAAAGGCTCATTTACATGAAAGTTATCAGACCTATTTGGACAAATGCAGTTGAGCTTTGGGTTTACACCAAACCATCTAGTACATCTCGTATCCAACCCTTGCAAACCAAAATTCCTTCGAAAAATCCTTAATGCTCTTACTTATCTATAAAGAACTTAATGTACCATATGTTAGATTTAGCCTAATCTCTACTTATATAGATATATTTTTATATTTATATATATATATATATATATATATATATATATATATATATATATATATATATATATTTTTTTTTTTTTTTTTTTTTTAATTGAAGTTCTACCAGTGAGTGGTTCTTCACATGTTACTGACAAGTCATTGTAAGAATTTCTCCAAATTTACTAATTGTATATATGTATACAGTTGTAAATATCAATAAATAGTTACAAAAAAAAAAAAAAAAAAAAAAACATTTAGAACAAATTACATAGCTCTGTGATATTTTACAATACCTACGATTTCCTCTGCTGGTGTACGATAGCCAGTGAGCAATTGGAGTTGTTTGTTTTGATATAACCAACAGAATCATTTAATTAGGAGATAAACCACAAAATTTTGACGGAGTATGGACTCATCTAAAAATTTCTATTTTGTTTTGTTGTTCATCTTCATATTAATCATTTATATATTCGTACATTATTTTTGTATTCATTTGAAAGCAAGAATAAAATAGATTTTTTTTAAAAAATATATGCCCATATGTAAAATAAAAAAAGAGTTCTGCTTACTAGCCAGTTCGAATTACTGGTATATTCGGATTAGTGAAATTCCACTTTACTTGAAATGTGACACCATTCGGTTGTTAAAGCTTTCCCTTTTCTCACTAAGAGCCAAAGTTATGATGGTGTCAATTGTGATTTCTAGTCAAATAAGGGATACTTATAAGGCTAAACAAATTGACAAATCAGGAACTCACCTTTCCAAAAATAAAAAATAAAATCTTGTAATATAGTTAATCAAAAACCTAGTCTAATCAAAAACTGCTGAGCTGTCCACATTTTATGCTAGATATCCTATAAAATTATTTATATTATTCAATTGAAGAGAATATATATGTCATGTATATATATATGATTATATATGAAGTGATCAGTCAGAAGTAGAGAAATCAGAAATTATGTATTAATTAATCTCAATGTCAATGTCAATTAATTAATCTCAATGTCCATTTGCAACACTTTAAGATTGCCGTAGTAAATTAATGTTTTTTTTAAACTCAGTAGTTTTCCATTACATTGAAAAAAAGGTTTCTTATCATTAAAAAGAATCTACTAATGGTAATATAACCGCACTCGTCTTTTAACTATTAACTGTTTGATCGTTCTTTCCAGCGAAATCTTCGGTATTTCCAATGCTTTTTCTATTTTCTCAGTATACCTGTGAAAGATTGCGTATTTATCGTGATGTCCCTGAGGACGCTTACATTAGCTTCTATAACGATACATCAATTTTTTCTTTCCTTTAAAATTCTAGTGTTTCACTGTCTTTCAGACTCGTCTATATGATTTAAAAACTAGTCCAACAACTGAAAAATCCAAATATTCTCAAAATCATCTTAGCTTGACTTGATGGAATGAAGTACACAAGGACTATTTTGTCAATTTTTAGGAAGTCATAGTTTTATTTATTTATTTTGTTTTTTATCACATCTGAAGCCCAAGATTGAAGATTTACTATTCTTAGTGGACAGATTGGTCAGAACTATAATATTATTTAGGCAAAAAAAAAATATAATAATTCAAGCTGCCGCAATGAAGGACAATAAGTAATCGCGTTGCAAAATACTTATTTAAGTATTTTTACAAAGATTTTATAAAGTAAAAGCAAATATATAAGAATAAAAGAAAAAAAAATGTACACTTGGGAAATAACACTCAATTTCTCTATGAACTGGAAAAAAAAAATGATCTTGGATATGTCTATCTATAATCTGTTACTTTAATACTTAATGCTTTTGATAACGAAAATTTCGGCAAAATTTGGATCCCAGCAACGCCAACATAGATTGAGCATGTCAAAAAAACCCTAGCACTTAAAAACGTGATTTTTTTCATTCAAACCAACAATAGCTCCTAAACGGTAGGCCCTAGCGACAAATGATATATAACAAAAAATATTTTTCATTAAATTTCTGATCAGATCTGTTGTCTAATTGTTGATCCGAGCAACACTAACAGAGTGTAATTTTTATTTGAAAAAACCGCTACACATATGGAGGGTGAAAAAAGTTTTGCACAAGAACTATATATCCCAAAAAACATACCCACGTCAAAAATTATAATATACTAGATAAATAATAAATTAATTAAAAAATAAAACATTAATATTTACAAACAGTATCTACATTCAGGGTTGAGATTCCCTGGACAGCTTCTACCCTGTCCAATAGTCTGGAAATGTCCGGACTCCTGAATATGTTGACCGGTAAATTAATTAGTGATTATAATGATTTACTTTATTTTTAATATAATTCACTCGAACAATTAAATAAAATCTCATTGACCCAGATAAACTGTCTTTTATATAAAATTGACCGCTATCAGAAACAACGATATATCTAAATAATACTCTAAAATTCAAGTTTCAGCATTCAAGTTCCATAACATGTCTCAGGCAAAGAAAACAAAACTATTAAATGACCCCGCACAATAAGGTGTAAGATAATGATCGCGATGTAATGACCATACTGTTGCCTAATTTCATATCTGCTAACCAACAAAACATCAAGGACTTTTGAAAGCATCCGTTTAAAAAGATGTTTGTCGTCATTAATGGTAATTAGAAATGACTTGCTTCGCAATAATTCCAGTTAAGGACGTACGTGTAACGTGTTTATTCTGTTTTAGTTTGTTTGTTTTTTATTATTTACATCCATAGTATTGGCCGTAAAAATCGATTTAGAAAGATACTCTTCGATAATCCAACTCCTAATTTGCTGCATCATCAGAGTAATGGGAATCCTCTTTCATTGAGGAAGCAATGACCAACTAATGAGCCTTTTATTTTTAGTATTTTTATCACACTTCATCAATACTCAGCATAATTTATAGCATAATTCCTATATTTATCTATATATAATCCATATTTTTTTTTAATGCATTGTTGTTGTTTTTTTTATACAACGCCAACATTCAGTTGACACCTTGTTAAAATAATTGATATATTTGGGACTCTCAGATTTTCATATTACTATAATTAACCAACATACATATGAAGGGTACAGGGAAAAAACAAGAATAGTCACAAATTGATCATTTTGAGAAAAGCTAATTTTTAAGTTTGAAACATTGTGAAAATTGTAAACTAACATATTTTTCAATTGTTAACATTTTGTTAGAACCACCGTTATTTCTTTAGGTAAATGTCAACAAAGTAGGTAGAAATTAAAATTTTTTATCAATAAAATAATTCATTTTTCACAAAAACTACAAACTTACAGGAATAAAATAAGGAAAGTCACAATATTTTTGTTGGCTAAAATACAATATTTTTCTTGCTTTACCTCCATCTTTCGCAAAGAACCTGATTAGCTAGCTGTTATGATAGAAAATTCATTATTGGTATGCACTAATCAACACGATATTTGTTGTTATGAGTAAAGAAAATATCACTGATGAGGCAACTTCTCGTAAAATTCTTGGTTTTTTGGTTGACAAAATTCTTTCAACACTTGGAGATCGTCATATATTGGTTTAGACAACTGCAGGAGATGTTGTATGATGTTGTCGGTATCTCAAATTCTCCCGATTTTAATATTCCTTGCGGTTTCATGGATGTATTTTTCTTGTTTCTAACGATGATAGAATGACTCTCCCAAGCACCATTATAAATGCTACGATGCTAAACGAAACCTGGCTTGTCTTAAGACAATCTCAATTCCCTCACTTTTTGAATCGTAAAAGAGCACTTGGGAGCAAATTTATGTTCAAGAAACATCGTCCAATTTTTTATATTTTTTTGTCTAACAGGGACAACTTTAAATGGCTCTGGTTTCTGGTTCTGAACAATCATTAAACATTGCATCTTCAACAGCCAGACGAGGTCTGCGTCTAGCAATAGGAACCATAGTAATTAATCCCGCTAAATAGCAATTCTGAGCATCAACGGATAGCAAAGCCTTAAGGCACCAACAATAATATGTTTTCTTTCCTCACCTGTGATGTTTTGGAAGCATTTAAGACGTTTGCATTGGCAATCTGGACCCAACTCGTGAGATTGTAGCCGCAATAATTGTTCTCCTCTTCCCGTTTTCTTTCTTTTCTTAGATCTTCTTGGATCGCTCATAACTCTGTCTTCGTCACTCTCAATTAACATTGTTTTATCGCCAAACAATCCAATGACTAAGGAAGTCGAAAATAAAATGAAAACAAAGTGTGAAATGCCTAACAGGTAACTGTTGGCTTGGTTACATCTGTGACTCTCCTTGTTTTTTCCCTGTAGGATGGTTTTTCATTCTGGATTTTCACTGGAGTTTCCTTATTTTAGCCTTAATACAGTGTAATCAACTGATAGTACTCGTAAAGACCAACATAATGCGCCGAAAAACGAAAAATCGGAATATCATGGACTATTCTTGTTTTTTCCCTGTACCCTTCATATTATACCCTTCACCGATGACTTCACAACTAATATAGATATAATAACATTCATACCGGATGTGGTCACAACTGATGATTGGGACTTTTTTTAAGGCTGACTAAAACTTTATAGGAGATATTTTCAAATAGATTCCCCCCCCCCCATCATTTTTTTAATATTATTATGCCAACTCGTATAATAACACGGATGTAACTGTTGGTTACCGCTGTCCTTCATCAATCGAGATGTCTTGAATGCCTACAAATTAACTTGTACTAGTTTAGACTGTGAATAAATAACATAAAAATAATTAGATGCAATTATTAATATAGCATCGTAATGTAGGCCAACTATATTTTCATGTATACATATAGGCTTTACCCCACTGTCCGTAGACAATATTTCCATAGAACATTTCTTTACTAAATTATACCCTTCAACTTTTTTATATTTACAATATGCTTCAATTAAGATCTGCAGTCAATTCAATACTCAGATTCAGTTCTTGCATAATTAAGATTCTATTTAATATAAATTTCACTTGAATGAATATAACATTGAGCACTTTTATTGCACATACAAATCTAATCATTGTACCAAAAGATTTTTTTTTTTTTTTATATCATTTTATTTTATTTTCTGTTTATTTAACTATCATCTATGTACATCGTTTCATTATTTTTTTTCTTTATTTTTTTAATTTTATTATATCTTTAACCAGATTTAATTTATTTATACATGTACTTATCTGTTATTCTTAAAGGACTTTGTCCCAGAATAAAATTTTTTTTCTATTCTATATATTGCTTGGCAAAAAGCGCCGACTAGTCGGCCATTTTATTCATTTTATACAGTACACTCAAAAATACTTTGATTGAAATTAAAACATTGCCATTGTTGATTATAATTTTTAATTTAGATTCGTCTTTGCAGTCTGTTATTTATTTCAGGAAAAGGATGTTTTTTAATCAATTATCGAACTTTAAGAAAGATTATTAACATAACTTTTTTTTTGTCTTTCAAATTTTTATTCACACCTGTTATTGGAATAGCAATAAGTGAATTCGCTCATAGTTTCAATACAGGTCTTATAGACGTGTGGGAGATTGGCACTAACAGTACTACCTCCTGGGATGGATTTAAAGAAAAAAAATAAAAAAGGATTTATTTGAGCAAATCTATCATCCAGCTTCGTTTAAGCCTTCAAGCATACAATCTTGTAGTATATACTCAAGATATATCTACAAGATGAGTTTTAAAAATACAAAGCCTAGATATAATATTACTTCTAAGAAAGCTAACGTCTAAAAACGCTGCTTCTATACCAACAATCTACATAACGCTTGACGGCGAAATAACCATCAAATATTATTATATCATTTTAATAATTCAAAGAACATCTTAATCATACGATCCAAGAACTGTTCAAAGTGCCTCGTGTTGAAGACGTTTAGTGCATATCGACTTTTACAAAGGAATAGTATCCATTGGATTAACTTCAAATTATAATTTAATTTAGTGAGGTGTTTATTTGTAGTCATCCCATCATTCTAGTTATAAAAAAAAATATTTACAATTGTGGGCTAAATAAATAGAGTTGAAAAATTAATTATTAATCTCTGCCCTCTTATTCATGTAATTATAGTTAATTTTGGGTATCCCTATATCCTATTTGTAAATAGTGTTGTTTGTTTAGTGTCTCTTGTAAACATTATGACATTATGATAATCTTGTGATCATATAACAAACATATCTTTATTTACATTTGTATTGAGTTGTCACATATGAAATGACCGTTTTTAGAACCAGAAAATAGAAAATAGAGATTAAATTTAACATATTTTTTATTCAAAGTATTTACCATTATTTTCGATACACTTTTGCCAACGGCTTACCGGGGATGGATCAGGGGAATATGGGGGGTGTGGTAAGACTTCATAGCCCAACCCCATTAATTTATTCCACTGTCTGCATTGAAACATGAGGTCGGGCGTTATCATGAAAAAGGCTAGGTCCTTTCCTGCTCACCGGTACCGGCTGTTGCTTGATCAAATTTTGATGCATTTGGTCAATTTCTTGGCAGTATGATGTTGAATCAATTGTTTTTTCCCGTCCACGGGGCAGATTTTCTAATGTCGTATCTCCTGAGGAAAATATTGTAAACCAACGATGGATGGTTCTTTCATTAGCACTTCCTTCACCAAAAGCATGGTTAATATTTCTTGCTGCCTGGGCAGTGGAATGACCGAGTTTGAAATCATAAAAAAAAAAAAAAAATCGTTCGGAAATTGCGTTGGAAGTTTCCATGGCCACGGTTAAAATTATACTAAAATTTGGATGACTAAAACAAACACAGTTTCCAAATAGAGGATTAACAAGTGCTTATTATAGATGAAAAAGAAGAGAGCAAATCATATCTCCTTGAAAAAGAAAAGTCTTGGACATCGTTCAATGGCCATATTCATATTTTTAAGCCCTTTTTATAATATTAATATAATTATTATTGAATTACTATCATTAATATTAATAATAATATATCAATAGTAAATAATTTTGACAAGTATTAAATTAATATTGAAAATAAGAAGGGACATAAATTTAGTAAATGTACTATAAGTTTAATAAATATATTCAAGTGAAATGCCTCTTCTTTTTTTCAATAGTAATTTCCATCAATCTATAAGAAGTAATAATTTGTAATACCTTTTTACAAACAAGTCTTGAAAATATGGCTTAGCCATAAAACACTGCCGAATCTTTTTCTAACTACATTTAATTTGCCCTCTTCTTTATCAACATATTATTGTAATATCATTACCTAATTATAAAAAAAACAAAACATATATTATGCATCAAGTATTATTTAAATGTAAAAAATTTCATTTTATTTGTTACGGAGACATAATGTACATATCAATTGTTTATTTATTTATTTTATCATAAATTTTAAAAATATACGGTAAGAATTTTCTTTGTTTGCGAGCTACGGTTAAGGGAGCTTACCGGTTAAGAGAACGCCAGATGAGAAAGTTTACTGTACTGACAATGAGTTTATTTTTTGGTTTCCATTTTGCAATAAATGCAACAGCGCCTTTATCACAGTTATAGATTAACCGGTAACACTGTTACGTTGTACCGGCTTGCATACAACAAGCATTCAAGGCGCTTCAGAAGCTTCTAATTCAATTATTTATTTTTGTTGTAGATAGAGGATTGGAACGTGCTATTGATTGAAGCTGGTGGTCCCGAGAATATCATCATGACCATTCCGCTGCTCTCTCCGTTCTTGCAGTTTACAGGAGTCAACTGGAGGTACTTCAGCGAACCCTCGCCATACTCATGCAGAGGTATTATTTGGATTTTTTTAATTTACTCTTCATTCAGTTTAGTATTTAACTAGCTATCTTCTCCGAATATTCTCCACAATATTGTGATCAAACACTATACATTAATTATACAATAACATGCATATCAGTAAATTAAATAAACGTATAATTGAAAGAATATATAGTATAATAATAAGGCTTTATTGACATATTTACAATTACAATCATTAAGTATACATTCGCCTACATTGTTAACATAGTTTTATACTTTAGTAAACAGTTTTACACTTTAATGATAATCAGTTAACAGTAGGAAAAATAAGGGAAAAAAAAAAAAAAAAAAAAATAGTAAAGAAAAGAAAAAATAAATGAATAATATAAAATGAAATATAGAATAAGAATTTAATACAAATTAATAATTAAATACAAAATAACAATAATAAATATAAATAATCAATATATAATAACTAGCATACATAAATGATGACGAGTGATTTGTAGGTAGGTTTATGTTAAGAGTACATATTTAGTTCTTTTGTATATGTAGTTTTTGAGGGAATTTTTATCATAGTTCCAATTTCTTTTACTAGGGAATTTTCTGAATTTTTTTTTTTTTTTTTTTAAAGCTTTGGTATGTTCGAAGACATAATGTTTTAGAGGGGGTAGGTTTAGGTCGTGGATCATGGTTGATATTTTAGTATAACGAAGGTAATCATTGATGAACTTCATGCAAATGTTTTGAACCCTTTACAATTTATTATAGTTTGTTGCACAAGTTGAGCGCCACAGAGGTGAAGCATGCGTGATTTGTGCTCGGATTACTGATTTGTATAGAATAAGTTTGTTTTTACAGCTTAGTTTATATTTTTTAGTTTTATCTGTTTTATTGCTTATATGTTCAGTGTATGTTATAATTGAAAGATAGATTTGGTTTGAAGAGAGCACATATTAGTTTGAGGCTAGTTTTCCTCTGCCGGGGCATTCATTCTTTACCCAATATTTCTAATATTAGGGAATATAATTGCTACCAAAAATATACAAATGATTTGACAGTACCTCCACAGTCAAAAAAATCAAGAAAATCTTTGACAGGTGCCTTGTTATTTTCCATTTTTGCTATTGATTCTATGAAGTCTTCCATATCTGGTGGCTCTATTTCGTTTTTGTTATTAAATATTCAATTCGAAATACCAATTAGTTTCTTGAACTTTTACACTGTAAAAATCATTGAAATTTTCTACCCATCTATCAATAACCGCTGTTCTTTCCTCTTTTATTTTGTCATGTTTATCCTAACACGTATCCCTCTTTGGTTGGAAACCTCTATTAGTATATTTCACTGCTCAATAAATTTTTATATTTCATCTCTTTGTTTATAATAACACTAACATTCATAGGCCAACTTGTAAAGTAATACAAGACCCACCCTGGGTTGTAGAGCTATTCAGTAATTAAGTAAGTTATTGTAAAAAGTAATAATATATGTATTCAATATGTTTAATTGTAAATCATTTAAAAAATATATATTGGCTTTGATAAATGCTATATTTCATAATTTCTTCATTTCGAAATAAATTTAAAATGTGATACTATTTTTAGTCGTAAGTGTCTTAACACAGTATTTTAACACGAAAATAAATATCACTGATGAAAGACATGTATAAATGCGTGAAAAACTGTTTTCTGATAAATATTAGGAAGCCATCAAGTGACAACGTTGCTTATACATAACTACCATATTAAAGTAATATTAATAAATAAAACTATATAAAAATACGCCTTTTGTAAAGAAATTTTAAAATATTTAAAAATCAGTTACTTTAAAACTATTTTTCTTTAGTAGTGGCGAACTAAAGGATTGAAATGATCTTTGATTTAGTTACTAATGAAGAATCAAGGGGAAATAAGACGTTGCTATAATAAATACCGTATATATATGTATATACGTTTATCCTCCTTCCTCCTTTTTCGATTTCGGCCATCTTTGGACCACGTTCAACAAATCACTCCTTGATACTCCTTCCCTTTCTTCTTCTCTTCCCATACTTCCTCATCATTTCCGAATGGTGTTTCCTCCGTTCCTCCGACCACTTGCGATTCTCACCTCTCTCCCTCCTTTCCTCTGGGAGTGACTGAATTTCATTAATTGCTTTTCTAAATAATTTGTCTAACGCATTCGATTGAATTATTTCCCCCAAATTTAAATTTATTTACCCGTTTAATGGTGCCATATTTATAGTAAAAAATGTTTATATTCTGTTTTTTCAAACGATTTCGAGCTAAAGTTTCGTTTGGTTATAAACAGTTCACTTCTATGTTTTCTTTTTTTGTACCTATTCTGATGTCATTCTTAGTATCTATAAAAAAGAGAATATAAACCATCACCTTGTTGACATATGAAATCTCATATTTCAGCAACAAGTCATTCAACATTGCTATTTCTTGTCTCCTTTTATATTATATGATTTTATTAAAAAATGAGTAAAACAAAAATTCAACATAAAAAATAGAAAACAAAAAAATAAAATAGAAATAAAAACACATTACCGCTACAAGGGTCTTGGGTTCAGCAGTGCTCGGTAAGGAAATATTGTTTCGAGATCAATGGTTGTACGAGGGAGTAATGGGGTCAAAGAACGAGTTCACCAGACAGCTTTCCCTTAATTTAAGGTTACCCAATTTACAGAGGTTGGGTGAGCGATAAGAGGGTTTTCAGACCCCGAAGTTGACCCACGGCTAGAATTACAAAATTAAATTGTCTGCCTTCAGTCGGACTCGGAGTATAGAACTCACTGATGAGCAACTTGTTCTATTAAACTAAATTTTCCATACGTCTTCAGCTTGAAGTAATTAGTAGTTCGAGGTACTCTATTTAAGTTAAATTTATCAAGGATGAACCTCCAACCTCTCCGGGAAAAATCTTCGGGATAAACTGTTGTATTTTTTAATATTCTTTCTTATAGGCCTCAAGGATGGCAGATGCCCAGTGCCTAGGGGAAAAGTCATGGGTGGCAGCTCAGTCATCAATTTCATGGTCTACACCAGAGGAGACCGTCGGGATTATGATCATTGGGAGGCAATGGGAAACCGCGGGTGGTCCTGGAATGACGTCTATCCTTACTTCCTGAAGAGCGAAGCATGCCAATCAGATGCTTTTAACTACATGGTTAACCCAAGGTAATGATTTAATGGAATACATTTTTTTTTTTTTTGTCGAGCAGATTTTTTTTTTTCAGATTATTGTCTATAATTCAATACAAAATGATGTTTTTTTTATCTCAATGAAAAACAATCTTACATTTAATTTATGCTTGGCTAATTTAGCTCACTGTTGTGATGATTTAGTTATTAAAAATGATCATCTTATCTTAACACTTATTCACCATGAAGAAAAGCCTCCACGATTTTTTTTTAATCACAAAACTTATTTTGGTCAAAATTCGACTAAATCACTTATTCACTGGAATGAAACATATAATAATTGATAAATATTTTCAGCGGGAATTTATCTCTTCCTTCCTTTATGTATTTAATTGATTTAATCTACAACTGCAGTGACTCTCTTTTGAATCTTGATAATATCTTACCAGGCCGATCTGGAAATAAAATTAAAATACATTATATACATTCTACATTCAAAATAAAATCTTGCTAATGAGGTCTATTTTAATTTTTGCTTTTGGATCTCTAGCAATTAAAATAAAATTTATGAAACTTGAAATAAAGGTTAATAAAACAAGAGGTTTATCTGTACTGGGCCACTCACGTTTAAGACGAATTACAGAATGCCGAGCAACGTTGATGAAAAAATAATTTTTATAAGTGGAATGATGTATAGAAATGTGAAGATGTCTTTATTTTATGCTTATTTGATGTGAAATTGCTATGCGTAAATTATTGTGTTGTGTATTTTTGAACATACCATGGTGCGCGTTGTATTGTTTTCAATAGTTTAGAGTGGTCTGTTCTTCATGAGTGAGCAGGAATGGGTTTTGCAGAACCCCAAAGTTCTGTTCCATTAGTCCAAATTGGCTTTAGTAATATGTTATAAATAATACGTTTGTCAGTAATTTGTTTGGGTTTTGTAAGCATCTTTAAAGTTAATCTCTGGTCTAGGTATAATCCCAAATATTTAACAAGTTAAATAAAAATGTCTTCCTTAAAGAAAAAAAAATGTTTATCCATTGAAATATCAATCTTGATTTATCTAAGATACCCAATTATCATGACGATATTTGAGATGATTAGGTTTTTCTAATTATATACTCTCAGTACACTATCAACATACTGTAAGATCTAATATGTAAACAATGTTTTAAACATTAATTATTATTCCTATTATCCCCTCTTTACCCAATCTGCCGGCGTTCCTCAAGGTAGTATCCTAGGCCCCATCCTCTACACGGTGTATACAGCTGACATTCCAACTCATCCTACCACTGTCTTCACCACTTACGCTGATGACACATGTGTGTTATCAGTAAACAATGATCCCTTCATTGCCTCTCAAACACTCCAATCCCATATCCTAACCCTTCAAGAATGGTGTCAAAAATGGAGAATCAAAATAAATTTAAAAAAATCTCACCAAATAACCTTTACCCTTCGTCGTAAGCCCACGACTTCCTGTCCTACAGTATCCTTTAATGATATTCCACTAATCCCTGTTGAACAGATCCGCTACCTTTGACTCCACTTGGACAAACGTCTTACTTGGAATCCACATACAAGACTAAAAAGGCAAGAAACTGCCCGTCGTTACAGATTACTTCAACATTTATTAGACAAACGTTCAAAGCTCCCAATTAATTACAAAAGACTAATATACATGACTGTGACTAGACCTATCTGGACATACGGAGTTGAGCTTTGGGGCTCCACTAAACCATCCCAATCATCTCGTATCCAATCCTTACAATCCAAAATCCTTCGAAAAATCCTCACTGCACCTTACTTTGTCACCAATAAACTTATCCATAAAGATCTTAATGTTCCATATGTTGCAGATTTAGCCCAAACCAGATAAAGCTCCATAACCACTCAATCGTCTAATTTCTCAACTTGCTTCCCACACTATTCCTGATAATCCTCCGAGGCGTCTGAAAAGAAGATGGGCCGGCGACCTTCTAGTGTAGAATTTTTATTAAAGTGCTACTGATGGGTAGTACTTTTCATGTTTTGTCACGTTATTGTGATAGTTAACAGCACATTTACTTGATGTATACATTTTGTACAGTTGTAAATTTCAATAAATTGTTATTAAAAAAAAAAAATATTAATTATTAATTGTTTTTTGTTTTTTTTTCAGTTATCACCACCAGAAAGGCTACCTCTCAGTCGACACAGCTCCTTACAAGTCTGAGCTGGCTCATGCTTTCGTAAAAGCTGGTCAAGAACTTGGCTTCAAGGTGGGAGACTACAATGGTGGCAACATCGAAGGATTCTCATACGTCCAGGTACTCGGAAAAACAAAGCAAAAATTAATTTTTTATCGTCATAAAGCATATGATAAAATGAAATTAAACATGTATTGAAGAACTAACCGAAATTATTTGTGTCACCGGGTTTTCTTAACTATATCTATAATAAATAGTTTTCAAGAATTTTCGTTCTATTGAACTCTTGACTAAAAAAACAGTCGATTTTTGTTGTAAAATATTTGTAAAAATTAAGACTATTTTTTTCTCCTCTGTAGAAAACCCTACAGAAGAGACGTGTATTTTGGATAATTAACCATGCCAAAAACATAGTATATGCAGTACAAGGTTTAATGTTATTGATTGTGTCAATTCATTTTTTCTTTTAAAAAAAAATCAATAAACATTAAATACATTGAATGGATAAAACAAAAAAAAAATTACTAAAATTATAACACATTAATATTCAGTATTGAGAACACAGTCTTGGTGTAATTTCAGCTGGTTGTAGTATTTCTACAATTTTATTTGTATTATTGTGACTTTGTATATAGGTAAGCGATCTTAAATAGGTTCAAAATGAACCTCCCTACCCGAGATACCTCTTGGGCCAACGATCTTCCGAACACCCTGTACATATATATATATAGTTAGATAATTTTAACTAATAATTGAAGTCTTATTTGTTGATTGATAGATAAAAAACTTGTATTCAAGAATAGTTTTTCTATTTCAAACTGAAGCGGAATAGTGCTATATATCAGTCGATTTTTAATCTTCAATGTGATCTATATTTTGCACGAAATATTAACATTTTTTTTTAATAACAATTAATTGATAATAAGTAAATTTTATTATCAATTTCAAGCTCTCTCGCCGTACCTTTGTAACCTCTCTTGAATGGCGCTCGATTTTCAGACTTCAGTGCGCAACACTTATTTATCGCATTTTAATAACAATTTAATTGAAAATAAGAAAATTGTATTAATGCTAACACTTCCTTGAACTATGAAAATGATGTAGTTTAAATTTGGTTAAGATCGATTCAGTAGTTTTCATGGTTAGTGATTTTTTTTTTTTATTTATTTATTTTTTTTTTATTGTTTTCCCTTCCAACCCTAAGGAAGAGGCGTGTATTTGATAAGTAATACATCCGGCATTTGCATACTACCTGCAAAAAAAAAAAAAGAAGACCTATAAATACGTGCAAAAAACCGTGATCACGGTTAGTGATCACTAACAAAAAATGGCTTGTCCTTTATATAACAGTGTAGATTTAACCTCCAACTCACTTTAACAAGTCAAAACAAAATGAGACTTCGTTAAATATGTTGAATCCGGTTCATGCACGTAAAGACGCAGGCCAATTGCGATGTTGTCATGGTCTGTAGCTTTGGAAAACGAAACCACACTCCTACAACCCTATTTAGAGCATTATATTGATTAGATTCTAACCGCAAAGCGAGAGAATCATCTAATGTCTTCTCGCCTGGTATTTCCACAAACCATGTTTTACTAATAATAATTGTCCTCAAATTTCTAGATCCTGCAGTCTAGTGCAGTAAAATTAAAATTTGAAATTTATTATTCATTTACTATTAAAAATAATAATAAAGTAATATTATTTCATTTGGATGAAATAGTACAGAAGAATTGCGATATAGTTACGTCAGTAAACACATTTCGAAGTGCATGAAATATGCGATTATTTTTAAGTTGTAGTGCCTCCTACGATCGTTTCTCAGAAAAAAATGTCGTAATCAAAGTTGTAAAACATTAAATTTACTTTAATTTCATATGTACGTTTATGGCACTTGAAGCAAAACTGGGGTAAAAATAATTTTTTTGCAAAATTTATCGATTTTCAATAACGTATATCTCGAAAACTGTTAGAAGTTCAATAAATATGTATGAAATCAATTTTAAAGGTAATTTAATTAGCTATAATTTTGATTTGTAGCATATTCTTTTAGAGTCCATCGTTTTCGATATGTAATCGAAAAACCAAAAAATGGGACCTTCTCCCCCCACAGTTAGCTCACCCCCCACAGGCGGGGACTTTCAGTATGTTTATTTCTAACTACTACTAACGAGACCCTGAGGTAAAAAATAATCCCATATTTAATGCACTCTACACCCCTCATTTCAGCACTCATTGACTGGACTAATATTTCGTATCCCGAAATATCATATATCCCGATAAAACGTAAGAAAGTCCTTTGAAAAAGTCTCGTTAATTCACTCAAAACAGTGCATTTTATTCTTGTTTTTTTTACGTTATTTTATTTACTAGACTAACTCTAGGTGAAAGGTTTTCCCAAAAAAATAGCAAATCACATTGGAAACGGTCATAAAAAAAATAATACCTCTTCCTAATCCAGTCTGTCCATTAACTTTATCGACCAGCTGTGAACAATTTTAAAAAATTGACTTATCTGGTTTTAGAATTCGACAATCCAATTAAACTATTAGATTTTAATAAATTTCTATAATTTTATTAACTTATCTAATAACTTAGTCAATCTTAATTCAAAATTATGGATGCATAATTTTATAAAGTTAACATTTGTATTTATGTAATATTGATATCCATATTTGTTGATGCATATGTCATATTAAAGGCTATCATAATGTTCTTATTTGTTTCAGTCAACTACCAAGAATGGTTCTAGATTCAGTGCTTCCAGAGCCTTCCTTCACCCAATTAGAAAAAGAAAAAACTTGTCAGTGGTTAAATACGGTATGGTGACGAAAGTATTGCTTGAAGGGGATAAAGCAGTCGGCGTAGAGTACGTCAAAGGCAACCGCAAGTTCCGTGTCCGAGCAAGGAAAGAAGTCATCCTTTCAGCCGGAGCCATCAACTCCCCCCAGCTGCTCATGTTGTCCGGTATTGGACCTAAGAAGCACCTCATGGAGATGAACATTCCCGTTGTCCAGGATCTGCCTGTCGGAGAGAACTTGATGGACCACCCGGTCATTGGCAATGTAATTTATACCGTAGATAAACCAGTGAGTCTTACAGAAGATATGGTCGTCGAAGCAGATGTTATCGCCAACTACATGCTCAATAACAAGGGTCCACTCACTGCCACGGGTGGGCTGGAAGCTTTAGCGTTCGTCGATGTATTTGATCCTCACGGCCCCAATAATTTCCCAAATCTAGAAATACAATTTTGCATCTCCTCTCCACTTTCAATGCAGTTCCTTAACGCCAACTTTGGTATAAACGACAAGATCTTCAACCAGGTGTACAAATCCAACGGCTCCGTTCATAGTTACCTCATGTTCATGAACGTCATGAGGCCAAAGAGTCGAGGAAAGATAACATTGAAATCAACTGATCCATTCGCAAAACCACGAATTGACTTGGGATTTTTCTCACATCCTGATGACGTCAAGATCCTCGTGAAGGGAGTAGAGCTATCTAATAACATCAGTAGGACGTCGGCTTTTAAGAGTTTCCACCCCCAGCTGTACGATAAGCCTATCCCAGGCTGTGACCAGCACCCAAGGAACAGTGAAGCCTACTGGGCCTGCCATGCCAGATTCATAACGGTCACCAATTACCATCAAAGCGGTACCTGCAAGATGGGACCAGCTGGTAACCCTACATCCGTCGTGGATCCTAGGTTGAGAGTACTTGGGATCAGGAATTTGAGAGTAATCGACGCCTCCATCATGCCAATGATAGTTTCAGCCCACACTAACGCACCTACCATCATGATAGCAGAGAAGGGAGCTGATATGATTAAGGAAGATTACAATAGGTTAAAAGCTTAAATTGTACAAAGTGAGAATGTATGAAATCAAAATCAAAATCAAATGAAATATGGTTGTAGATGATAGAGATCTTAATAACTGATAGTGTTAAAACACTTTGACCCAATTTCTGAAAATTATTTCATCATCCAAGAAAGCATACAAATTATTTTAATTCAAAGTAAACACAGAGTTTATAAGCTTGCTGAAGGATTAGAAGTTCATGTATGCGTTTTATGGTGTTATAACAAACAATCTCTTTCTATAAAATTTTGAACAACTGATGTTATGTTTAGAGTTAGACTACTGTGATTTCAGGTAGATTGGATTTAATTAGAGTTTTTATTTTGGTTAGAGTTGATTTGTTCTCAGAATATGTATTGATGTTCAATATTGTCCAATAAGTATTTTTTGTGTCATTATAATTCTGTTAATGACCAAAATTTATTAAGAAAATAGTCATTTGATACCAGGATGGACTGGAAAGAAATGAGATACATTGCATCTGTTGATGTTTTTTTGTTTTTTTATATTAATAATAAAAATAACTTTGAAATATCTTCATAAAATTATCAATGTATATTGCATTAGAGATTTTCTATCAAAACTAGGCAAAAAAGAAAAACAAATTATAATTACACACATTGGACTTTTTGTCATATTATAAAATAAAAATATAAATTGTTGCTAAGTTAACACTTATTTATTTTAACTTTATGTATTTATTATTCTGAATCTTCCTTCAGAATCCTAATAAATGTCATTACTATTGACTTATACAAATGTATAAACTATAGATAAATTGTAAATGAGGTAAAATACATGTAACCTCATCAGGCTGTGATATGAATGAATTTCTATGTAAGTTGAGTTCATGAGGTGGTGTTACATTTGTCACTTATTTAAAAATAAATTCTTAATTACATTTTGTTTTCAATTATCCTTTTTGTCTTCTTCTAAACTTTATTGATTTATTATATATTATTATATTATTACTACTATGAGTTCCGCTAAAACCCATGAGGGGTTCTGGGTTCATTACTTGATAAAAAAGTAATGTTTTGTGACCAACCATTATACAAGGTGATGTGGTCAGCTATCACGCACAACCTCCAGGTTTACCCCATATTAAGGGTACCCACTTTATAGAGGGTGGGTGTGCCCTAGGAGAGATATGTGATTTGAATAGTATTTTGCACCAAATGAAAATAAATAAATAAATGTAAATAAATTAAACAAATTAATCAGTAAACTACATCAACTAAGTAATTTAAGTAAACAGCACAAACAAAATAATTTAAATAGATAAAATAAAAATGTCTATGTTGTTAATACTCCAAGGCATTCTTCCTTAGCAATACACTTAAAGAGGCAGGCACCCTTCTTCCTCCTCAGTTGCTAGTCAATCTGTCATAGTTAATGTTATTGATAAAATTAGTAAGTTCCTTCTTGTATTTGTTATATAAATCATTTTTTGTCAAAAGTAAGTTATCTCCTTTTAACAGTAAAGCCATAATTAATTTATCTGTCAGTCAAATAAAAGGCAATCGTAAATTATATGTTCGGAGGTTTGTCCTTTCCCATCCAGATTTCAAGTGCTATTCTTTATCAAATAAAAGCTGTTAAAGTATTATTTTCTCTGAGCATGCTTGGTAAATATTTATCTAAATTTGAGATTGTTGGATTTAAGTGTAGTGTAATTTTGGTAGATTATTTTTGGAATATATCTGTGAAGGCTTGGTGGTTCGGATAACAATCTCTAAAAAGCAGTTCATTTTTATATTATCTTATTCTTTTTCATATTTGATAAAAGATTTTGATGTTTTATGTCATTAAAAAACTTTATGGTTTTTTTTAAGGTCAGATAAGGTCCACAGATAAATGAAACATGTGATAAAGTTCACTTTTCATTCTATATATTCGATACTTCCCTTAGGTTTCAGATATGAAGGTATTCTGCCTTACTCCATTGAGCATCTCAGCACTTGTTTAATAATATCGAATAGATAAGATGTAACACGTACTTATGTACATACATATGTATATATGATTGTAGGTTAATTATAGTCACAGTTGAGGAATTATTTTATCTGTAGTCCTTATTTCAATTTGATAAAAAAAAGTTTAAAAAAATAGGATATGTAATTTTTTAATGACTATTCATCATTTACCTTTTTGTTGCTTTTAAGCACAATTGGCTTTACTTCTTTCTGAAGTACAAATCAAGATACGGATTGACATGTATAAAATTGAAAACTTACCTCAGATTTAAGTAAAAAATTAAAATATTCTGTTCTTCAATATATTTGGTTTTACTTACTGCTATAGTTTTTCAAAACATAAAAAAAATATCACCTTGAATTCTTCTTGAAGATGTCCTTTAAATAATACACCTGGGAGCATAAAAAATCTGGAAACAATGTGAAAATTTAGAAGTGTTATGATATGAGGAAGTTTGAAGGAGTGGATGTGTTTAACTCTTTGGATTTAAGATTGCTGTATATCAAGTCATGCATGAATCTGTAGTTATTGCCATTGAACATGGCCCTCGTCATCAATAGATTCATCAACTATCTTCTAACTGACTCCAGGACAGCTATGGAGCCACTTGGTGTAGCTCATTGGTAACACACTTGCAAAAAAAAAAAAAAAAAAAAAAAAAAGCACCTACCTAGCAGCCTTGGTAAAACGAAGACCCGAGGTTTAAATCCAACTGTGTAGTAGAATTTAGTCTGCGTAATTCCATCCTTTCATAACTTCAATTCCAGGTCCGCTCTCCAAATCTACAGGCTACCGCTATAGGACTCATGAGGGTAGATAAATAAAAATATAATATTCTAGAGTATTTATAGCCATTGCAGTATTTTTTTTTTCTTTTAAATGCCCAGTTAGTAAACAGCTTTCCTGAGAAATGAACTTTTCTGAGATTTCAACGTTTAAAGAAGAATTAAATAAGGAAACAGTTTTAAGGAGTTGCTTTTGGCCTCAATAAGTATATTCAAGACAGAGATATTGGAAATGAATGGCTCTGGTACCTATTATAAAGAATTGGAAAAAACATTAAAAAAAAAAAAGAAGTAATTCATTTCAAAAAAACAGAATGTGTGTGAGAAATCATTATAGGATCAATTTTCTTTCTTTTACTTATTATATAATGTATACACAATTAATTTTTAATGAGGGTCTTAAATGATCAGACAATATGGCACAATGTTGCTTATCTAATGAATAATGTATGTGCAATTTAAGTCTCAAAATTTTTCAGCAGTTTATTCTTTACTAATATCCCAGTTAAATATCTGAAAGAAAAAAAATAAACTTATAAATAAAAACTAGTGGTCATATCATGTTTAATGTAAGAAATTGAATTATTCCTCATATCTCCAATCACAAATAAAAACAAAAATTGAAATACGCAAATGCAGTTGAAGAAATGTATAACTTATGTTTGATCCTAAATGCTATATAGAAAAAGGTTAAAAAAAAGATCAGAAAGCTGACACACAACCTGTTATGTAGTTTATTTACTTGTTACAACACTACATACAAGGATATATTACAACACCAATAAATGAACTAAATATCAACGAAACATACTGTACAACTTTTGTAAATAAACAAATAAATATTAAGAAAAGAGAACAAGATAAGAGAAAAGGGAGTTAATTAGGAAGATACATCTAGACCTTACATCACTAATTAAATCTAGAGAGTACAGCTGCAGCACCTATTTGTAGTTATGCCAATTTCTGCAGCAGATTATTTTACCACCATTGCTTCAAGGAAAGATATAAGGACAGATCTAAAAACAAAAATAAATAAATAAAATTAACAATCCTTAGAAAAGTAGTCAATATTCAACAGAAACTGGTATTGAAATGCTTACTATATTTACTATTGATAAAATATTACAGTTCAGTGCTTTAAAATATCTTTAGCTTTGTCAAAAAATAATAACAAAAAATATCTTTATTTTTTGTCTGTTTGGTATGTAATTGTTTGTGACTGACTGGGAGACTGGGAGAGAGAGAATGGAAGAAGAAGGCACAAGATAGACAGGGATGGCTGTCGATTCTTTGTGAGGCCAAGGCCCCACATGGGCTATAGGCAGTGACGCAACGTACACCAACGCAGACCCCTGGACCCGCAGATCAGGGGTCCAGAGGATAAGGAGGATCCCATGATTGGGAGGTCCCAAGGATCGTGAGGGATTAAGATTGAGAGGGTCAGAAGGTAATTAGTTCAATTTTTTTCATCTAAATAAATTAAATAGATAAATAATGGCAGCTAATGGGAGATCATTTTGGTATTAAAAAAAAAAAAAAAAAGGCCTCAATAAACTAAACCCCATGATATTTTTTGCAGAGGGGGAGGGCCCAGCCAAAAAATGTTATGCTACTGGCTGTATTGCTCAATATAATAATAAATTATATTTTGTCAATATTTTTCACTCAAATAAACAAGTGCTCTTGTAGTATTTTTTTCAAACAAAACAAATGATTACACATAAAACTAAAAATTTATTAACCAAAAACACAATATAAAATGATTTTATTAAAATATTATACAATAATCTACTAAATCAAAAAAAGAAATTTTGAGCTTCTAATGTAATAATATGTAGTTTGGAATTATCTGATACGAAAATATGATGATTAAATTAAATGAAATGATTCTGTTTCATTGTTTCAACAAAAAAACAATTGAAATGATATATTATATGGTTAGCAGATTTGTATGGATACATAGAAAATGAAAGAGCAAAAATATCTCCAAATATGAACACTTTATTAGAAAATTTCTATGTTTCTTAATTGGGCAACGTTTCATTCTCTAGCCCTTTTAACCATTTCTCTACTCTGGTTTTTCACAATAAGTTTTTTATGAATATAAATGTGAACAGTCCTCCAGTTATAGTTTTTATTTTCAATGCAGAATCTATTAATTAATAAGGTATTTATATAAATTGGCAATACACCATGCATATTTTAATAAACTTTGGAACCTAACTTTATTATTCTCAGAAATAATAAATTTAAATAATTAACAAAACTTGTAGAGAATAATTATTTATTTTTTAGAATGAATATTAATCTGAATATTAATATAAAATATTTTTTATATATTTTGGTTTCAAGACACATTTTTTTTAATGAATTATTAACGATTCCATGGCTTGAGAATATGGCTTAGCCAAGAAACAATGCCCATATTTCTAATAAACTGGATATATCAGGAAATATTTTCGCTCTTATATTGAAGGGATTGGTTGATGAAGGGGTTATGTCACATTTTTAAAAAATACAATCTAGTTCATTGGATGAAAGAAGTGGTAAGTAGCAAAATCGGAATATTTCAAAACAACTAGAAAAAGAAAGATAAAGGAGGTGTAAAACATAGTAAAGGAAAATGAAAAAAATTTTAAGCATAAATTACTCAAAATCATGTTTGTAACGTTACCCATTCATCCAACAAACTTAAATTAAATTAAATTTTCTTAAAATCAATTGAAATAAGATAGTTCCCTTTGCATGTTCAAACAATTAATCAAGTAATATTGCAATAGTAGAGTCTATCTACCTTGGTACATAAAATGAGTTTATAATAGTGTCAAAAATGATAAAATGTTTGGTTTTATTCTTTTGGATTTATGACCATTTTAATTATTTTACTTTAACAATATTTATCAAAAATTATTGTCTTTCTATTTTCCATATAAATAATTTCTTACCTGTGCTTTCTTTATCAGTGAATGTTTATCACAATCTTAAAATTGTTTATTAATAGTTACAAATTATTAAAATATAATATGAATTTACATTTAAAAAAATAATTAATAAAAGACTATCCAATCGTATCTCCGGCTCAATTCTTCTCATTCAGATTAACTTTAATATTAACAAACAAAAAACACACACAAAAAAAGAAACATCTTAACAGCCCATCAATTAAGCCCATTCAATCAAACTCATAATGAAACATGTGTTATGACTCACTTGTGGAACTTGTCTTACAGAGCACCTCCTTACAGGATATCAGATTCATCATTTTCGATATAGGAAAGTTTTCTAATTTAGAGCCCCCATTTTATCTCAGGAACTAATTTAAATAATAAGACAGCAATATCATAACAGTAAACTTTCAGCCAACCTATAAATATACCACGAAAGAATCATTTTCCATTTTTCTTTTTTAATGTTTGCAGTATTTTACAAACCAATGTTAAAATACTGTTTTAATTGATATTAATAAGTAAGATCATAGCGTAAATCTGTGACTCATTGTTAAGTCAAAATGAAACTGTATGTTATAATAATATTTAGAACTAAAAAGAGAACTTCACTTACCGAGGGCATACAAAAATGCATTGAGCACACGCCTGTATACCTGTCATACACCCCATAGATTTAGCCTCATTTTTATGTTTAAGTTCCAGCCACGTTTGATTTCTACTCAAGCAGTTTACCTGAGTAGAAAGGACACTGTTTTCTGCAAACACCTGTCACTGTGAAGAATTATTTTATTAAATGGTTGATTTAAAAAAAATAAAATTATATTTGTCAAAACAATTTTATGGTGGTATTGTTGATGGTATTGTTTGTCAAAACAATTTTATGGTGGTATTATAAATGTAAATTTTAATAAATACAACAATAGGTGAACAAAAGTACAATTGACTACTTTAATCTTTGATTCATTCCTACTTTTTCTTCACTGCACTTTCATTTCTTTCAATTTTTTGGATTCAATATGAATCTTGGGACTAGGTAGCTTTAAGAAGCCTTTCCATTTTGCCTCTTCAGAATTTTGGATGAATGTTTTGAAACTTTTCAGAACTTTTAAAATTAGTCTTCAAATAAAAAATTCCAATGGAAGTGGCAAATAAATCATCAATTATAATTTTTACGAATAGGCTCAATATATTACAAAACTTTTCATGTTTTAATAATAATAGGTTTCTCTTAACCTTGGCAGGTGCATTATAACTAACATACTGAACAACTATCAACTAGCAGATTCAGTTAACTTACAGCAACTAATTAATGATACTCTAAATAAACTATAAATTGAAGGCAGATTAAGAGGAAATAAATTATGGGTAATACTCATTGAAGAATGAATATCAAGAAACTTTATTACATTTAATTATTTTAAATGGTTTAATGATTCAAAGCAATTTCTATTCTGACATGATATTTCTATAATTATTTTACAGTTAGAATGACAACTCTTTACAATAAAATTCTGTTGTACAAACTGATTTCATATGAAATAGTAGCAATAACCTAAATTTCTTTTCCTATATTTTTTCTATCAATGACTCTTGAATACAATCTAAAAAGTGTTACTTAATAGTTTTAAAGTATTTCTTTAGGATTTTAATTTCTTGTTCTGATCCAATGGTTAATATTTTGATAAATTAACATTGTCATGGTTTCATTCTTGTATCACTAACTGAATCTCAGTCACTGACTTTTCATGAGCTAGGGTAAACTAGACAGTTATTAACACCTCAGATATTTATTGACACCCATACTTAGAAATAAAAAAATAATTATCCTAAAAAAAATTTAATAAATTCTAAAACTCAACCTTTAAAAAAATTTAAATTCTGTCCGTATTTTAAAAGATGGGGTGTCAATAACTGATTTTACATAAGTTATTGTCACAATCTTGTAAAATGCATTCCAGTAATAATGTTTAGTGTGAACTTTCTTGTTTAGCTTAAATTATAGTTGGAAATTAAGGACAGATAACTGTAACGTTCAACTTTATTGAACTATCCTTTCTATAATTATAGTATAAATATTGCTTAAGAGTGTCAATAGTTGACTGGTTTGCCCTCTAATAGAATACTTTAAAATCAATATCAAATTCAAAATGGTACACACTAATAAAAAATATTTAAAAGAAATACATACTTGGTCCTTACAGCAAACGTAATGAAATGCATCCATCATACATAGCTTCATGAAACTTTCCATGGGATCGTACTCTTTTAGTTCTCCGTGGGTGATCCTGATTTCCATGGCTTTCCTATTAAAAAAATATGAATTTTATCATATAGTTTCCATAAAATCTTGGATTATGAAAAAAATCCTCAACAAAAGAACAACACCATAGTGATTTGTACATGAATGAAGAGAACATATTGACATAGTGGTATAACTATAATGTATGTTTATTAAAAAATATAAGATTTAGTTTTAAAATATTAAATAAGCAATGGTATTTTAAAATATTGACGATAATTTCATTTATTCAGAATTATTCCATACTGTACCTCTACAGAAGAAAGAGGATCCCCTCCTCAAATTCCCATTCCATTTGTGCCAATCACTTCTTCCTTTCCTACTCCATAACTCGGAGAAGGATTAGCTCCTCAATGTGACCATTCCATAGTTTTGGTGGCATCACGACATCCCGGCTCATTAAAAGAGTAAAATTCTCGGCACCTTTCGGCGAGATTACTTCGATTTCAGCTGCCTTTTAAGGTATCGGTCTCTCATAGTTCTTCAGCCGTACCGTTGGTCTCCAACTCCGCCTGAAGACTCTTGTTGATCGACCCAGCCGTATCAAAGTTCGGCTTTACGCCAATACTGATGATGCTTCTGACCATCATCAGGGATGTTTTTTATGACCTCCCGGTCGAGATCCGCCGTGTTCAGTATAAGCAGGGCCACCTCGGGCAGGGTGCGACATTTAGTCGCGCACGGACGGTCTTGGGAAGAGCGTCCTCGGAGAAGCATTGTCTCCTCGGCTGTTCCCCTGGCTTGAGTGAGGACCAGTCCCAGGTCTACCCTAGGAAAGGTTCTACCTCTCCTCAATACCTTGACCCCATTCAACTTCTTTCTCCCAGGGTATTGAGTAGAATAGAATAGGAAAATAATTTTATTCTGGT
This sequence comes from Euschistus heros, assembly GCA_003667255.2. NCBI lineage: Eukaryota > Metazoa > Arthropoda > Insecta > Hemiptera > Pentatomidae > Euschistus > Euschistus heros. Next base: position 1,354,646 of record RCWM02000051.1, on the reverse strand, counting down.
ACAAAGTCCCTTAAGAATGAGAAATAATTACAGGGATAATTACAATTACAACTGGTCAGAGACATAATGAAATGAAAGAATTAAAGAAAATATCCTCATAAAATGATGATAATATATACATGAGTGATAATTAAATATATAGAAAGGAATATAAACTCTCAACTCGCTCGCAACTAAGGCGGGGCAGGGGGGACTAGTGCCCCGAACGGCAGGTATCAGAGGGCGGCAAAATTTGAAATGTTTATGAAAACAATAATAATTTATTAAAAACCTTTTTTAAATAATAATGCCACAATTACTATTGTTTAGTTTAATATTTTTTTTTTTTGCATAATTTATAAAGGTTATTATAATGTATTGCATTCAGGGGGAGGGAAGGGGAGGGAGAAGTTAGGGAGCGGCTAACTGATCTCTGCCCCCCTCTGAAAAATCTCCTAGTTCCAGCCCTGTAACACTCCACAAATGGTATAAAAGAAAACAAAAGGAAAAAAACACTTTTGTTACAACCCTTGGAGTTTTATGTACAATAGAAATACTTGAATGTTATATTCAGTGAATGCGAAATTTATACTAAGTGGATCTGAATTATGCAAGAACTGAATCTAAATCTGATTCCAGAAATGCTATAAGGTATATAGTTAGCAATCCTCAGCTTGGATAATAGTGAGACCTTGAAAATAAACGTAATTAAATGTTTTCATGGATTTCGTTTGTCTGATATCAGGAGAAATAGAATTCCAGAGGATGGTTGAGTGGAAGACGGATGAGCTTTGGAATACAGAAGTTCTATGGCATGGCGTATACAGTTCAGAAAGACGGGATCTTGTGTTTATTGATTGACTGCCGATCTGAATCGAAGCATATTGTGAATATAGGCAGGATGACGGATATTGATAATTTCGTAAATATTGTCTATGGAAAGTGGGACAGAGCTAAAATCTATTATTGGGAATAGAGGTGGGAAACGAGTGCCTTAGGATATCGAAGACAAACCTGCTGTTCATAATTCGCTTTAATCTGTCCTCGAGAATCGACGAGAGGCCACCGTAAATCAGTCGACCCTAGTAAAAATAAGGTAATAATAAAGAAGAAACTAAAAACTTGCGGGTTGACTGAAGAAGAAGGTGAAAATTTTGGTGGAATAATTTGAGAAGACCTATGGAACGGCGGGAGATTTGGGCAAAATGAGAATTTCAAGAAAGATTGGTAAACAATAATCCCGAAATTTCCAACAGAGGAGTAGAAAGAAATGGAATAATCATTTAGCATTAAGGGTATACTACAATGGTTATAACATGATTTTACTTTCAAAAGCCTATCGTCTTTTTTTTTGTGAAGGGAAAAGAAAATTTCAGAACACATCCCCCCCCCCCTTAATTGTTACAATCTTCAGTGTAGTCGTAGTATCAGAGGATTGAATAAAATCATCATTTATTTAAAAAATAATTATAAATATAAATGCTATAAAATATAGTGCAATAAAACTATAATTTACAAAGAATAAACTCTCAAGATGGTACTGAGACATATATATATATATATATATATATATATATATATATATATATATATATATATATATTTTTTCGGAACTATTAAGCAGATCTGAGACAGTTTTAATAAAGCTCCATGTAAAGTCTATCAGTAGTTGTCCGATCCTTGCATGTACATTATTTATATCCTAGTTTACATTATCTCATGTTTGTGTAAATTATTATGAACTCATTAGTAAAATAATTATTTCGCTAATAATTAAATACTCCTCACAAAAAATAAAATAAAAACCCAAAAACGTATATATTTATTTATTTATATACATGTCATAATTGCAAATTCTCCTCTAATCTTAATTCTTATACTATATTAATAATATAACTGCATTACAAATAAAATAAACAGAGGTTCTGTTATTCGATTTCTTTTTTCTTTTCCTTTTTTTTATTTTTTTATTTACTGCCATAAGACGGTCTAAATTTATTATATTATTTATACATATTCAAATTAAGAAAATCAATTTATTAGTAATCGGTAAATAATTCATTTTAAGTTTATTTGTAATACTATATTATTTATAATACTAATTTTAAAAATAATAAAGAGAAATGTCTACTTCATTCATTTCTAAACCAAGAGGGGTGAAAGAACAACGTGTTAAAAAAATACAAATTTTTATTACAGAATAAATTGTGGTTGTAATAATAACTTTATTCGGGAGTAATATATATAAAAAAAATATATAAATAAATAAAAAAAAAAAAAAATCATAATGATAAATATTTTCATGAAGAAAAACATAATTTAAAAACATAAAACCTCATATATTCACTGTTTTTAATTTAATGCTGAGCCAAATGTTTAATTAACAATAAATAAATAAATTTAATAATAAAATAATAGCAAATAATAATAAATAATACATTGAATAGATAATAAATATATAATATATATAATGATGTAATAATAATATTATTATATTAATTTATACTAATTTGATAATGTTGATGGTCATCTCAAAAATTTTGCAATTTGAATGTGACAGCTGGAATCCATCTAATATTAAAATTTGTAAAAAAGTAATTAAATATTGTAATTCATACTGCACGCTAATAGCGCTTTCGTTGGAAGCATATTTTAAATTTAATAATACGCAATATATATTTACCAATACAAGCAATAAAATTTCAGTGCATTCCAAGTATCAGAAAACTCCTGGAAATCAAAACTCCTTAGCGAAGAAAATTTGTGCATGAGGTTTTTGAAATCCTCACGCACTCCGGCTGGTGTCACTTCTGTCATCCTGGTGGCTGTATGGCCCTTACACCATACAATTATTCCTTGGAGGAGGACGTCACACGGCAAAGAGCAGAAGAGGAATGACGCCCAGGGTCCAAGAGCTAGGTCCGAGGCTCCTGGCGCAGAAGCAGTAGATAAAGATCAATAAATTGGTGCATGATCACACCTCGGATAAACTATTGATTGAAACTCAATTCTGAGTATTTGTATATTTAGCAATATTGCGCAATCATAAAAATAAACAACATGTCAGAGCAATAAGTAGAGTGAAGTCTTCCGACTAGGGCTAGGAATATGCGATACTGCACAGGCGCTATATATTACCCCTTAGACAGTAAATTATACACTTATTTACTTAAGACCCTTATGGACTAGGCATGCCAGAATCACGAAACAGCCAAAAAGACGCATATTCAGAAAATACAATGATTTTAATCTAAATGTTTAAGGCTAACGGTCTCTTCTTCCTAAGTTTTTAACAAAACATTACAGGCTTCATAAAGTTAACGTTGAGGGACTTCCGTAAGTCCCGACTGTTGCGAAACACATTCAGAAAAACTAAAAACTATTTTATGTCAAATTAAATATGTTAACAACAGAAACCTGTAATGTGACACAGCGAAAGCTAAACAGGAGCTGAATGAGATTAAGCATTATGAAGGTCAGGAATATGCCCCACTGGGTGTGTCCACTCATGCCGACCCATGTCATTATAATTGTTTTCATCATATTACATTTGCTGATTATTTATTTTTTATTTTTTTCACAGCTCCTTTTTCTTCTTATATTAATGTTATATAAAATTTTGCACATTCTCCTCTTACTACTTTCTAGTACTGTAAGGAGATTGCTTAACATACTTTTGTTTTCAGTTAATATAGTTAAATTTATAATTAGGTGTTGGGGCTTTTTTTATGTGTACACGCCATACACACTTAAAATAACCTAAATCAATAATTTAAATTTTAAAATACTTTCTGCTTTCTGTTTTGACTCTCCTGCGTGTGAAATTTGGCTGTACAGAGGATATGAAATATTTTTTAAAGTATCGAATTTTTTTCTGTTCTACTATCCAAAAACTCATTAATTTATTTATCATTTAATTCCTCTTATATCTTCGAAGTTTTGACTCTTTGCATTGTAGTACCTTTTACATTTTTGATTAATTGTTGATTATTACTGTATAAATACTCTACCGATAACTCAAAGGGAATCGAGAGGAGAAAAATCATTACAAGTCGATGTTACTTTGGAATGGGAAGATACTTCAGATGAAAATTCCTGTCAAGGACTACCTAGCTAAAATAATATAAGAAGTTGGTAAGACCAGTACTAACACACAGCTCGGAATTATGGGTAATATCTCGATCGGACGAACGAAGCCTTCGGGTTTTTCGAAAGAAGAATACTGCCGCTTATCTGTTGACCTAAGAGGGTCAGAGAAACATACCAACGAAGAAGTAATCTAGGTGAACCAGATATAGTGAGACACATCATACTGAGAAGACAAGAGTGGATCCGACCATGTGGCTTGTATGTCAGAGCTTGAGATCTCCAAAAGCATTATAAATGAGGACAATATAAAGAACCAGAAGCAGATGAAGACCATGTCTTAGGCGGATGAAGGCGTAGCAAAGGGAGCTAGGAGAATTCTGAGAGTCGGGAATTGGAGGAAGGTTGCACAACGACGTACAGACTGGCAGGAGTTATTGGAGGATGCAAGGAACCGGTAATGGTCCGTTGAGCAATTAGAAGAAGAAGAAAAATAAATTATTAAGGTGCAAGTAAAACTAAAACTAATATGGCTGTATTAATGCATAATGAACTTCTATTAAAATAATAATAATGTCTTGACGAACGCAGAGGATCGATTCCTAAACTAACAATCATTGGCTAAAAGTCTCCTTCCGTTGAACTTCAGTAAAAATCGAACAACACAACTTCCCATCTACGTCTTTTTCTTGAATCATCCACAAGTTCAGCACGGTTGTTTTTAAACTGGTTCATTCTCCAGCTATCTAATTTTCCTTCCTTCCAAATATTCTATCCAGAAATATTCTTTCAGAAATAAGCAATCACCAAATGGTTCAGAAGTTAAATAAGCAAATGGGGCGATCTGAGTGATTTTAGAATTAAAGTTAATTTCAGTACTGAAGATGCTTGAATTTGTCGAAACATTTGCTGTTCAGTAATTTAACTTGAGATACTTGAGAATAGTTGTAATCTAGTTTAACTATTTGAGAATTCCACACACTCTCTAGTATTCTTAATGAACCAAACAAATCACGAAATGAATAATAACATCAAAATTATAGAGAATTGTAACCACAATGTATCTTTAGTTATAAAAAATAAAACAAATATTTAAAAGTTAGTAATATGTTTGATCTGATGCGCAAGACAAGGGCGTAGCCATGGTGAGATATTCATATCGATCCTTCTCCAGGTTCCATAATTACAAAATATAAATCTTAGTTTAAAAAAATAAGAAATAAAGATATGAATACAAGTAACCACAAAGTTTATGTTAAGATAACAGAGACGAACGAGAAAGAAATTTAAATTTCAAGAAATATAGCGTGCACAGTTGCTTGAATGTTCGAACCTTATTTCAGAGGTTTATAAATAAAATTATTGTTACGTTCCCACCATGGTATTTTGTCATAATTTAGACTCAAATGACAGTAGGTGTTTTTGTGATATCCTCCTGAAATATCTGAAAGGCACTGCCAAAATTTTATTTGAGTGGCGTATATTGGCAGTTGATTTGGTATAGGACCAAACAGAGAAAAAGAATTTTCGATTTTTCAAGGTGAAATGTTCCAATATATGTCGTTGGCCTTAAAAATTCAGAAACCGACGAGTAGAATGGCGTTTATGACAACATTTCCATTTTTAAGCCTGCCCTGTATTTAGATTGAAGATTAATATTTCCTGTTAAGTTATGTTGAAGGAGATTGGTTTGCTGATAATAATTTATATTAGCATTCCATTTCTTAGAAAAAATGTATTAAACAATTTTTCAACATGTTTTGGGAACTATATTTTCCCATCAAATGGACCATCTAAGAACTCAACTGGATGTTTGATTCTGAAGATGGAAAACTATAGATCCCAAAACGGAAGATTGTTTTACAAATCTTTCAAAGAAACGCAATGCCAATATAAATTATTATATTTCCTGTATTTAGCAAGAGAAATATTTTTCAAATACTGGCATTAATGTTGAGCATTGATTCAATAAATTACTTCTTTTTTTTAAATGTGCACTTTAATATTACATTTCCGCTTCAAGATCTAGAGTTTATTGTGCAATATGTTTTTTTTTTTTTAATATTATTAAAGCATATCTCTCTCCCTCTCTCTCTCTCTCTCTCTCTCTCTCTCTCTCTCTCTCTCTCTCTCTCTCTCTCTCTCTCTCTCTCTCTCTCTCTCTCTCTCTCTCTCTCTCGAGATCTTGTTGGCACTTTTTTTGGAGGTTCCTGGTCAAAAAATATTAGACACGTATTTTGCCGTTCCGACCAATGGGCCCTAGAAGCCGAGAAAAAAAAAAATAAAATAGCATTAAACTAATTTACTTTTTATCTCGAGTTTAGAAAATTATTTCGACATGATTCTTGCACCAAGATTTTTAGTTTTGATTGCGGATTTAAGGAAAAATACATCAAGCATTCAAAAGAACCCTTAAATACGAAATTTCATCCAAATAGGAAAATAAAAATTTGCAAGCTTCAAAATTTGCGTAACCGAATGGCAACATTTGTTTAAATTGATAAAAACATGAACTACGCAAAGACGGTTTAACGCATCAACTTTATTTTTTTACACAAAATATAGGGTGGTGATACGCTTGAAATCTATTTGGTTTCATCATCCTATCTGGTTTCAAACTCAAGTTAAAAATCAAAATGTTTTCCGGATTTTCCAATTTTTTTAATAGGTTTTTGTTCATCGAATTTTACATTTATATACATCGAAAGAAAGCTGAGACTCTCCTCTTTCCAGCAATACCAAACAGTGAATTGCATGACAAAGTATTAGCGATTTAAAGGTATGTAACCAATAATCGGTTTAAAAATTTCATTTTCCTCGAAGAGGGTGAAAAAAAATGATATTTTTTGATTTTGTTGAATAAGCGTTTTTCTATGTTTTTGAGGGTGCTGAATTAAAATATGATAAAATACTTGAGAATAGTTGTAATCTAGTTTAACTATTTGAGAATTCCACACATTCTCTAGTATTCTTAATGAACCAAACAAATCACGAAATGAATAATAACATCAAAATTATAGAAAATTGTAACCACAATGTATCTTTAGTTATAAAAAATAAAACAAATATTTAAAAGTTAGTAATATGTTTGATCTGATGCGCAAGACAAGGGCGTAGCCATGGTGAGATATTCATATCGATCCTTCTCCAGGTTCCATAATTACAAAATATAAATCTTTGTTTAAAAAAATAAGAAAATAAATATATGAATACAAGTAACCACAAAGTTTATGTTAAGATAACAGAGACGAACGAGAAAGAAATTTAAATTTCAAGAAATATAGCGTGCACAGTTGCTTGAATGTTCGAACCTTATTTCAGAGGTTTATAAATAAAATTATTGTTACGTTCCCACCATGGTATTTTGTCATAATTTAGACTCAAATGACAGTAGGTGATTTTGTTATATCCTCCTGAAATATCTGAAAGGCACTGCCAAAATTTTATTTGAGTGGCTTATATTGGCAGTTGATTTGGTATAGGACCAAACAGAGAAAAAGAATTTTCGATTTTTCAAGGTGAAATGTTCCAATATATGTCGTTGGCCTTAAAAATTCAGAAACCGACGAGTAGAATGGCGTTTATGACAACATTTCCATTTTTAAGCCTGCCCTGTATTTAGATTGAAGATTAATATTTCCTGTTAAGTTATGTTGAAGGAGATTGGTTTGCTGATAATAATTTATATTAGCATTCCATTTCTTAGAAAAAATGTATTAAACAATTTTTCAACATGTTTTGGGAACTATATTTTCCCATCAAATGGACCATCTAAGAACTCAACTGGATGTTTGATTCTGAAGATGGAAAACTATAGATCCCAAAACGGAAGATTGTTTTACAAATCTTTCAAAGAAACGCAATGCCAATATAAATTATTATATTTCCTGTATTTAGCAAGAGAAATATTTTTCAAATACTGGCATTAATGTTGAGCATTGATTCAATAAATTACTTCTTTTTTTTAAATGTGCACTTTAATATTACATTTCCGCTTCAAGATCTAGAGTTTATTGTGCAATATGTTTTTTTTTTTTAATATTATTAAAGCATATGTCCCTCTCTCTCTCTCCTCTCTCTCTCTCTCTCTCTCTCTCTCTCTCTCTCTCTCTCTCTCTCTCTCTCTCTCTCTCTCTCTCTCTCTCTCTCTCTCTCTCTCTCTCTCTCTCGAGATCTTGTTGGCAATTTTTTTGGAGGTTCCTGGTCAAAAAATATTAGACACGTATTTTGGCGTTCCGACCAACGGGCCCTAGAAGCCAAGAAAAAAAATAAAATAGCATTAAACTAATTTATATTTTATCTCGAGTTTAAAAAAATGATTTCGACATGATTCTTGCACCAAGATTTTTAGTTTTGATTGCGGATTTAAGGAAAAATACATCAAGCATTCAAAAGAACCCTTAAATACGAAATTTCATCCAAATAGGAAAATAAAAATTTGCAAGCTTCAAAATTTGCGTAACCGAATGGCAACATTTGTTTAAATTGATAAAAACATGAACTACGCAAAGACGGTTTAACGCATCAACTTTATTTTTTTACACAAAATATAGGGTGGTGATACGCTTGAAATCTATTTGGTTTCATCATCCTATCTGGTTTCAAACTCAAGTTAAAAATCAAAATGTTTTCCGGATTTTCCAATTTTTTTAATAGGTTTTTGTTCATCGAATTTTACATTTATATACATCGAAAGAAAGCTGAGACTCTCCTCTTTCCAGCAATACCAAACAGTGAATTGCATGACAAAGTATTTAAAGGTATGTAACCAATAATCGGTTTAAAAATTTCATTTTCCTCGAAGAGGGTGAAAAAAAATGATATTTTTTGATTTTGTTGAATAAGCGTTTTTCTATGTTTTTGAGGGTGCTGAATTAAAATATGATAAAATACTTGAGAATAGTTGTAATCTAGTTTAACTATTTGAGAATTCCACACATTCTCTAGTATTCTTAATGAACCAAACAAATCACGAAATGAATAATAACATCAAAATTATAGAAAATTGTAACCACAATGTATCTTTAGTTATAAAAAATAAAACAAATATTTAAAAGTTAGTAATATGTTTGATCTGATGCGCAAGACAAGGGCGTAGCCATGGTGAGATATTCATATCGATCCTTCTCCAGGTTCCATAATTACAAAATATAAATCTTAGTTTAAAAAAATAAGAAATAAAGATATGAATACAAGTAACCACAAAGTTTATGTTAAGATAACAGAGACGAACGAGAAAGAAATTTAAATTTCAAGAAATATAGCGTGCACAGTTGCTTGAATGTTCGAACCTTATTTCAGAGGTTTATAAATAAAATTATTGTTACGTTCCCACCATGGTATTTTGTCATAATTTAGACTCAAATGACAGTAGGTGATTTTGTTATATCCTCCTGAAATATCTGAAAGGCACTGCCAAAATTTTATTTGAGTGGCTTATATTGGCAGTTGATTTGGTATAGGACCAAACAGAGAAAAAGAATTTTCGATTTTTCAAGGTGAAATGTTCCAATATATGTCGTTGGCCTTAAAAATTCAGAAACCGACGAGTAGAATGGCGTTTATGACAACATTTCCATTTTTAAGCCTGCCCTGTATTTAGATTGAAGATTAATATTTCCTGTTAAGTTATGTTGAAGGAGATTGGTTTGCTGATAATAATTTATATTAGCATTCCATTTCTTAGAAAAAATGTATTAAACAATTTTTCAACATGTTTTGGGAACTATATTTTCCCATCAAATGGACCATCTAAGAACTCAACTGGATGTTTGATTCTGAAGATGGAAAACTATAGATCCCAAAACGGAAGATTGTTTTACAAATCTTTCAAAGAAACGCAATGCCAATATAAATTATTATATTTCCTGTATTTAGCAAGAGAAATATTTTTCAAATACTGGCATTAATGTTGAGCATTGATTCAATAAATTACTTCTTTTTTTTAAATGTGCACTTTAATATTACATTTCCGCTTCAAGATCTAGAGTTTATTGTGCAATATGTTTTTTTTTTTTTTTTTTAATATTATTAAAGCATATGTCCCTCTCTCTCTCTCTCTCTCTCTCTCTCTCTCTCTCTCTCTCTCTCTCTCTCTCTCTCTCTCTCTCTCTCTCTCTCTCTCTCTCTCTCTCTCTCTCTCTCGAGATCTTGTTGGCACTTTTTTTGGAGGTTCCTGGTCAAAAAATATTAGACACGTATTTTGCCGTTCCGACCAATGGGCCCTAGAAGCCGAGAAAAAAAATAAAATAAAATAGCATTAAACTAATTTATATTTTATCTCGAGTTTAAAAAAAAAAATGATTTCGACATGATTCTTGCACCAAGATTTTTAGTTTTGATTGCGGATTTAAGGAAAAAAAATACATCAAGCATTCAAAAGAACCCTTAAATACGAAATTTCATCCAAATAGGAAAATAAAAATTTGCAAGCTTCAAAATTTGCGTAACCGAATGGCAACATTTGTTTAAATTGATAAAAACATGAACTACGCAAAGACGGTTTAACGCATCAACTTTATTTTTTTACACAAAATATAGGGTGGTGATACGCTTGAAATCTATTTGGTTTCATCATCCTATCTGGTTTCAAACTCAAGTTAAAAATCAAAATGTTTTCCGGATTTTCCAATTTTTTTAATAGGTTTTTGTTCATCGAATTTTACATTTATATACATCGAAAGAAAGCTGAGACTCTCCTCTTTCCAGCAATACCAAACAGTGAATTGCATGACAAAGTATTAGCGATTTAAAGGTATGTAACCAATAATCGGTTTAAAAATTTCATTTTCCTCGAAGAGGGTGAAAAAAAAAATGATATTTTTTTGATTTTGTTGAATAAGCGTTTTTTTATGTTTTTGAGGGTGCTGAATTAAAATATGATAAAATACTTGAGAATAGTTGTAATCTAGTTTAACTATTTGAGAATTCCACACATTCTCTAGTATTCTTAATGAACCAAACAAATCACGAAATGAATAATAACATCAAAATTATAGAAAATTGTAACCACAATGTATCTTTAGTTATAAAAAATAAAACAAATATTTAAAAGTTAGTAATATGTTTGATCTGATGCGCAAGACAAGGGCGTAGCCATGGTGAGATATTCATATCGATCCTTCTCCAGGTTCCATAATTACAAAATATAAATCTTAGTTTAAAAAAATAAGAAATAAAGATATGAATACAAGTAACCACAAAGTTTATGTTAAGATAACAGAGACGAACGAGAAAGAAATTTAAATTTCAAGAAATATAGCGTGCACAGTTGCTTGAATGTTCGAACCTTATTTCAGAGGTTTATAAATAAAATTATTGTTACGTTCCCACCATGGTATTTTGTCATAATTTAGACTCAAATGACAGTAGGTGTTTTTGTTATATCCTCCTGAAATATCTGAAAGGCACTGCCAAAATTTTATTTGAGTGGCGTATATTGGCAGTTGATTTGGTATAGGACCAAACAGAGAAAAAGAATTTTCGATTTTTCAAGGTGAAATGTTCCAATATATGTCGTTGGCCTTAAAAATTCAGAAACCGACGAATAGAATGCCGTTTATGACAATATTTCCTTTTTAAGCCTGCCCTGTATTTAGATTGAAGATTAATATTTCCTGTTAAGTTATGTTGAAGGAGATTGGTTTGCTGATAATAATTTATATTAGCATTCCATTTCTTAGAAAAAATGTATTAAACAATTTTTCAACATGTTTTGGGAACTATATTTTCCCATCAAATGGACCATCTAAGAACTCAACTGGATGTTTGATTCTGAAGATGGAAAACTATAGATCCCAAAACGGAAGATTGTTTTACAAATCTTTCAAAGAAACGCAATGCCAATATAAATTATTATATTTCCTGTATTTAGCAAGAGAAATATTTTTCAAATACTGGCATTAATGTTGAGCATTGATTCAATAAATTACTTCTTTTTTTTAAATGTGCACTTTAATATTACATTTCCGCTTCAAGATCTAGAGTTTATTGTGCAATATGTTTTTTTTTTTTTAATATTATTAAAGCATATGTCCCTCTCTCTCTCTCTCTCTCTCTCTCTCTCTCTCTCTCTCTCTCTCTCTCTCTCTCTCTCTCTCTCTCTCTCTCTATCTCTCTCTCTCGATCTCGTCTCTCTCTCTCTCTCTCTCACTTTTTTGGAGGTTCCTGGTCAAAAAATATAGACACGTATTTTGCCGTTCCGACCAATGGGCCCTAGAAGCCGAGAAAAAAAAATAAACTTATAGCATTAAACTAATTTATATTTTATCTCGAGTTTAAAAAAAATGATTTCGACATGGATCTTGCACCAAGATTTTTAGTTTTGATTGCGGATTTAAGGAAAAAATACATCAAGCATTCAAAAGAAAGAACCCTTAAATACGAAATTCATCCAAATAGGAAAATATAAATTTGCAAGCTTCAACTATTTGCGTAACCGAATGGCAACTTTTGTTTAATTGATAAAAAATATGAACTACGCAAAGACGGTTTTAAAACGCATCAACTTTATTTTTTTACACAAAATATAGGGTGGTGATACGCTTGAAATCTATTTGGATTTCATCATCCTATCTGGTTTCAAACTCAAGTTAAAAATCAAAATGTTTTTTCCGGATTTTCCAATGTTTTTAATAGGTTTTTGTTCATCGAATTTTACATTTATATACATCGAAAGAAAAGCTGAGACTCTCTCTTTCCAACAATACCAAACAGTGAATTGCATGACAAAGTATTTAAAGGTATGTAACCAAAATCGGTTTTGAAAATTTCATTTTCCTCGAAGAGGGTGAAAAAAAATGATACTCTCACGGATCTTGTTGGCACTTTTTTTGGAGGTTCCTGGTCAAAAAATATTAGACACGTATTTTGCCGTTCCGACCAATGGGCCCTAGAAGCCGAGAAAAAAAAAATAAAATAGCATTAAACTAATTTATATTTTATCTCGAGTTTAAAAAAATGATTTCGACATGATTCTTGCACCAAGATTTTTAGTTTTGATTGCGGATTTAAGGAAAAAAATACATCAAGCATTCAAAAGAACCCTTAAATACGAAATTTCATCCAAATAGGAAAATAAAAATTTGCAAGCTTCAAAATTTGCGTAACCGAATGGCAACATTTGTTTAAATTGATAAAAACATGAACTACGCAAAGACGGTTTAACGCATCAACTTTATTTTTTTTACACAAAATATAGGGTGGTGATACGCTTGAAATCTATTTGGTTTCATCATCCTATCTGGTTTCAAACTCAAGTTAAAAATCAAAATGTTTTCCGGATTTTCCAATTTTTTTAATAGGTTTTTGTTCATCGAATTTTACATTTATATACATCGAAAGAAAGCTGAGACTCTCCTCTTTCCAGCAATACCAAACAGTGAATTGCATGACAAAGTATTAGCGATTTAAAGGTATGTAACCAATAATCGGTTTAAAAATTTCATTTTCCTCGAAGAGGGTGAAAAAAAATGATATTTTTTGATTTTGTTGAATAAGCGTTTTTCTATGTTTTTGAGGGTGCTGAATTAAAATATGACGTCAATTGTTGTGTGAAAAATCTATAGAGGTAGTTTGCTTGAAAATCTATGGAGCGACTTTCTTAAATTCGCAATCAAAACTAAAATTCTTGGTGCAAGAATCATTTCGAAATCATTTTTTAAACTCGAGATATAAAATAAATTAGTTTAATGCTATTTTTATTTATTTTTTTTCTCGGCTCCTAGGGCCCATTGGTCGGAACGGCAAAATACGTGACTAATATTTTTTGACCAGGAACCTCCAAAACAATTGCCAACAAGATCCGTGAGAGACTGAGTGTGCCCTCCCCTTGTTAGTGAATGTTTAGAAGCATAGCACATCCATCTTGCACAGGTTTTGCCAATACTGTAGAAAGACTTAAAAAAAGGCAAACAGTGGAAAAAATTGGTGGATGAGTTCTATGTTGGAACATCCACGATTTTCATCATGTTAACTAAACTTAGTTGTTACATAAATATAATTTTATAAACAGTCACATTTTTTATTATTCAATAAAATACAAAGTTAAAACATTATATATTTCTGTATTTTTTATTTTAATACCCTAATTAAATAGTAATTCTGAGTATCCGGATCAATAACGGCCCCAATTAATCCGGACGATCGAAGTTTTACTGCACTAATAAGAATCAAAACGATGTGGTCATCACGAAATAATTTATTGAATGGAAGTTTTTTAACAGAATCAGTGTAAAATCTTTGAAAAGAAAAAATGTCTCGGATATTACCGGAAGGTGTGTAACTCTACGCCAGCGTTAAGAACCGCGGACGTTACCCCCGCAACCAATATATCTCGACCTTTGGATGTCGCAAGAACGGACAGCGCGAAGAAAGGAGGATGTTGAGTACAGAGGTAGCCCGCTGCGAGGCAAGAAAGAGGAGCGGCTATAATTAGATTAGCTGGAGCAGGGAATGGAGGAGTCGCTCTCTTCCCACGGGCTCTTCCCGACAGTTTTATTTCAAGTGGACGGCCTGCGGGGGGAGCGTATCCAAGAAGTTGATGGCGGCACGAACAAGGCACGTGGACCCTCGAGTTCGCAAATACTAATTGTAGAGGCTTAGCAATGACGAATAAAGTTTAAGAAAATAAATAAAAATCAAGTTCTCCCCGACAGGGAAAAACAGTAGATTATGTATGTGTTCTCATCTTCTTTCCCAATTTAGATTTTATAATTTTTTTTTTTTTTCATTTATTGATATTTACAACTGTACAAAATAATATACAACAAGTAAATGTGTTGACATTGAATACAATGGCATGTAAATAACTTGTGAAGAACTACTCACTAGTAGCACTTCAATAAAATCTACACTAAAAGGCCATCTTCTTTTCAGACGCCTCGGAGAATTATCGGGGATGGAGGAGGAAGGAAGTTGGGAGACTAGTGGATTGGAGTGGTTATGGAGCTTACTATGGAAGGATAGGTATTTGGTTTGGACTAAATCAGAAACATACGGAACATGAAGATCTTTATGGATAAGTTTATTGGTTGCAAAGTAAGGAGCATTGAGGATTTTTCGAAGGATTTTGGATTGTAAGGATTGGATACGAGATGAATTGGATGGTTTAGTAGACCCCAAAACTCAACTCCGTACGTCCAAATAGGTCTAATCACAGTCATGTAAATGAGTCTTTTGTAATTAATTATGAGCTTTGAACGTTTGTCTAGTAAATGTTGAAGTAGTCTGTAACGACGGGCAGTTTCTTGTCGTTTTAGTCTTGTATGTGGATTCCAAGTTAGACGTTTGTCCAAGTGGAGTCTAAGTGGAGTCTAAGTGGATTAAAAAAAAAAAAAAAAAAAAAAAACAGTATCAAATTAATTAACTTAATAAATGGGTGATTCTCAAACTACAGGCAAATTTCTAATTACTTAAAATTTCAAATTCAAAATTTAAATGTTGATAAATCTTGCTGCAAACATTTGAAACTTCTTGGAGGCTACCTGTGAGGATTATAGGTGGTGCAGCAATACATTAATCACTTTACTTTTTTTTTTTTAATTTCAGTTTATAATTTCAACCCATGTCTATGTGAATGCCCCCACACCAATGTGAATTTACCCCCACACCAATGTGACTTTAAACATGACAATGTGAAAAATGGATCTTAGTAGTTTAAGGTTCCATAGTTATAAATAAATAAAATATGAAACATTCCTGCTTCATAACGAATATCACTTTATTTAACGTTAAATATTTTTTCATCACATAATTTAAATAATATCACTGCAAATATCAAGTCACTTTTAATATCAATATCACACTCAATTTTGGCCATAGTATTCCTAAAATTATTTAGAAATGAATTTTTTAACATTGTCTTGGTATCTTAACTTATTTCACATTTTCTCGGGAGTATATTATGACGGCCGTAGACTACTATTAAAAGGTATGAGGCCTGTTACGATTAAATATTTGGTTTAACTGACTTATAGTGCAAATAAAAACTCAAAAATTCCTTCCGAATTCTTTTTTATTACTTTTTTAGTAATGGCACGCCAATGTTAAGAAGTCCTGGGGACAAGAAAAAAATTACTAGGGGGATGGTTACTGGGACTTTATAATCCTGAAAAACACATTTTCTTCCACCATTATATTTTAATATTACTACCAATTAGTTGAGTTATTTTCGCCCTATCAAGAAATAATTATTTACATAATTGTAAATCCAAGCATAGGGACAAGCCATGGCAATGTTAAGTGACATAGAATAGCCTAAAAATTCCAAATAATTCCAATTAATATCATAAATTCACATAACATAAATCGATTTGGAAACAATATTTTTAACGAAGTTTACTTCATTGCATTTTAATGGGTCGAGGATTCAAATTTACATGCAGTTTGAGATTCAGCCAAATAGCTTAAATTAAAAACTAATCATTATTCGAAAAAAACGAAGTTGACAGAAGGTAGGGTTTTCAAACTGGACTTTTTCATTCAAACCGCTATAGCTACTAAGCGGCAGTTGCTAGTGACAAATATTAGCTGAAAAAAATATTCTCGATTAAATTTCTGATCTGAAAGCTGCCATCAAATTTTCGATCCGAGCAATACCAACAGAGCTAAAACGTGTCAAAAAAGTGCTTAAAAAATGTAGGCAACCGTGACTTTTTTTATTCAAACCACTATAGCTCCTAAGTGGAAAATTCTAGTGACAAATGTTATCTAACAAAAATATTATCCATTAAATTTCTGACAACAGTACTCTCGTCAAATTTTCTATTCAAGCAATACCTACAAAGCTGGGGCGTGTCAAAATGTTTCACCATAAAAGTGTACACCCCCTGCCAAAAGACATAAACACCTCAAAAAAACTTATTAAATCCTTCTTGCAAAACTAGGTTCAAATTTGGCTGATTGTTTTTAAATTGAAATGATAGAGGAAAATCTAAAATGAGACGAATAAGAAGAAGGTTCCAAAGAATATCATGTAAACAGACAGGAGGAGGTGATGGGTAGTTTAGTAAATAAATTTTGATCCTAAAATTTATTAGGTAGAATAGAATAGAATAGAAAAATAACTTTATTCTGGGACAAAGTCCCTTAAGAATAACAGATAAGTGCAGGTATAACTAAATTAAATCTGGTTAGAGACATAATGAGATACAAAAGAAAAGAAAAAAAAAGAAAAACAATAATACATTAATGACACTATGTACATAGATGATATTTAAATGAACAGAAAAGAAAAAAAGAAGATAACATTCTACAGATTAGAGGAGATAAAATTAAATGAGAAAAAAATAAAATAAAATGATATAGAAAAATCTTTTGGTACAATGATATGATTTGTATGTACAATAGAAGTACCCAATGTTATATTCATGGAAAGTTAAATTTTTATTAAAAGGAATTTCAATTATTCCAGAACTGAATCCAGCAATGCAATAATAATTTTTGACTAAGTAGTTAGATAGTTAGCAAGCGTCAGTCTGGATGAGAAGGAGGTATTGGAAATATAAATATTTGAATGTTTTCAGGGATTTAGCTTGTCTGATGTGAGGAGGGATGGAGTTCCAGAGGATTGGTGAGCGGAAAAGAAAGGAGCGTTGGAGTGTATGAATAAGGTAATTAATTGAGTAGTCCCTTATATTCTCCTTTTGAAATATGAATTGAAGCCCAAACCTTTACTAACAGTTACGCCTGAAAGACTTACAAATTTACCAAACGTTCAGAACATAATAGTGATTAAACCTGCCTTGTCAGCTTCTTCATGTCTTCCAAGCCTATCGGATCTGGACAGTCACGACACGCGTTCTATTTACACAATTCAGATCCCACGCCGAATTAGAGGGATTCTTAAACAAATTGAAAATAACACAGTGACAACTAACATTATTCAAAGTAGTTGAACATCGAATATTGATCAGCTCGGATTTCAAATCATTGTTGTTAAATATACTTCAGAGGAAACCTATCGATGTAAGTATATTTAAATCAGTGATGTGACGACACCGAAAAATCGATTCTCGGTATTGATACCTCACTTACAAAATAAATTGCTATCACAAAAAATAATTAGTTCGATAGCAAAAAAAGCAAACTAAATGTAGCAATAAACGATAATTATTCAAGAGATAAATTAGTTAACAGCCAATAGCATTTACTATCCACAACAAATAATATGTAAGTTTCCTAATATTCATGAAAAATACAAAAAATAATTCATTTTACGAATTCTTATTTAGAAAGATAAGTATTCCCAAAGTTCTGAGTATCATTTATTACTTCGAGAATAGCTAATGGAACAAAAACAATGTTGATATAAGAATGCATTGACATTTGTATGGATATTGTTTAAATACTGTATTAGGATACGATAAAAAGTCAGTCAACTCTCGATATGTCCAACTTCGATATTCGAATTCATAAATAATTCAAATAAAATCTACGGTCCCAAGTACATTACACATCAATTTCAACTGAATAAATCGATTTAAGGCAAAAAATGTGGAAAATTATGTAAATAAGTCGAACTGAAAATAGAGGACTTCCTCTATGAATCGAATATTGTAAGTCATCGCCTCTAGAACTCCTACTCAAATTCAAAGAACCTCATAATTCATTTGATTGCCTGTTTTCTGTCACTGTTAACCTTTTCTGTTCATAGATAAACCAATCACTTGTTGGATGTTGGATTTTACAATGGCTCCGTGAAAATTCTTTCAATTAACGAAAAGATAAAACTGATTCCCGAAGTGGAGAAAGTTCAAAAGAAGACAGTTAGATCTCTTTCAACCATCCTAGAGAATAAAGAAAAGATCGCCACATCCATGGAAGACGGTACGTCTACTTTTAGGAGGTACCTCCAGAAAAAAACGCAGTTCACCGATATTGAAAGTTGTGTGATTAAGTGGTTCCGGGTATTTAATTTTCTGTTTCAATTGGCTTTGTAAGTATGTACAAACAGCATATATTTGCGGAAAATAGACGTAATGATTTCAACTCCAATTTTGTGTTAATCCCATTTACATGTAGATAAGTCGAATGAAAACCTAGATAAGTCGTTGATCTATAAGTCGATCTGTAGTTAAATCGAACTATTGTCCACGTCCCTTGAAGATTATCGAGAGTTGACTGTATATTACAATGGTGCAACTGTCTGTCATACATTTATTTATTTAGAGCAAGATCTTTGACTATTCAAAATTTTAACCCTATTTATTCATTTTCCAAAAACAAATTACGTATCATTAACAATTGGATGCTTGGTTTGCAACAGCAATACTTGATTTTTGAAAATCACTATGTTATTAAAGATGACTAAAATATATTTTATATAGTTGTTTCCATTAGAGAGAGGAGTTGATGAAAAATAATTATATAATTAGGGATCACAAAGTATGACTAACGTTAAGGAGTATCGATAGGTTCCTAGGAATAGGCTTTGTAACATAGATTTTCTATACCGTTCCTTTCCTCAAGAATCAGTCGAATCTAGAATCGAAAAAAAACTCTGATTTAAATTAAACACAATTAAAATAATAGATGAGTTTGTTTTTAAATACTATTGTGTGATCAAAATGATATTGCAGAGGAATGCCACCGGATGGTGGTGTTGCAGCAATTATAGAACTGGTTCTAAAAGGTCCAACGATTGCAATAATGGACTCTGGGAACGTCGATATTATCGCTACAAACCGATAAAAATAATGAAACCATGTCAAGGTAAAGTTTTTTTTTGTACATACGATCAGAGATACTGGCGCTACACCTGCGACTGTGGCACTTCATTTGCTTTTGGGAATTAATCATGTATACCGCTATTCGGGATTTGTATTAATGAGATTAATATGTCGGCCTTCAAGGGTGGGATTCGAATTCGATTCTTTCTTTTTCTTTTTTTATTGCTTAGTATCAAATTGTAAAACATTCATAAAGAACCAGTCTGAGGTGATGAACAGATCTGATAATTTAATGACCTGTTGTGACAAAACCATCAAGAAGACATTTTGATCTGATAATTGGTTCTCAAGCAACTTTCAACAACTATTCAAATTTCCAGACGAAGAATCTCATTTCACTAATCCGTTTAATCAGGATTGGAAATGCAAAGCCACAAAATAGAGCTTATAAAAAAAAACAAAAAAAACATTACTTACAGTGTGAAGATTTGCGAATTAAAATTTTTTTTTTATTTATTCATTTATTGAAATTCGCAAATGTGTATAAAAAAAAACCATACACATGCAGTAAATGTGATAATAGCTTTCATAATAACATAAGAATTGCTGGTGAAGCAACTACCCACTAGTGGTGGCAGTTCAATAAAAGTTCTATATAAGAAGATCCCAAGTCGATCTTCTTTTTAGATGCTTTGAGGGTTGTCAGGAATAGAATGGGAAGCAATATGTGAGGCTAGTGGATTTGAGTGGGTATGGAGTTTACTATAAAATAATAGGTATCTGGTTTGGAATAAATCAGCAGCATATGAAACATTAAAACTTTTAAGGACATGTTTATTTAAGTCTGAATTGGGCTAATCAGATGATTAGAATCTTCATTTAACACACACACACATATAATTTTATTTATTAGGTTGATCGATGGAGTTATAGCTTCTTGAAGTTTCTTATTTCTCCTCAACACGACAATTGATATAAATTACAACAGATCTAAATCACAATAATTTGTAACAGCTAATGAACCATCTAAATTAAAGTTATGCTTAAGCGATAATAGTTTTAATACTTTGTATGTGCCTCTGTATGAAGGGTGAATACCATTTCCATAGTTTCTGAATTTTCTTCTTTTTTTTTCTTTATTTAAATGCCATTCAATTTGATAGTTCTTTGTGATTCTATCTATATGTAGAGTTATAAAAAGCCAAAAAATGTATAATATATATTTTTGTATGAAGTTTATTCAATCACTAAAACAAATTGCAATCTCAATTTAAGTATTTTAATGACAGGATTAAAGAATAACTTGAATATTTGAAATATATTTTTATAATAAATGTAAACAATATTGTGGGTTATCACACAATTAAATTGCTAAATTAAAGAAGAATAACTATGTTATATTTCTAACAATAAACCAAATAGCAGCATTTTAGAAATTACCGTTTAAAATAAAAATGAATGCAGATAAAGTTCCTTATTAATAAATAATATTTCAATACATTAAATTTATTATGAATTTTCTTTAAATGATCACTCATTACTTAAAGTGTGAAGTTTTACAAATTTTTTATTTATTTAACTCATTATAAAAACAAAATGGAGTACTTTTTTGTCTGTATAGTGCTGCACTCTAGCGAATGTGGCGGGAGCTGTATTTAGTTTAGTAGCTACAGCTTTCAAGAGATGTCTCTACTTTGAGCATTGGAATTGAACCATTTCTAGGATTTAATTAATTCCTATAATAGTACTTATATTTTCCTCAAATTTAAAGCCACCTATGATATCATCGATATTTTTAATTATAATTTAAATTTTCATTTAATTATAAATGTTCACCTTTAAAAGACAGTTCTTTTGACAGTATTAAAACATTGTTTTTAAAATGTAAAATCTATAATAAAACTCAGAAAAAATGACCGTAGTCATTATAGTTGGAAAAAATATCTTAGAAAGGATCTATACAAAATCTTACAAATTCCGAGGAAAAAACAATCAAGGTCAAAACACGTACAAAATATGAAATTTTACAACTATCAATTATTTTCGGTTTTATGCGATCTTAAGATCAACATCAGGCTGCATAATTTCAGAAAAATGTATAACCATGCTATATTCATCTTGATAAAATCTTTATAATACTAAAAAGATTATCATTTAAAAACAAATTTCAAGAAAAACAACAGGTTTGTTTATACAACAGGCGTGATGTGATGTGCAATAATTCAGTTTAAATTATCTGTAGTTATTCTATTGCTAAGTTAAATAAAAGTTGTTAAATAGAAAAATGCCCCAAAATAAGTAAACTAATAAGCTTTCTGACATTGTGGAGAAGTTACTAACTTATGGTTCTAATATTTGTTGTTTGTGTCGTATTAATATATATTTTAAATTAATTTTTATTAACTGGAACCACAGAATCAGTTCAAAAGATCCTTCCTGAAAACTCGTGATTGTATACTTAAATCTTCTTTCTAGTGTACAGTTATATCTAAAGGTTATAAATGACACAGAGATTAAGCTACTCAGAGAGTTCATAGGAAATCGCAAATAACGGACTCTGAATAAAGACATCACTTGCATAATAGGATCTCATGAGAGGTGAAAGGTACATGAAGAACTCTTGTTATACGTCAAGTCTTTATCCGAAATCTCTCAACGCGCATATATTGTTGCAACAGGATTCATGCAAACCAAACCCCATGCAAAAGTCATTCTACCACCAGTAGAGCGGCTTTTATACTGCGTTAGCGTGCAGAGTGACTTCCAAGGAAAGCCATTCAAAACTTCTCAATAGTCATCTTTTGTTACATTGGAATACCGATATTTGGTGGCGTGATATCCTAGCCACGCAAAGGTTGCCCAATTTTGAATCCTCCATTTGTTTTGTTTTTTTCCAAGCAAAGGATGGATTGTTGTAGTTCAATAGGAACCGTTATTTTGCATGAAAAAAAGGTATAAAAATTGTATTCGAAATTCGAATAGAATTCTTTTGGGAACGATTTTAATGGCTGTTTTTGAATAGACCTTATTCATTTGGTTCAAATCAATAGCTGATCTTTTTTTATTTTTTGGTTGATCCCATTCTGACTTTTCTTGGCTTAAAACACAATAACTAAATAATATTCCATCCTTTTTTCTGCACATGGAGCACTTTAAAGGAGGTTTGTTTAAAGCGACAATTTGAAATAGAAATTTCATAGAACATCTTTATCTGGTGACGGGCATCACTAGACGTTTAGGATATATGGTAATAAAAAATCCAATTTTAAATCTATTGTATCATAGTTTATTCGATTTTATCGAAAATAAGTCCAGTTTATTTGTTTATTCCGACATATTGTCTAATACATTGGAGGCCATTAGGGCAGTTAGTAACAATTATTATACAACAATTAGTTAAATGAACATTTTTCTCATGAGGCTATGAGCTATGAATCTATTTTTATTAACAAGGATGTTAATAAATATTGTGGAGTAAACAAAAAATATAAGTATCTGTAACAAAACATTTTATATTAATTTATGATTTTTATTATAAATATTCAACAAATCCATAATTGATCTGAAAGTTAAAAAAAAAACTCAATTTCTCCCTCACTGGTAAAAACAACAGATAATGGATATGTCAACCTATAATCTACTGATTTGCCCAATTTAAATTTTAGAATTAAAAGGATCAAATTACATTAACTACCTAATAATTAAATTACATTAACAATTATTCATCATTCAGGTTTCAAATGTGACTTTTTCCATTCAAACCAATACAGCTCCAAAACGGTAGGTCCTAGTGATAAATTTTATATAGCGAAAAATACTCTCCATAAAATTTCTAATCAGAAACTCTCGGTCAAATCGAGAATCGACACATCCCTATTTATAATATTATATTTATATATAATAAACATTTTATATATTTATAATATCATAATATGTATTAGTCATTTTAAGGGGAAATAGGAAGAGAGACTTCTGCCCCCTCTCTCGTATATTATTGTTAGTACCTCCAATATATAAGTTTTTTTTTTCACTTAAGCAATGATGCTCTCTCCCGGTACAAAAGAAACAGTGGGGGTTCAGTGATAAGATATAGGAAAAAACCGGTTAGTATACATCCTTTTTCAAGTATCTTCCCTCGTCCAAGCGAAAGTCACGTCTAAACTTACTTTAAGGTGAAAAGGAAGAGGGAAAAAATGTCAGCTTTATATAGACGTAACACTTTCAGATTTGTTTTTAGTTCCATACTCATGTATTGCACCACAACTTTCAGGCATTTTATATTTTTATCGTTGCCCCAATAACACAGAGACTTTAATAAATTTTGCCTTATTAACATATACAATATACATTAATGATATTTAATTTAATAAAATGAAATCGGGTTTTTAATTCTTGTTAGAATTGCTGTGCCGCCTGTATATGTCGTTGTAAGAATAACAGAGTTGATCGAAAAATCGTGTTTCTGTGTGATGTAGATTTGTGGACTCTACAACATTACTCGTCCAAATTATATATTATATTATATAAAATTATATACTAGCATAATCTCTGGAAAAACGGTATAAATACAAATCACAACCATACATTTATGACCCCAACCAAAGGCTAAGACTCCTCTGTAACTTAAAAGAAATGAACACTTGTATTTACTTAATGAAACCTATTTGAGCATACCCTTCATAGATATGCGGAATAGCTAAAAAGACACATATTTACAACTTCCAAATTTTCCAGACAAGATCATTCAAGACTATGAAAAAAGCTGGTGTGGAGCAACATATCTCTACCATACATACTGACCTTCGCATACCTACAATTAATGAACACGTATTTGTTCACCAAGTACACACTATTCCACAAAAACGTGGATATTCCAACATGGTCACTAAGCAAATACCAGAAAGTCACCCAAAGAAGGCTGATAGGAACTGGATGAAGAACTTCCTTGACTAAAAAAAAAAAAAATAAATAAAACAGGAGGTGCTGCTGGGTTCTGCTTTTTATATATTCACTTATCTGATTCACCAATTGTCTATACCATAAAGCTTGATAGGTGTGAACGAAGAAATAAAGTAAAAATAAAAAAAATAAAATATAAGCTCTGATTTGAGAGGAGCTAAAGGTGAAATAAAGAAATTTCCTCTAGTAGAGACACTACACCCTACACTTCAATACTCATCACCGTCCCTAAAGAGATCATAGTGTTTGCCTTAGGACAATGAGGTACCCTTAGTTGATCGAGCAGAGTAAATCTACGACCTACGTGTCGCCATTTACGTGACCGTATCTGAAACGCGACGTCCTGCCGCTTCGTCGCAGTTACCGCACGTAGTTCACGGAAATACCGACCGTGAAACTGCATTACCTCTTCCCGAGGTAGAAAGTAGGCGTTGTACATTGGTTTATGGGAATGAATCTAGATTACAATTGAAAGGAAGTGGGACGCTGCTTTTGTGCTTATTCAGTAATAACACTTCGGGAAAAAACTTACTGTTGGAGCCCTAATTAGGCTCTACTATTTTATTTTTTAAATATAATATTTTTATATTATTTTTCGAGCGTTCAATTGAAAAGCATACTTGGAATATTCATAACATCCATAATCACATACCATACCTAAGTCATTTACAAAAATCCAAGTATGTATTCATACGAAAAATAATGAGAAATTTAAGTGTACCTTCGCCGGTTTATTATAACATAAAAACACTTAAGTTGTAGCATGCGGACAAAGAATCCCATATATTGCCTTTAGTTTTTTTTCAAAATCTGACCTCGGATATTTTAAGAAGATATAAGACCTAACAAATTTTGGCCAAAAGCTAAAGTCACACTTATAGCATGGGGTAGATTAAGTATAGTATCATGAAAGTTATTTTTTATTATTTTTTTTAAATTAATCCAATCACTTCAAAATCAAAACAATTAATTAATCCGTATTGTAGTTGTAAATTTGTTTCTTAGAATTATACAAAAAAACATTATCTCAGTTTATATCAAGGATCAAAGCAAGGAACTATGATACATGATTTTCGGATAGGCATAAATTTACATTCAGGTAGGATCAGTAGGAAAAATTAGTTTTCGGTTATAGCTAATTCAGGTTTATGATAAGTTAAGTAGGTAATGCAGTTCTTACTGAAGTGGTTGATAATATGTGTAAATACTCAGTCTATACAAGATTTAGAATGGAATTTAACAAATAACAAAGAATGGAATTTTAACAAGGAATTGGAATTTTATGTACTCATTAATTTATGGAATTAATGAGTACATAGACGAAAGTGTTAAGCATAAATTCTAGAAAGTTGGCATTCTTGCCTCCACTAACGTCAAGATTGATGTCTCCACACATTTCATTTAACACGAAAGTGTTATAGAACTAATGAGTCACACTAGACTCTAGTGTGACCTTTAAGCAGGAATGTAAAATTAAAAATATTAATTTTTGTTATTAATGAGTAACAACATTAACTGTTACGAGGGATAAAGGACGGTCACACTCTTGAAACCAAGTTAGTTCTCGTAAAAACAATTTCATATAAAAAAAAAAAAAACATTTCGGAAAAATGGAACAATTTTATCGACACCAGTTGTCCTATAAACCTTGATTGAATAAAAAAAAATAGCTACTATTTTCGGGCAACATACGGCAAAAGTCAGTGTAACAATTATTAATCTCTCCACGCTTAAAAAGAATACAGTTCATATCAAATATAATATATATTGTGCCAATTGATTAATTATGAATTGATAATTTGGTATTGAAATATGAGTCAAAACGTTGATATAATTTTAACGAAAATCCCCTTGTAACAATTACTTTATCTAATACGCCTTGAGGGAATGATTCGTTAAACCTCAAATCTATTCACACGTCTTCCAAGCATTCAGTGCTTGACTAATTCAAGAAACGGAGAGAATGAATGTTACCTTTTGTTACAACAGTTCACCGAATAGTATCATCTTCATTTTCGACTGGAGCCATCTTCATTTCGACAAAACCGGAGTACAATGACCTCCGGACAAAGGACTTAACAGTCAACTATGTGGCAAAGAGATCCATGGCCGGACAGGTGAACTATGGAGGGGAGAGATAATGGCGATTGATACGGTATCATTCACCGATTTACGAGGGGAGGACACTCCACGTGTTGGGGGGGCAGCGATACATGGGGTAGCGACAAAACGAGTTAATAGCTCATTGCTCACCCCTACCTCAGCACTTCCCCACTTCCTGCTTCCTCACACCCCACTCGGGGGGCACGTGCCCCAACTTCCCCTCGGCTAATTCCCGCTGCTGATAACAGGTGCTATTGTAATCGACCCTATTGACTTCTTCTGACAAGGGTAATTACATGAGGGGAAATTTCATGGGGGGAAACTTGTGTGAGGGGATGTCCACTATTCATCAAGTGCTTTATTGGTTTGTAAAATGTTTTGTTAGGGGAATGTGTGCGATCTTCCATAAAGAGTATGAATCGAAATTTCCAGGCAATCTATTTAAATACCAATGTATGTTAATATTTTTTCTTTTCTTTTCCTATTTCACGAAATGGCCTTTTAAAACCACGCGAATATCGTTACTTTTCCTTTCTCATTTTCACCTTGTATTTTGTCATCATTTATGCTCGCCTTTGCTTCATTTCTTTTGAACACACAGTACCCTTCCGTTTTTCTTTATTATGTACGACAACCTTGATTTATTTTAATTCCTTTCCGTATAGTTCTCTATCTAGGGAGTTTTTGTATATTTTTTTTTGTTTTTTCCTCTCAAATTTGTTTTACATACTCTCCTACGCTCTTTTATTCACGAATTTTGCTTAAGACTTTCTTGTTTAGTCTCACTTGGTCCATTCTAACCGATTACCCGTACAATCTTAGTCTTCTGATTTTTATTATTTTTTTTTATTTTTTTTTTATGTATTTGAATCTATTCCATGCCGAAATAGATTCAAACATTGAAATTAGGCGGAGAGTGGAACAAATGGATAACTTCATCTACACAATTGAGACTATGAGGCTAAAATGGTTTGGGCATGTTATTTATGATGGAAGAGGAAAGATGGCCAAAAAGAATATTTTAATGGAGCCCAGAAAGAAAACGGAAGAAAGGTATGAGGGAATGTGTGAGGAAGACTTGCTGGACAGAAAAAAAAATGGAAAAATCTTATTTTTGACGAATAGTTGTAAAAGTCTTAAATGATAAATAAAATTAATCATTATTCATAACTGCCAAACATATAAAATGACAAGCAAAGAATTTTATTGCAATAAAAAATGAAAATGTTCTGGCATCAGATAAATAATGGGGAATGCCTAGTCGTTCCTCCATCTCTCTTGTTATAATATTTAATTTTATTCTAGATCTCTCATCCAGCTCCTATTCAACTTTCTAGGTATATTATTGGACATCATTGATGTGGACATGTCATGTATGTGTTTATTGGAAAGTTCTTGAAGTCGATTGTAAAATCTTTGGTAGAAGATATGTGTTCTTTGATAGTAGGCATATGCAAATCCATGTGCACAGTTATGTTATTTAACTACCAAGGTGCTTATGTGATTGTTCTAAAAGTGTTTTAGTTTATGTATATGCGTCGTTTTGTCAGTTCCGTAAATTTGCAAGACATTAGTCCGAATAGGTTTTAGTAAAGTACAGAGTTTTTTGTCATGCGTTTAATTTAGAATGTCGTCTAATTTTACAGTTTTTCTTTTCGCCGAGATATGTGGATCCCATGTCAAATATAAGTACTAGGTAACATACTCTGTCAGCTTTCGATGAACATGCCAAAATATTTAATACTGATATTGAAAATTATTAGATACTCATTAAAAAAAATATTTATTAACTTCGATAACAACGCAGAAGGATCTGGATGAGTATTTATGGCAGTATTATTTTTTGTCCTTTTCTCGTTCATCATTATCAATATCAGGCTAAGTGGAATCCTCACTGAAAGAAAACCCTTTAATATGGCCAGCAAACCATATAATTTATATGTCGGTATATCTGATGGTTGTGCTAATAGTGATAGGTGTTGACAAAGCAATAATCGTTTTAAATAATAATACAAATATTTTTCTTAAATTAAAAATTAATCATTATTAATTAACTAAAAAAAATTGTTCTCTTGATTTCTTTATACCATTTATAGAATAATTTAATTCCTAATAATGAGATAGGAACGCGAGAACATCTCGTGTGTGCTACAGCTATCTCGTTGGTTTGACTATGATTCAAAGATGCTCAAATTGGCAGGCATGGTCAGTTCCGTGCAGATAATGGTCATTTGTGGGTGATGGACTCCGGCCCATTCACAAGGTTCTTCTGAAGGCCAATTCTGCTTTGCTTCGATTGCTTTCACTGGCCTGGTTGTGTATAAGAACAAATTCGTGTTTGTACTTTAATAGATATATATATATAAGTAAAATTGAGCAACAAAAAAATCATAGAGCTGTGAACACCTTAATTATACGTATTAGTCAATAATTAAAACTGTTATATCTCATTCACTTCGTTTCCACATTATTTCTACATATTATTTTTTATTAAATAAATTATCAGTTCCATTCTGTCGATCGGGGTATCTTTTTGTTTACTGATAATATGAATTTAAACCACACAAAAGTATACCATGTAATTAATTAATCTACTGCTAACCAAACCATTATATTAATACACTTATAATTATATAAGTGTATTTCACATTTGTAATTATATAATTTCTATGTTTGATCTATACCTGAGTTTATTTTCTTGTACGCGTTGGATTGGCGTCTAAATGTCTCCAATCATGCAGATTTGGGCCAAAACAGATTTTTCCATGATATGCTCTATACTCACTCGAATTCACTAGCCTCCCAGCTTGAAAAGAAGATGACTGAGAGACCTTCAGATATAAACCTTTTATCGAATTACCAGTAGGTAGTTAGTTACAAGTCATACAAGTACATTCTAATAAATACATATTAGTTTAAAATCATGGTCAGTACGTAAGAGTTATTAAACTTTTTCAGACTATACTACAGTACACTAGAATTCGATAGATTATTTGAAGGGATCCCATTATACAAAAATATTAAAAACAAAACAAAATGTAATGAGTGGAATTAATTAATTTTTTTTTTAACAATAAAACAGGAAAAACCAGTGAATTTAAATGTTTTTAAATATGTATGCTTGACTCTGAAAGGGGTTGATATAAATGAATTAAATTTATTATTTTATATAATGCATTATTATTTAAATAATGATGTAAATTTCCATCCCGGTGATGGGAAATGTTGATCCCGAAACATGTCATATCGTGATGAATAAATTAGAAAATATTGAGGAGAAAATGCTGGATAAATTGAATCATTAATAAATTACATACTCCTTTATAAAAGAATCAGAATATTCTTGTAAACATTAAATCATTTATATTTTCGTTGTGTCATTTTAGATTTCGCTAAGAAAATTCCCATAATGCAATTGTACAAAATTGTAATTATTATGATAATGATAGCAATATTACCTCCAAAACAATATTCATTTTTCCAAAGTAAAAATATAGATGGATAATGTAGTTGAGATATACTTCAAAATATAAATGTTTTTATACTGCAGCAATTTAAAAAATAAGGTAATCTAAATTTGGTTTCACTACACACAAAACAGACATTAGTAATAAATTTTGCAACCAAATAAATATTTTTTATAATTCTTTACGAAGATAATATATTAATAATTGAATGGATCCGCCGAAAAACGTTCTAAGCGACAAAAAATAGAGTGTAATCAGTGAAAGAAAATCATAATCTAAAGATTTTGTTAGTTTTGTAGGTTAGATTTTATATTTACATATTAATTTATTATGTTTATATGGATACGTTTTTCGGCGGATCCATTCAATTGACGAAGCAGATGGCGAATTGATTTTGACCAGAAATATACTTTAAGATAGTATATAGCGATGGTATTAATACATATTTGTATTAGAATATAATTTTAATGTTGTAATCGTCATAATGCAGTTTTTGTTGTTTGAAGTCTCTGTTGGGCCATGAAACGTACGTTGTCCAGTGATATAATAAAATCCATAAATTTTGATTTCCTTTTTTTTTTTAATAAATAAATATTTTTCTGGAGATAATATTGCTATCATTATTCTAATATGATTAAAAACCTTATCAATTAATATATCATTGTAGTTTATCTTACCTGATTGGTAATGTTATTTAGGTACCTGAATTAAATTGATGGTATTTATAATTGAAGATAAATCTTAGGAAATTTTTGTTAAAATCAATTTCTGTTACAGAATAATTAAATCAGTTTTTGTTGATTAGTTAGTTTGATTGGAAGAAGTTGATTAGTCAAATTATCTATAAAACGAGTTAATTATTTATTATCTTTCAAAGCTGGAGCTAGAGTTCACTATTAACTTTATTAATTTCTGCGTAACGAAAAAAGGATAAAGTTTTCCTTCTTATTAAGTCCTTGAAGTATCCATTTTGGTGCAAATGGTATTTTTCTAGTAAGTAGTTACAGAATATTGGAAAACGATAAAAAATGCTCTAAGGATGAGTGTACAATTTTGACTTATTGACTTCTTCATAACACCCCCACGGAAATATAAATAGCAAGCATTCAGATATACATATATATATATATATTATTTTTTATATTTATTTTTTTTTTTTAAGTTACATAATTTCCTCTGAATAAAAGTCAGAAGAAATGCCGTTTCGATGGGAACGGGTTAGGAGAGAGTTTGGAGATAATCTTTGATGGTTTCGATTGATAACGAACTACAAAGTCAACACGGAACAAAATTCCAAATTATCTCAGTTATTAATTGTTGAGTTTTTACTCTTAATTCAAATTTAGTCACTATGCCAACTTGACATATTTCCAAGCCTTAAAAAACCATTTCTTTTGTTCCTAAAGACGCTAATTACTAGTTTGTACCTAGGCTGGCCGCAGCGACATCGACTCGTGTTGTTACCGTGCCATTGTGAGCGACCGACCCCCGACCACGAGTGCGATCCGCTAACGGACGCCAGCCGCCACTGTTTACCCGGCAGAGGTGACGGGAGCAGACAGATTGGGAGAACAGGTGTTGCCCGTGGGAACGGAGCGTGGGAACACCGGGCAGGTGGCCGCAATCTCTACACAGGTGGATCTCCACAATATATATCTCTATATCTGTCATCGGCGCTGCGGGAATTTATAGCGTCCAGTGCGTATGTGGGATATGTCAAAGGTCTGAGTATGGTGTCCTTTCGGCACTCCATACCTGGATATAATTAATCGTTATTATCATACATTATACAGCTGATATATCGTGCATAATATTATACTGAGGCTATAAATTAAAATTAATTTATCGAGTTACTTGTAGTCAGATAAATATTTATTTTAAAATATACTGAAAGGCAAAACTTTTATTCACTGTTTTTCTCAACAGTTAACAGTTTGATTTTTCTTTACATAATTAATTGCTATTAATAGAAAAAAATATTGAAAATTATATCATTTTAATCTTTAGTTTTAGATATTTATTGAAATTCAGAACTGACTACAAATACATCTAGTAAATGATTTGATAATGCTCGTAACATGTCGACTGCATTGCAAAAGCAACTATCCATTCATAGCACTTAATAATATAACTTCTATTTTAGAAGGTCCCGAGCCTGTCTTCTTTTCAGACCCCTCGGAGGGTTATATGGAAGACAGTGAAAAGCGATTTGAGATACTAGAGGATTCGAATGGTGAATAATAATTATATATATTTTTTTTTTTTAACGCTATATGAAAAAATCAAAAATAATCATTCAGCTGGATTTTTTTTCCCGTCAGTGTATTTTTTCAAAGAATGAAATAAACAATTTATTTGTAAATGTATCTAGAAAGTATATGTTATTGAGGGGTTTTCTTTTTGGGCATTGTAACGATGACATTCCAACTGCGTAATGAAAGCAAGGGGCGGATATTAACTCTATTTGTTAAAAATTTAGTAAATTTAAAATTGCTTCGTAGTATATTGATTTTCAGATACTGTTGTTTTATTTTATTTAATAAATTATATTTTATTGAAAATATGTATGTATTGTATTTTTAAAATCCTAATAGGTTTCCTATATGCCCTAGTTAAAATATGTTGTCTCACTAATCCGACCCCTGAGAGACCGATAGGTAGGGAGTAACGGTCAAAAGGTAGGATTAAGCGAAGATTTCAATGAGCACATTTTTTTTTTTTTTTTATAAATAAAAGATTATAAATGTTTATTATATTAAAAATTGTGCATATCAACATTTTTTAAATGTAAAGGAAACAGAAACGTACGTTATATACACCTATAGGCTAATATGTTTGCATATTTAGTCAGTTATTTATGAATAGAGGCATTGGTCTTAATAAAAATGTATTGTTTTTGGTTTATAGGAAACTAACTTATATCTCAAATCGTTCTTATTGAAGTATGCTATAAACGTCGTTGTTGAGGACGTATAGAGAAAAAACTTTCTGAGAAAATTACGTAAATTTGAAAGTCTGTATCTCAGTCCCCGTTTAAGCTGCAGAGCTTATTTTCTGCGCAAATCGTAGAATATTTAGCTTAGTTCAATATTGAATACAAGCTTTTATTTAGAATGAATCGTGCAGCAGATTTTTAGGAGAAACGCAGAAAAATTTGAAGCTATGAATTAGTTTGAAAAACTTGGATTTTCGTACGTAAGGACGTTTCTGAATAAATTATTGAAGGATATGCCCCATCTAATGCAAAACTGTATGGGATTAATTTAAAATCTCTTAACTTTAAATTTTTTTTAAATGTTGCTTCCTTTTATGTAATTAATATTTTTAATAAACCGACCTATTTCATCCCAAAATATACAATTTGACTGGACTTCTTCAGGGATTCTGTGAAAATATTATTACATATTTTCCTCCCACAAGAGGGTCAGATTACCTGGACAGTTGGATTATATATATATGTATGTGTGTATATATATATATATATATATATATATATATATATATATATATATATATGTAATTTTTCTTGATATAAATCAATATTATTAAATATATTATTTTATTTTTGAAGAGAAAAAGATTTGACCCGGTCGGGATTCGAACCCAAGTTTCCACCTCTCTAGCGTGGCGCCTTCTCGCTCTTTGAAGAGAGAAGATTTGCCTGGTTCGGATACGACCCCGGTGGCCTAGTTGGATAAGGCGCCACGCTAGAGAGGTGGAAACTTGGGTTCGAATCCCGACCGGGTCAAATCTTTTCTCTTCAAAAATAAAATATATATATATATATATATATATATATATATATATATATATATATATATATGTGTGTGTGTATATATATATATATATATATATATATATATATATATATATATATATTATTTACCACTGTATATTACGTATTCACCCCTTCCAGTCATTGTTGGGATAAATTAATTGATTACATGTTACACTTTATCCTATGACTAGTGCTTTGTAATTGTCTATTCTATGACTGTCCACAGCATTATCGCATTAGACCACAAAGTGTCACTTGCCAGTTATTACTCGCCTCTATTACTCCTTGAGCTATGGCCTAGAGTTACAGAGTCTATAATTAAAACTACTACTGTTCTTGTTTAGATCCATCTATTTAATTGCTTCATCATGAAAAACTTTTATCCATAATCAAGAAATAAATAATTAAAATTAAGTATAGTTAATTTAATTATTTTTTAATGTGTATATGGATATAAATTTTAGCATTTATCTCCTCCATGAACTTAATTGAGGATATCGTAAACCATATTTTTCAAAGTCAAGGGTTCCAAGATTTTTTTTTTTTTTTTTTTTTTTTTTTTTTATGCTATAGAGAGATATATGCTTTATTGAGACAATAAACAATAAACATAGCGCAGCCCAACTTTAATTGGGTTGCTATAAACACAGCATACTCATCTATCCAATTAAAGACAACAATATAATTTATAATTTAGTTATAGTTCTATAATATAATACTTACTTAATACTAATAACATAATAG
The DNA here is from genome assembly GCA_003667255.2 of Euschistus heros. Classification (NCBI taxonomy): domain Eukaryota; kingdom Metazoa; phylum Arthropoda; class Insecta; order Hemiptera; family Pentatomidae; genus Euschistus; species Euschistus heros. The sequence goes on along the minus strand of RCWM02000051.1, from coordinate 1,319,862 downwards.
ACAAACTAATAACATTTTTTTTTCTCTTCCCTTCCTCTTCATCTTTCAAAAAGATTTGAAAATAGTATATACTGCCTGGAAAAATGTTTCACTCAAGATGTTTTTCATTTTATTTGTTCCCTTATTTTTTTAGAGATTTACGTCCCCATATACTTTAACCTGGGTGTATGGGACGTAGGATTATAAAAAATTAATTTAAAAAAATCGTTGTATTAAAAAAAAAAAAAAAAAAAAACAAGCCATTTTAAATTTACGAAACTTTTAATTAATAAGGTTTATACTCGTATCCGTCCTTTCCTTCATCACATCTTGCATTCTATGGGGTATATGTCTAATGGGTTTTTGAGTAAATCCTCGAGTGATATGCCCTATCTAATGAAAAATTCGTTACACAAGCATGTCTCCACGAAACCTACCTGATCCGCACTACACCGACATGTTCGATCCTCATGCTTCACTTCGAGTTTACATTTATTGATAGTTCATTCCTATAATCTCTTCTACAATTTCAACTTGGATAGTTTTATTTAGTATGTTATATTGATATTTAGTCTTCTTAAATGTAAAAAGGTAAAAGATAAGTTAACAAAATGAGTTTCATAAAGGATTTAGTGTTTTATAAATTCGTATTTTCTTAGTTCTTTAATGTGAAAAAGTATTACAAAACCTAATCAGATTAATTTCTACATGGATTTGGTGTTTTATATATTTATATTTGTTGTATCAATTTAAGAGAGAAAATTTCAGTATACGTATTTTGTGAATGGATTCTTTGTCGTCCATAATACTTCCATATTAATTCAATAAAACACCTCGATCTAAAAATAAATGTAAAAAAGTATATCACAGGTTTCATATTTTCTTATTTCAACTTCCTTTGAGAAAATATAGCAGAAATTAACATCAAAACTTTCAACAAGGGTTATATATTTATAATTTGTTATTTACACTTCCCTTACATCAAAAAATTTATCAGGAGGTAACATCGCTGGTGATTTAGCATTATATTATTTCTGATTTAATATAATATTAATTTAACGTTGATATTTTGATATTTTCTTATTTATTTTTTTTTAATATCAGAAGGTAAAGAGAAGTTAATTGTACTCGAACAGAGATTTAGAGTTTCAAAACTCTAATAGAGCTACAGCGTATCAAAATGTTACATTTTTGAGGGTGAAAAAAAGTTACACAAGACAACTATAGGACCCCGGCCAAAAGATATATTCATGTAAAAAGAAATATGATTTACTAGTTTCTGTAAAATAAATAAGGGAACCCCTTTCACATGTAAATATATGTATATAATAGCCTTTTGGCAATATTTGTAAACTATTTTTAATAAATGTTTAAAAAAAATAATAAATTTGTCATGATAATATTTTGACTTGTTAGAGATTTTTGACTAATGACACTGCAGAAACATATTTGCAATATATTGTTCAAGTATGTAATAAACGAGTGTATAATATACTTGTAATGTGACACTTGACTGCCTTAAAGAGAAAGAATATGCTGATGATTGGATTTTATTTGGCGGTTTTGTCTCGGTTCCCCTAACTCATCTCTAACCGTCGAAGCTGTAGGGGTGGAAGAACCTTAAGAAATCTGTTTTTGTACTCCCGCCATAACGTGTAAAGATCCCTTCCATAGATTAACGGCTCCGTCAAACGTCTTGACGGTCCTCCAGGTAGTGAACGATACACGACAGTTAGCTGTCTAACGGACATCGCAGCAGGTACTCCACAGCTTCCAAATCGAGGCTGTTATAGGATCTTAGGTCACAGGCACCTGTAAGAGTCCTTGAGGAGGAGGCAGGTAGTTGTGGGAAATTATGGGACCATAAAGGGACCCTTGGGAGATTCCCCTCGAACCTCCTTAATTCTATTCTCCGTTGTATTTTACGATTATTGGGATCCGGTCTCTAAAAACTAAATTATTCAGGTCTCCATAGAATCAATTAGTTTACTGGCAACATCTCTTCGCCCACAGTCCATAACAGTCGTAAATATGTATATGTACATCAGATAGTTGCTCTGCAAATCATGAATAAATTAATGAAGCATAATGTTTAGTATTCATATATTGTGAGCATTTACTATTAAACTTGAGTCTAGATAGTTAAATAAAAATTTTCTTTACTATGACATAATCAACAATAGAATTCTTCCTTAAATACTTATCAGATGTGAATGGCGCTATTATGACTACTGTAATCTAAGAAATCAGTATCGAAAAGAGAGGAAGAAGATCCACTTTTGTTGAAGTACAAGGTAGCTAAGTATGTTATACAGACTGTGTGCTATACAAAGCATACAGTATCTATGCTATACAAAATGTACAATTTCTGTAAAAAATCTAAGCTGTCAGTAACTCAAAAATGGCTTAATTGTATTTACAGAAGCATCTCGTCTTATAATTAACATTTGGAATATTGAATATGTTAATAAGTTAATATTGCATATTAATCGTAACTAACGATCCGTGAAGCAAAGACACGTTGTTGATGATGATACCTATGGTATAAAATGACGGTTTTTTGAAATCTCATTAATAGCTACATTAGGCATATATTTACAGTATTTGGTTTATATTTTTGGTAGATATTTGCTAATACTAAAATAAAGAATATATAGAATTTGAGATTTTTAGAGCACTTTAAAATGGAATAACGTAATAATCACTTGTAGTTATGCATGATGATATTGAAGGATGAAAACATTTTTGGATATTTTTTTTATTTGAAGACTAATTTCAAATATTAAAGATTAATCATCAGTTTTAAAAACATTCAAATAATTGAAAACATCAGAACTTTGCTACATAGATTATACCTATTAATTTTTTATTTTTTTTTATCTTATGTATTACATTTTAAAAATGTAAGACAAGAAACATGTTGATATGCGCCTATGGAGACAAAATGGAAGGGCTTCTAAAAGATTATTCCATACATTCGAAACTAATCATCGAATACAAAATAATAAAGATTCCAAAAGTAGCAAATAATCCATCAATGCTAATAGAATAACGCTTGGTTCCTAGAATTGAGAGGAGAATTGGGTGATTCTCATGGGTATGTTAATTTACAAGCACTGAGAAAAACTGTTTTGGAGGAATGAGAGGAAATAACGCAAGACGTGGCCAACCTTAATAGTACACCTAAAAGGCTTGATGCAGTCAATCAAGGTTAATGAGGTAATATCCGCTGTTGAAAGTTGATTTTATTAAATCAGATATTTTTTTTAAATTTTATTAAAGAGATCTGAAATTTTTTAAAACCATATTTTGGCAATAAATGAGCCTCATAAAGCCTAAATTAAGTGAAATCTCCAAATATTTTTGGATTGTAAATGGTTATCATATGTTCAGTATATTGGACATTTAGGAAAGTAAATCGATAATTATTTTGATCATTATCATAAGTCTCTTATAAATAAATAAATAATAAATAATAATGGAACGTTTTAGTGATTTCACCCATATTAGTAAATTAACTAAGCAAAGAGAAAGTGTTTTTAAATGAGCGTAGTAAATTTAACAAGCAAGTGTGAGGCCTGGAATTATCCAAGAGAAATTATTAATCAATAGGAATCTTTCCAAATGTTACTAATCAGCTGGGATCCCTTTAATGTCACACTCACACGAACGCTAGCCGCTGGCCTGCTTATAAATTCAGTTAAGGCTATATTAGGGACGGTAGCGGTAAAAAAAAAAAAAAGAAAGGAAAAAATGAACGTAGGAAGAAGAGAAAGAAGAAATAAAAAAGGAATCGGCGACGGTGGGTGTAATCCGGTAGCGAGAGCTCGAGAGGGCACACCTGCCTTGAGTTCCCACGGCCCCTGCGCAGGCGCGCTCCCACAGCCCGGGCATGCGCGCTCGCCTCGTGCCGTCGTGTGCTCTATGCCTCACGCCACAATGGCACGCTGCACTCTGGTCGTACTCCTCAGGTATGGTTTGGTAAATCATAACTGAAGGTCTAGGTACCGATTTTGTACAAATGGCAGGCATGTGCTTCTTGCAGGAGTAGGTCGGACCAACTGTCAGCACTGGAATGTCGTACCATCTCAAAAAGAAAATCCCTCAATAATATCTAACCTACTTTCTAAGTACTTTTAAAAATAAATTGTTCATTTTATTATTTTGGGAATAAAACACACTGACAAAAAACACCCGAATGATATTTCCTTATTAACCGTAAAGGTTAATTTTTTTTCCTCAGCTTCTATCACCAATGAAGAAGCACTCCAAAAAGGACGAATCGGGATCTATACCCGTCATTTTGATTTTATTTATATGAATTTTTTGTCCAGATTCTATCCCATTATTTTTCCATTATCTTGGGCAAAAAGTTCCATCCATTTTTAGGAGTTTAAGTACTCATAAACTATAACCAGGACATATGAAAAGTATTAGAATTAAAAAATAAAATAAAATAAAAGCAATCAGTATTAAAATATAAATAAACAAGCAATTTTAAATTTAACACATTTTTAATTAATTAGGTTTATATTCGACACTTGCGTTCATTGCGTCTTAGATTTTATGGGGTAATCATATTAATTTAAAATAATTTAAATATTTTTTAAATACTGCTTTAATTAATGTCTTTAATAACCCTGTTACTTTTCCTATGCTCTGGTTGAAGAATATGTGGATGTAAACCACTAAAGAAAAATGAGACTTTTTGATGGAAAATGAAAAAAAAAATAAAAAACATGGGGTGCAATTTTTTCTATTGCCTGTATATATTAAATAATTATTATATTCTAGGCTAAATTTTGTTATTCCATCTTTAAGAAATTAAGAAATAGTTTGTATATAGCTAACTGTACTTCTAGAATTGAATTTCTTAACCCTTTTCTTGGCACGGTATAGGGAATTTATCTGACAATGAGAAGTGAGTTGGTAACATTGATTGACAGTGGTAACTGATTAAGCTGAGTTTGAAGTATTATTATGGTATCACAAAAAAATTTTTTTTCTTCATATTCTTTTTATTTTAACACCCAACTGACTGAAAGACATCAAATATTATCTAGGGTTTATTCTTGCCGAGGTTGGATTAATATCCATAAAACTGAATTGGGAATAAATGTTAAAAAGTATGATTGAAAATGGCGGTGTTTTATACTTATCTATTTATTTCAGATAATAATTAATAATGCTAAAAATATTTTTCTATTACGTCAATTTAGAATAAATATAAATGCTACCAATCTCAATTATGTACTTGTAAATGGTTTAATTCAATGCAACAAAGCTTTAAATAAAACAAATTGGAAAATTGTTTGCTTATAAATTTTAATATAAAAAAAACTAAATTGTTATTAATATTTTTTTTTACAGTGTAGTAATTAATTAACACAGAATAAACTAATTGATATGGATAAGATTAATAATATAATGGTAAGGTCAAGATTACGTAGTAACATAATAAATGTTTCGATAAAAATTATAAAATCCTTGGTGCAATCGTGGAAGAAAAAACACATTAAAAAACATCTCATTTCGAAAATATTATTTCGAATCAAATTTAAATAAAACGGCACTAGTTAGGGACATGTGAAGACTATAAAACCTTATTTTTGTGCCCGCGGTGGGGAAGTTTCCATGTTAATGAACCAAAGGATGTGAAAGTGGCTTCTCTAAGTTGAACCGTGTGAACCTAAACCCGGTGGGGCGGAATAGAAGTTTATGAATCTTAATTAATTATTTGTGCCCTACGGGCCATAATTTGTCCTCCAGAAACCAGCAATTAAATTTTAAATTTAACAGTCACGTCTAATTATTTTTATATGTGAGGTTTTTCTATTCATCAATATAAAAAACACTGGGGACTCGATGGCAGAGAGAGTTTGGGCGAGGGTTTCAACACGCTCGGTACTGAAGGGGTTCGATCCCACCTGGGCGGGTTAATATTTATTTAGTGGTGGACCAACGAAATGAATCTTGACCTTCCTACCATGGCCAGAATAGATTGGTAACCTTTTGGGCAACCCGTCCTTCCTGCCCTAGTTGGAGTACATGAGGACGCTAAGCCCCAATGAAAAACACAAACAAACAAAAACATTATAATATATCTGTGCCGCGGAGGTAAAAAACACTTTTTCCATTTTTTACCAAAAATACATTATAACGTATTCTTAGTCATTTTTTCCGGAGGTATAGAACACTTTGTCCTATTGTAAGGTGAGTTACACGCAATTTTTATTTTCTTTATTGGGTCTTAATGTCCTTATGTACTACACTATGGTAGAAATAACGGGTTATCCTATAGGTTACCAACCTATTGAAGCCAGAGTGGGAAGGTCGAGATTCATTTCGGACACAAAGTTACCGAAATTCGACATATTGTAAACCTTCGAGGTACAGATCTAAAAAAATAAATAAATATTTATAAATATATTTACTATATGTATAACTATTTCTACTATTGTATAAATGGACAGGCCATTCATTGTTTGTGATTACTAAGCGAAAAATCTCCTCAACGAATCTGTCATAAATTTCATCTCCATCATCTCCATAGTTCAAGGAAGTTTTATCAATAATAAAATTTACAGATTATCTATCAATTTTTTATTAAAAAAGCGATAAATATGTGTTACGTGTTAAAAAAAGTTGACAGTCACGTTTGAAAATTGATCTATAAGTGGCGAGCGTCATTTAAAAGAAGTTACAAAGTTACGGTGCTATTATTTATTTTTTTATCAAATCGTTATTAAAAGAAGCTATAAGTAAGTAGTACAACATTTGGATCCCAGTGTAGTTTAAAAATCAACCAATATGTGGCTAGCACTATTCTGCAACTGTTAACAATGGTATAACTACAGAACTTATCAGTACCAAATTTTAAGAACACCATCTTCATAGTTCTAGAAAAGTTTAAAATAGTAAAGTTTACTACAATAATAATTTAATTTAGGGTATCAATTGGCATAAACGAGGTATGAAACTGCCATAAACGTTTATGGTTAGAAATTAAAACCCAACCAGATGAAATCAATAAAATTATTTCTGTCGATATTATTATTTCTTAATAAAAATGTCGATCCATTGTATTTTAATATTGTGTGTAAGAATATGATTCATTGGGTTTTTTGTAAGCACTGATAATGCAGTTCATTATGCGCCGCATGAGTTTCTTAGTAGTTTCTGTCCATATGGATTACCAACTCGTACATTAAAAATAAAAATTTGATGTTTGATTATGCTTTTACATTATCTTCAACCTCCTAGTTAGTGCAATTGTAGCCAGGTTAAAAATTCCTGCAATGCTATGAAAATATCATTGAAGAAATAACGCTCAATAGCATACCGCAATACAATATTGTTATCGATAAACAAAAAGAAATTCAATTGGATCTTTAAATATGAGAGCGGGCGAAGCTGCGACGGGGAAGCTAATATAAATATATGTATACATTTATGCGCGGCTATATTGATACATTTAGTTAATAGTCCCATACCTAGAGAACACAGGTAAATAAAATTACTTCATCGATATATGTATAATTTTATAGCTTCATTAAAATTTATATCCATGAAATTTATTTATTTTATTAAGTATTAACTATTTAAACATGCATCAATAAGACTGTGTAATGTTACCTTGATAGCCATAATGAAAGGAACACACTTGACCTTTTGTACTTCATCATCCGCACCGCTAACCCTCCAGATCACCCTAAGTTGTCCCCAATCAGCCAACACTTCTCCCCTCAGCCTAAATAGCGCCCTATTTCATTGCTTTCGGAAACATTGGGGTAGCAAACATGGGGGGGGGGGGGGGCAGTATCTATAGTATCTAGGAGGGCACACCACTATTGTCTATTTGTGGGCACGTGACCAGCACCTGCGTCGGACGCAAGTGATCGCGTCTGTCGGAGTGTGCTTCGCGCAATGTGCGTTGCGTGCACACCCCAATGTTCGACAGCATGGCAGGAGTAGGACAATAGTGCACCATATGATAGGTTTTTGATCATCGGGGTGCTTCCCTATTGTATAAGCTTTAACTGTACCCAACTTTTTCTTTTGTGTGTTACGATGGGTGGATAACCATGGATTCGGAACCTGTTTTTTTTCGTTATCATAAAAAATTAAACTTATTTTTTTGTAATAAATACAATATTTTATAAATATTTTAGACGCTAAAATTAAATAGTTACCACCAACAATAATTAAATCAATAAAACTAGTGAAGTGTCACAGATTTTAAATAACGAATATCTTGAAAACGGTTAGAATTACGACAAATTTATGTAGAATAAATTTTATAGAAAATTTAATAAGCTTAAATGTTTATTAAAAACATATTTTTCTAGAGTCAATTCGATGTATGATCGAAAAACCACAAAAAATTAACTTCTCCCATCCCCCCACCGTTAGCTCACCCACCAGGGGCGGGGACTTTTAGTATGTTTATCTTCTAACTATTCCTAACAACGCTATAAAGTCAAAAAGTATCGCATATTTCATGTACTCTACACTCCTCATTTCAGCACTCATTAACTGGAGTAAACTGTTAAATAAAATTGTGTAAATCATATAGAGGATGTATGCCGGAACTTAAATGCTTAATATGAATTGTAAATTATAAAAATGTAAATAAAGTAATCTTATTTGCTTTGATATTAATCTGATATTAGAGCTCAAAAACCAGTAAGAATTTTTAATTAAGTAAAACATCTTAATTTCCAAGAATTTTTTCCTTCCTTCATCGTCTGAAAAACGAATCTATATGTATAACATTTACAAAATTAGTTATCACAAAGCTATCGCCAACTTCCTCAGTATTGATCAGTACCTAGGAATGGACTTTGGATCATCGATTATCGAGGACGACTGTTTTCTCAAGAATCGCAGGAATCGAGTATCAACACATCCCTAATCAAAACTAAGTAAATGCTGCTTTACATTGTAAAAGTCCCTAAATGATATTTTCCTCCACGTATCCTGATCGTCTAAATATTTTGGTCATTGCCAAGAAAAATAGTTCTCTGAAAGACTGCAAGCTGGACCCGACTTCCTGTTATTAAAATTGCATGACAGCCTGTTCCAGCCATAACGGGTCCACTCGGTCTTCGTTTTTCTTCCCAAGTGTCGTATTTTTTTTTCCCGCAGAGGATATAAGGTGTTTTTGGAATTAATTAGAACTTTTCTTGATTGGTCTTCTTTTTGACTTAATCTTTCTTCGTTTTTCCCGCTCGCCACTATAATTTGTTTCTTTGAGTGTTTTGTGAGAATTGATTATACAGGCTGGAAGTGTGCCAGTTACTTTATCAAGGTGAATGCATGCACATTATCTCGTCTACTACGCATACGTATTTGCAGTGGACCATTGTTGAGTTAAATTAGTGGGGCTATTGTCTATTTCCCAAGGTTGAATGGTTTTACTTTATTTTATCCAAGAAATTTCTTATTTCTACAATTTTTATTATTTTGAAACTGTTCATTAAAAAAAATAAATTAAAAAAAAAATTGATTTGAAGGATATATACAATAAAAATATTATTATAATTGTATCAATCAATTAATTTGTGTAGTACTAACATGCCCGTAGCGGGCTCGCCCGCTGTCGTAAGTAAAGAACTTAGATAATTTTAACTAATAATTGAAATATTCGGTTATCGATAAAAAAATCGTGTATTGCTGTGTGCAATTGAGCATTATTTCTTCAACGACATTTCCACGCATAGCGTAATTTTGAACCTGGTTAATATTGCACTGATCAGGTGTTTGAAGATTGCGTAAAATCATTATTAGACATCCAAATTTCAATTTAAATGTATGAGTTGGTAATCCAGATAACTGCATTATCAAAAGTTACAACTACAGGCCAATTAATCATATTTTTACACACAATATTAAAAAGCAAAGAATTCACTTTTTGATTGGTTAATGATTTTTTGTTTTGGCAGAAATAATTTCATTGATTTCATTTGGTTGGATTTTAATTCCTAACCATACAAGTTTATGACACTCAACATTGTACGTTTATTTTTTTTTGTATTATTGCTAAACGTTCCTAGGACAATAAAAGTAATGTAGAAAATATTTGGAACCATTTTAAACTCAATTGTGGAATGTTGCTCACCACTCGATTTACAATATTCACTGGGATCCACATGTCGCACCACATATTTAAATCTATTTAATAATTTGTTGGAATACAGGTAAATTTTATTATCAAGTTCAAGCACTATATGATACTGAACTTTTGTAACATCTCATGTAAAATGGCGCTCGCCACCTTTTTGTAAATATTCAAACTTCACTGTTATCCACATATAAAGAATGCTTTTTGAATAACAAATTAATTGAAAATTTATTGCTAAACCTTTCTGGAACTATGAGGATGATGTGGTTAAAATCTGGTACAGATTGGTTCAATAGCTTTCGTGGTTACAGATCACAAACAAAAAATGGCTTGTGTAACAGTACAAATTAATGAGTTGACTTCTGAGCGCATTTTATCAAATTTAATAAAAACATACGGGCTCAATCAAGAAATAAATTAAGATAAATAAATAAATAAATTTAGATTACTTCATTTAGACATGTTTATTCAAATGGCACAATGGATGTCGCGACTCTGACGGAGCAGCATTGACTTGATCAGATTTCAACCGTTAATTAGTGAACGATGCATTTGGGAAAGCACTTCAGTTCAGGGTACATTAAATTAAGACACTGGCAAAAGTCCACAAAAGGCATCCATAAAAAAATGCAGCTGCATCGAACTGGATTTGGCAGTCTTTTTTTTTTTTTTTTTTTTTTTTTTTAAATATATTATTGATGAGAGACAGGCGATAACGAAAAATTGGGCAACCTTCATTCCTTTTTTTTTTTTTATATATAAGTCAAAAACGGACTACCCTTTTTGGTAATCCATCTGCTGACATTGACGAATTCCCTGATTTCTAAAGGTAGTTGATTAAGTCTTAAACACCGATAGACCGGAGGAACGGATACGAAAAGGTACAAATTCTAAGATCGAGAACCAGATACACACAGGAATTCGGCGGACACTAACGAAAACAAACACACGGCCTAATTCATTCAAATTCAATTGCTTCCTTTAAATTATTCAAAACGGAATTGGAAGCCATTTTGCTTTTCGGTGTGGGGTAATATCTTACTCAATAATAATGAATATTCATGCAGCAGTGGCCTTTAAAAATGTCCACTTCTCGCCTTTAACATTTGCAGGAAATCTCATTTCACTATGTTTGCTGTACGTGGACCAATCTGAGGGTAGTAAATTAATTACCAATTTTGGATGGAAAAGGTATGAAAACATGACAATATAAAGTGTGATCTAGTACAACTATTCCATAGTAACTTTTTTTTTTATTACCTATTTATTGATATTTACAACCGTATACATTATATACAACAAGTAAATTTGAGGAACTTTATTACCAATAACATGTAAAGAACTACTCACAAGCTGTACTCCAATAAAAGTTCTACATTAGAAGGTCACTTTGCCATCTTCTTTTCAGACACCTCGGAGGATTATCGGGAATATAGTGTGAGGCAAAATGGAAGAGTTGATTGGGAATGGAGTATGCTAGTATCTGGTTTAGGCCAAATAAGCAACATATGGAACGTTAAGATCTTTATGGATAGCTCTGTTTGTGACACAATAAGGAGCACTGAGGATTTTACAAAGGATTTTGGTTCGTAAATCCAAAGCCCCGAAGCTCAACTTCGTATGTCCAAATGGTTCTAATTATTTTCATGTAAAAAACATTAATGTTAATGAATAGATTAGATTAACTTAATCTAACACTCTGTTAGTGTTAATCCGAAAATTCAACCGCATAAGATAAAGTGACCTTAGAACATACATCTATTCAAATGATATCAATAAGATTGAATTGAATTTTCCTGAAGTAAAAAAATAAAAAAAGGAACTCTTTAATATATATCAGAACACATTACACGCTAGTTTGATGCCTCACCATCGACCTGGTTCTGAAATGGATGTTGGTTGTTCAAATTGGCTATAATAACATATAATTATATGGCAAATTATGTTGAATGAATTGGAATAGTAGTCGGAATCTTATAGCTGTTGCCTATTTAATGATGAAGCAGAGTTTATGCTCTAAGAGATCATATAAGCTATTGTGTTAGTTATATTAGTTTATTTTAATTAATATTCAAGGTATGTTAACTATTGTTTTTTTTTTATTGTTTCTCTAAAGAAAGTTGATAAAAAAGGTATTAAAATATTCTTCTGTCGTTGACGCAATGAAAACCTAGATTTTATAAATCAGAAAAAAAAAAAAAAATAATATAACAATTTTTAATTATTATCGAACAGATCTTAATCGAATCCCCACTTTTTTTAATTAAAAATGATAAAACCTAATCGCTCACCATTCATTTTTCATGAATGAATTTTTACTGAATGTTCACAAACCAAAAAGAAAATAATAGCAGAGCGATTTTTTTCGCCGCGAATTCACTCTGCGATTATTTTCGCTTTGGTTTGTAGGACGCATTATTTGGATATTTGCCATTCAGGTAAAAATCCTCAATATTGATTAAAATCATTGATACTTCAACAATTATTTTGACCAAAAAAATCCCGTTTATCTCTAAATATGTATTATACTGCTTGAATTTGGTCTGAACAGTTTTTTTTCCATATTACTCTGAGGTTCTGAATACCTTCCGTTAATGTTATTATTATTTCACAGGTAAGATATTTTAAACCTTTGTAAAATAATGATCTATTCAACGTTGTATTAATTTATTTTTACTAGGAAATTAAATAAATTTCAATTTATTGAAACTACTGGACTGAATATCATGAAAATTGGGATCGATATAAAATCTAAATAGATAAATAAAAAAAGGATGCCAATCAAGGATATTATATTTATATTTATTTTCAAATCAAATCGTTAGGGATAATAAATATAAGTTACATAAATTATAAGTGAATAGGTGAATATATACTGTAATTAGTAAAAAAAAAAATAATACAAATGCTGGAGGCCTAACTTAATAACAAAACACAATCAGTTAAAATAGAAAAATTCTAATGACAATTCACAAAATATACTGATGTTTAAATCACACATAAATAAAAACATATTTTTTAAATTATGCAAGGTATTTTGAGATTCCTAAACCCTATCTGCATAAATTACGAATAAATAAACATCTGTTAATTGCTTAACAAACTTAACAGTTAACAGATTGACCGTGGAAAATCCGGGAGTTCGGGTAGGAGATAATCGCTCTAATACTATTGCCTCAGTTTTCGAAAAGCTACACAATCAAGTAAAGAGCAAACCTACATGACATACATTAAGTAAAGGTGAATGAATGAATGAATATATGCTGTAATTTGTAAACAAAATTACAAATACAGGAGCCGACAATTCAAAAAATATACTGATATTTAACTCACACATTTTTTTTTTTAAATTAGACACGTTATTTTGAGATTCTTAATCGCATAAAATCAGTCTTCGAAAAGCTGTAATATCAAGTAAAGAGCATTCATTATAAATAGATTTTTTTTTTTTTTTTTTTTTTTTTTTTATGGAAACGTATTTATGTAAAATTTGTGATTAAAAGGTTTTTAAGTTGTATATAAAGTGTCATACGATTCATGATTGTTGTGTTTATATTTTTTATTTAGTGAAAATGTGGCCAGAAATAATTTAATTTCCATAAAATGGTGGACTGACTCTAATGAAATTTCCGTGGAAGACATTTAATAAAAAACAGTAAGAAAAAAGTCTTTAACATACATATTAAATTAACATTAATGATCGTTAAGGTTTCAATTTTATTGGAACGTATTTAGCACCTCCACAATTAACGGGAAAATAATTAACTAGCTAATTGACATTGTAGAGGAAAAAACGAGCCTACCCGGGAAGGCCATTTCCGGATTCCCGGATCTGACCCCTACTCGCTATAAAACATCCTTATATGACCGCAATAACAAAGAGGGTGGGGGAGACCTTTACAATTACTATTCAATCGACTTAGATTATAGAGCAGAAAAATTATAATATTTTGGCGACTTTGGGAGGAAGGGAGAAGTGTAAAGCTCAGCTCGGTAATCAGGTAGCCGGACAAATTATCTCGGACGCAGCTGCCGCTGTGGGAGCCTAGCCGTGGAGCAGTTCCCACGCTGAGAGCGCACCTGCTCGCACGCGCCCTCCTGTTTGTCTTTCTTATGGATCGTGTGGCTGTCTGGTCATCCTCAGGGCTATTGTCCAAGGATAACAGTTAGCGTCTTAGCCCTCACTTTCCGCTATATAAATAATATTCCAAAAACCGTCCACATGGAATATGATACGCCAATAGTCGCCATTTTTTTTTTTTTTTATTCATCGTAATTCTGGATTTGATCTTTCCTATCATACTCATTAACTATCCCAAGCCTAAAAAAAAAAATATTTCCTATAAAATATAAAGATCCATATGATTTTTTTCATTTCCTCCGCTTTCATTTTTTTTTAATTATGTTTACATATACCTTGAAAAGGGCATACGAAACGTATTGGGGTTGCTTATAATATTAATGAAATAATATATAACATTATTTAAAAATATTACTTATAAATTTGAAATTTAAACAATTTTATTTAATAAGGTATAGGTCAAATGTGCTTTGAATAAATTCTCAAACCAATGCAAAATTATATTAAATTACATTTAATTAAAATCTCCTTTTTTTTTTTTTTAAATACCGCTAGCTTTTATTTAATAATCCTATTAATTTCTTATGTCCTGTTCATAGTTAGTATATGGAGATTTCAAAGTCAAAAAAGAATTCATCTTTTAGCCAAGGAAATGAAAATTCAATTGGGTGGATTTTTTTTTTTAAATTTATTCTTTATCTTTCATTTTGGAAGGCTTTAGCGTCAGCTATTAGCCATGTAACTAATTTAGTAATTACTAGCAGTCAAACGTAATTAAAACCTAATTCGATATAATTTGAATAAAATAATTCTAAATTTTAATGCCTGTCTTATTTAAAAAGGTACCGAGCTCGTTTATTATTTAATTTATTTTTAACTTTCATTGTAAAAGTAGATCTCTCCGAAGCGTACTAAATACGATGCATAATTATGTACTCCAAATCATCCAATGTTTATGTTAGTTTTATTTCAAAGAAATTTAACTATTTTACAATTTTAAATTGCAAGTAATTTTTTTTTTATACTAGCTTAAAAGTTTAATTTTTTTCTTCAAATTTATTTTATAGACTTAGGTTTTTCAAACTTTATGCATCATTGCTTTGATTTGCTTGTAAATGAGTGATGAAACTGTACTTTATAGTTATAAATAATTGATTTAAATCATTAAAAAAAAAATATAATTACTTGGAGTCATTTACTTAAATAATATTTAATGAAAATAAACTAAACATTTTGTAGTCTCTTTAGTAAAAACATTAAACATTTATTCTTTTTGTTCAATTTTCAAGAGATAAATGCACATGAAACACATTTTATTCTTCGTTTCAACGGCACTCTAATCTAACATTTCCCTTGATTATTCGCATAAAAATGATTCATCAGTTGTTAGAAAGATATTTCTGTGGTGCACCTATCCTCTAAATAACAGGTACCGGCCAATAAAATGAGTTAAAGAAAAACCTGGTGGTTGAGAGATCATACTGACCACACGGCTAACTGTACTTCTTTATGAAGTACTGAAACCAAAGTCGTTGATGTTGTACAGAATTCTCTTTGACCTCCTTTTGGAAGAACATTGATAAGGGTTCATTACTGACGGGTCAACGAACGGTTTTAGATGCATTTTTTAAGAAATGGAAATTTTTTGAAGTAACAAGACAATATTTTAAATGTTGCTGGAGTATCAATCTGCACATGCCAGGAACGTTTTGGTTACAATTACTTATAAATAGTAATCAGTTGTTACTATACTTCAATTAGTAGTTTACAATATGCGATTACTTTCTTCAGTAGGTGGTTAATTATTGTAAACAACAAACTAATAGCTAAAAAAGTAAAAACACTTTTAATTTCTAGCTACAAATGTAGTTTAGTCGCTAGTTACAATTGGTAACTACTTGACTTGGTAAATTAGACTTAAAATCGGAACTCAGTTGATTTCAAGT
Source organism: Euschistus heros (assembly GCA_003667255.2). NCBI lineage: Eukaryota > Metazoa > Arthropoda > Insecta > Hemiptera > Pentatomidae > Euschistus > Euschistus heros. The sequence goes on along the minus strand of RCWM02000051.1, from coordinate 1,303,733 downwards.
ATACCTTATTGAATCTAAATAAGTCTACCCACATTCCTGTTAATATTTATTAAGAATTCTTCTAAATTGATACACTTTGTATTATATTGTATTTATGAATTAAATTTAAAACTGTTTTTAATCATCGATTTTTTTTTTTTTAATTATTTTATTTTTGGAATGGGAGTGATTTTTTCCTGCTAAATTAATTTTTTTTTTTTTTTTAAATCTACTCAACGGTGCCGGTTCTAGTCCGGTCTGAGTTGGTTAAAATTTATTTGGTTTGTTTATTTCGTTTAACGTCACTTTATGCTGCTATGGCTAATCGGACGATGCTACGGTGGGAGTCCTAAATTTTGCCTATCCAGGTATAATTAGGATAGGGATCTTTAACGAGTACCTGACATCGCACAGGCTCGGGACCCCCATTTTACGTCCCTTCCGAAGGACGGCATAGCTAAGGATTTTTTACTCCCTTTAAAAAATCCTAAGGTCATCTGCCGGGCTGTTTATTTGGTGTTTGACACACGAAGTGAATCTCGACCTTCCAAGTCTGGCTAGAATAGTTTGGTAACTAGTAGAATATCCCATGCTAGATGTCCTAGTTACGTAGATAAGGAAGATTGAGTTATGCTGTTTTGTTTCAAATGGGTTGCTACATTTAAAACAGCATGTTTATCATTCTAATAGGCATACAATCTAACTACAGCTAATTACATTATAATAAACTATTACAATGTCTACATTTTTATTTATTTCCGTTTTCTTTCCTTTAGTTTTTAATTTCTTTATTTTCTCTTATCATTTACCACTAAATATTTGTATTTTATATCTATAACAACGTATAATAAAAAAATAAGGAAAAACCTAAATGCTGAAACAATCGATCACATGCTGATAATAGCACAAAACAAATATTCTAAAATGACCTTAGTAATAAATACAAAGTGAAAAGCCATAATCTCCAAAAAAAAAAAATCACAGCTAAAAATACTATAAATAATATAAAAACACTCATAGCTAAATAAAACAGACAAGACTCAGAATAGGCTACACGAGACTGACACACTCCAACCTCTCCACAAAAGAAGCTCCGCCCAGATGGCAATACTGTAGTGGTATAGTGACCATTAGCCAGGTAATAGGTATGGCATTAGGTAGGTACTAAAACAGAAGTTTATATAAATATTATAAATAAAAATAAACTAAAGAACGTTAGGAATATATATGTACAAAAAGAATAACCACAGTAGTTGTATGCCATTAACCTAAAACAAACTAATTGTAAGTAAAACACTCAATATGATCTAAATAAAACCTATCTTTAATAATAATGTATATAATAAGTAATATCGGTGGCACTTTGTGAAACTAACGAATGTGAAAAATGTGTTTTTCTTTTTGTTTTTTTTTTGTATTTCGTTCGGATTAAATTTTGAATCTGATCGGCACTTAGAATACCGAAATCGGTAATGCATTTCTTTAGGTATTTCTAGTATTTCTAGTAGTAGGCCTTGTAGAATGCAACAATAAACAAACAAAATAAAAAATGCGTTTTTTGAAAATGTTTACAATGGCATGTAAATTACAACCATCTGGTACCACTTTAATAAAATTCAATATAAAAAGTCTATCTTCCATCAGGACGTCTTTTCAATGTTTTCGGGGAAAGAATGGGAAGCAAGTTAGCAACAAATAGATTTGAACATCATATGTATTTATTCTAAAATTATAAAAATATGATAAAATTATTATATATATTTTATTATGATGTATAATATGATGTTTTCAGCTAATATAGCTAACTTCTTCATATCGAAACCAAAATCCCACATGAAGTTCCTTGTTTCATTCGGTATAGTTACGCATGCTCCTAACCATAGGGATAAATTTCGCCATTATTTTTATCTTCTTCGCTTCATAAGCTATTTGGATCATTATTTCGAACCTATCAGTGGAATCTGAAAAAATAAAAATTTTCTTATATATTTTATACGTCAACATGTCGTTTAGAATCATTGGTGTCGATTCAGTAAATAATAACTATGTTCTTCAATTGGCTTTAGATTAGTAAAATTATTTCAGATAAAAACTTTACCTGATCCCTAGCTTTAATAGACCAAAAGTCTTCTGAAGCCATTCAAGATCACCTAAACTAAAATTATTATAACTATAAATACTATTACAAAAATAATTTATTAATTTTAAACTATGAATTTATTATAACAAATTAACTTGAAATCAGCAGTTAAAAATGTAAATATCAACGGAAATCAGACAGCTATTACCCAAATATAGGACGTGGAGATTTCTCACGGACAAGTCGCAACATTTTATAATGAATTCATAATCCCAGCTGGTTCTCTTGTCTCAATATGATTAATGATTGCGTTAATTTCAAGGTTTCGCACTACTTTGCTCGATATATATTTATTAGATTATTCTTATGAATTAATGAATTTTTTTAAAGACTTAATAAGCCTTGTGGGTATTTCTTCACCTCTCATATCTCGGTGTTTGACTATTGTATTCACATTTACTACATCTACATAGTAATATCGTATCTTTTTTTATACACTTAATCCATCCAGTTTTAGACATTCTGCTGATTAAAAATTAACACTCTATATCATGCGTGGACATTGAACCCTAGGTAGATTAAGTGTTAGTGAGGAAATTATTATTTGAAATACAAAAATACTTATAAACGCCTTTAAAAAATAAGTACTAGAAGAAATAGGTCCAAAATCATTTTTAAAAAAAATAAAATTCACCAAATGAACCTTTTCGGAAAGATTATGTGAAAAAAAGAAAATGTTTTATGTATAAAGAAATATTAAAATATTGAATAGAATATTTGGCACGAAATAAGATGATTTCACTGCAGAACTTGGAGAGCTCCATATTGTGGCATTGCGAAGTCCAGTAAATATATTTCTACAGTATATAAATTTATAACTATATAAATACAAAAAATTTATTTAAGAGCAATGTATAGGCGAGCTGTAAATAAACATTAACACGTAAAAGGATGTTGAGACAGATTGTTTACCTTACTTATTTATAGGGATGGGTACATTATTAATAAGTATATATAAAACATTAAACTACATTAAAAACATGGATATTTTTCTTTGACTGTCCGATATTTTTATATCTTTCTTTCTTTCAAACGATATATCGTTTTGTTTATATTATAAAAATAGACCACACAACTATATATATTTTAAAAAAACAAATGTAAAAAAACTTGTGAACTATTATCTTTTATTGAACCATCTCACCTACAAGGAATAAATTAAGTGGAAAATTTTTGGGAATTACTTTTCCTACAATCCATTGATGATAACGCCCCTACAGCTGCATAGTATCGAATGTGAAATAACACATATTTTGTATTACTTTATGACTGATATACGTCTTAGCGAATTCTCAAATCCGAATTCACTCTGTAAAGGGGAGGAATAAGGGTCTGTCAAAGGTTCCATAGTAAAAACTATTTAATTATGCCATATCAATGTAACGAATCGCTAAAGATCGAATGCAAAAACCGCGTATTTTCACATTCAGTATTTTGCAATAGTAGGAAGCACGGAGGATATGTGAGAATCAAATTTTTGACCTCATAATATGTGTACCTACTGCCCAATGTTTGATTCAAAATAAAATACTTTTAAATTTCAAAAAAAATAATAATATATTTAATATATTGATTATATCAAGAAAAATTACATATATATATATATATATACCGGCGACGGATTGTCAGTTGAAATTTTTTTTCTATTTAAATTGTGAAATAAATTAACTAAAATGATACAATAAACAGGAATATAATTGTAACGAGAGAGGAATATTGAAAATGACATTTCACGAAGAAAAAAAAAAAAAAAAAATTACGATCTACCGGTGTATCGATATTTGTGGTTTCTGGTATATAGTGTATCGATAATGAGAGCTCAAAAAATTGTCGATACGTAATATCGATTTTTTTCTTACGATACCCATACTTTACTTATTTAGATTTTGTAGGGGGTCAGCATATAAAATTAAGTCTTTTTTTATTATTTCTTTTTTCCTATACTGGAATGACTTATTTTATCCAAACCTAAACTTAAAATACATTAACTTAAAAATATTAAGTATTTTAATTTAATTAAGATTGATTTATCTATAGATGATGATATGAACACACTTGTTATTTAGTGAATTGTCGTCATTGTCATGGCCTACTGATGTAACAGGATCCGCTGAATGAAATACAAGCACTGAAGCGGAACTGCGGACCACAGGTGTTCTGAAAATATTTACACTGAAGTAGGGCTCAGCGTAATCCCGTCATTCCCGCTCCAAACCTATTTAAGAAGTCCTGATTGTTGTTGGATAATATTGAGGCTCTGTCAGCTTTTCAATTCTTTTGGCAAGCTAAAAGCAATAATGAGGTAACTGCAAACATGACATTAGCACAAGGTATGATGATTTAAATATTATTTATTTTTGATTAGATTACAAAATTAATTTCATATTTGATACTGCAAGGATTACTGAATTGAAAATAACAATATACTTAATTAATTTGATACTTAACAAACGTATCAAACTCCACAACAATCTATCATATGTACAGTTCCGTTTTTACCATGACTTTCGTTTATGTATAAACTCCCCGTCAAAAGTATTGCAACACCCATAATTCTAGAGATTTTCTTGGTTTTTTCCTTAATCCATACTTGGTTTATATTCATATTAATATTATTTACTAAACGTCAGAAATTAACCATTAGACACACAAATGTTTTTCCCTGTTAATAACAAACGATGGAATTTTAGATTATTTTTTCAAATTTCCTTCAGTCCACGTTTATCATTCGTTTCGTTATTTACAAGTACGCCAAGACAAGTGGAAGCAGTAATTCAAGAGGGGGCAATATGTCTCAATAAATATAAATTTTAAAAAGTAAGTTTTCAAACTTTTTTTTTTATTGGAAGAAATATTGTAATTTATATTAATAGGAATGTATAGTGATTGAACAGTTTGGGAATGTTATTATAGACTTCAGAACCTTTCATTATTATGAGGAAAAAAAAAATACGCAAATATTTCAAAGTGTTGCTATACTTTTGACGGTGAGTTTATATATATATAAATGACTTTTGAGTCAATTGTGAAATTTTTCCTATTTACCATTTTAAAAGAACAAAATACTGAATGCTATTTCTAATTTCAGAATTACTACTTTTCATTATTTTATCCTAGTCTATCGTCTTATTTTATGTTTTTTGTTATATATTTAATATTTATTGTCCTATGTGCTAGTAGCTCCGACAATGGCTTACATAGTTTCGGCCAAACTTTGGCTTAAAAATAAAGTAATGTCATTTTTGCATGATGGAGGTATAATAAACTGAGCCGACAGTCGGTTTCTGGAAAAACTTAACATTAAAAAAACTTGAACGATTGTAATTTGTAAATATCGTTATGAAACGCTACATTGCTAATATTGTTAGATATGATTTTCCATCATAATAATTTTCTGAAGTTAACTTGATTTCTAGAAAAGTAATTTCTAACCATAGGCCTGCGCAGCCCTTTGTATTAGGGGGTGCACGCTGCCCCCCCCCCCAAAAAAAATAAGCACATACTAAAATGAATAGCTAACTTTAAGTGATTTCAGAATGGGTAGGATCTTATAAATAGTTAGGTGTAATCATAGATTACACAATCATAGATTAAATAATCTATAATCTAATCCTAGTAGATGTGCTCTAGGATTAACGAACCCCTGGTCTCCTGAGTTCATTAAACAGCATATTTACACATAACAGAACAGTACACTATACACATATAACGACACCAAGGACACATACAGTACACACCCCAGGATCACCTCTCCTGGGAAGACCCAATACCGGGATTATCAAAACCAGTTGTCCCGAGGTAACGGGGCCTCTTTTGCTGGGCTAATCACCTGTAAGGGAGTACCATTGTTGCAAAGTAATTCTGCGAACAGCCTCGGATATGGACAGTCTTTTCGGAAACAACCTGGTATGTTAAAGGATATCAGATTCGGTACTTGGAATGTGTGCTCTCTATATGGCAAGGAAGTGGAGATTGTGGAGGAAATGGAATCCTACAAAATTGGTATCCTCGAATTATGCGAAATTCGAAAGAAGGGCTCTGGAGAAATGCAGCTTGACAAAGGACATATTCTGCTCTATTCAAAAGTCCCTCCGAGAAACAGAGCAAAGGAAGGCGTCGGACTGATTTTTAGGGATGAGCTTCTTCAGAAAGTTCAGGATTGGGAACCGGTCAACTCTAGGATAATATCTGCCAATGTTATTCTTTCAGTGGGAATGGTTACAGTGGTCCAGGTCTATGCACCAACTGAGGGCACATGCGTGATGGAAGTGGAACAATTCTATAATGACCTCATCCGTGTAATTGAAAAAAGTAGGAACAGAAAAGAAAAAGGGACTTTGGAGAGAAGACAGTTGAGGTGGTACGGACATGTCTGCCGTATGGACAACCACAGGGACCCCATAAAAACTATGGAAGTGAAGCCGATGGGAAAAAGACCAAGAGGAAGGCCAAGAACCTCCTATATCCACCATATAGAAGGAATAGGGAGGCGTAGAGGAAAGACTCTGGGAGAAATGAGAAATCTCGCCAGGGACAGGGAGGCATGGCATAGATGGCTGGAAGCACCCCCACGCTGAGAGGCAAATGGGTGGAAGATAAAGAAGAAAAAGATTAAATAATAACAGATAGATCACAGATCATAGTAGATTGACAATTAATATGCATGCCGAATACATCCTTAAAAAAATAATTAAAAAAGTGAGATTATTATGTGGATTAAGATTTTAACCAAAGAACACAAAGGAGTTGTTATACAATTGTTTAGTACTACCTCATTTAAATTACAGCAGTACGCTCTTTATATTATAATATTATACACTTATATTAGTTTAATTTATACAGTTTAGTTTATTTTATATTTTAATTGTGAAATTAAATTTAGTCAGGGACCCTAGGGGATGCATGCAGCACCTCTGACATCCACACTGCGCACGCCTATGTTTCCATCAGTGTCTCTCGTCTTGAACAGTAATTATCACAATTTGAATGCACAAAAAAAAAAAATATATCATTACAATTATTTAAAAAATACAAAGAATATTTCTTGGATTCTAAGTAAGCAGACCAAATTCATGAAAGATCTAACTAGCCGTTTTAAGATTGAAAATTCTACACTACCAGTCTCAAAATAGAAATTCATTAATAGTTCAGGAACATTGGATTGACACTTCATCATTAACATTTTGTACTGATATGAATAGTTTATCAATATTCTCATCGTATTTTAAATTAAATACAATTTTATTATATTAAATTAAATTTTAATTATTTTTTCTACAAACTAAAACCACAAGAATAAGTCAAATCGTTGTTTCCGACTTTTTCAACATTTACTAGACGAACGTTCAAATCTTCCGATAATTACAAGAGACTCGTATACATGACAGGAATTATACTTATTTGGACGTTTGGAATTGAGCTTTGGAGCTCATATTCAATCCCTACAATCCAAAATCCATAAAAAAATCTTTAATGCTTCTCACTTTGTCAAAAAAAAATTACCCACAAAGATCTTAATGTACCGTATGTTTTTGATTTAGATTAAACCAGATAGCTATCCTTTCATAGGAAACTCCATAACCATTTAAATCCACCAGTATCACAACTTGCTTCACATTCTATTCCAGATAACCTTCCAAGGCGTCTGAATAGAAGGTGATTTCGGGACTATTATAGTTTTATTATATATAACTTTTTAAGTGCTACCAATAGGTAGTTGATTTACAAGCAATTGAGGTGTCATTTTTAGGTCATCACATTTACTTGGTGTATTTTATTTTATATTGAAGTTGTAATAGCTAAAAAATAAAAAGCATTATTCCCGTGAAAGAAATTCATTCAGATTTAATTTATTTTTAATATGCTTTATTAAATTCACCTGTATGTACGGGATCTTGCATCGTAATTTTCACCAATATCCAGCTATCTAATTATCTTGAAAATATGCACACCTGTCAAGGACCAATGACAATACAATAATTGCACAACTTTGTTTTAATATTCTTACTTAGTCCAGTCGAAATACCCCCAAATAGGGGGTCTGCCTTGCTAAAGGTGGAGTTGTAGTTTTTATAATTCAGTATGGTCCAGATAGGTCCTGAGTATAAAATATCAAACATGTGGCTACATTTGATAAGAGCAAAATTTTTGGGGGGCACAAAAACCCCAAAAATTTTGCATTTTTTTCAGATTTTTGCAAAAAAACTTATACAAACATGCTTTAAATTGAAAAATATGTTATTGACAAAATTAAAATTAATTAAATTGTGCGTCTAAACACATCTCTTAAGCTGAATTTGATTGAGGCGTTTAGCCACAATCGATTGTCAAAAATCGACGAATTTCGCCAACTTTCTCAAAAAGTTAGTTTTGGTCAAGCTCAAAAGTCTATAACACACAAATGGCAAATCTAACCAAAAAATGTTATACACTAATATTTTTAGATCATTAGATTTTGTCTAAGATAGGATTAGTTCGGTTTACTATAAAGCGTGTTTTTTTTAAACTGTAATTTATGATATTTTGCTATTATTATTGTTTTTAAATCAACATTTTCATTTTATTTTTGTGTAATTTATTTTATTAATTTCTTTATTATTTTTTTTTCTCACTCTATTTTAAATTTATACACAGATTTTAAAAATCCATTGTCAGAATTTAAAAAAAAAATTTCACAACCATGACGCCCAAAGTACTTTTTTTATTCCTTTATGAATTCACAATCGAATATTTGTATCGATCCATTAACCTTGAGCGAAGTGCTTAAAAAAATAGAAATTCGCTTCAAGATACCTAAAACGATAGCGGCCCATATGTAAATTTAAATGAATATTTAATTATTTGAAAATCGACCAAAACGAACGCTACGCTTCAAAATTGCCGACCGTTAATCAAATTTCGAGGGAAAATAAGATAAAAAGTAATCGTACTATCTGATTTTCCGCATTCTTTAATCATTAGTCCAAAAACCAAAGAATTGGCAGTTGTATTCGTGTCGACTTGGCAGCTCTTATCTTCCCCAATGGAAATATTGACCAACTTAGGAAGCTGTTGAGTTAATTTACAGTTTGAAATATAATTAAAGTCTTTATTAAGACATTAGTATAATTTTCTGTTATTCCAATTTAAAAATACTGTTTTGGTATTTATGGAAATTGAGTGATTCTATGATTAATTCAATGTACTGTTTATAATGGACTTGTAACTGCATCAGACAGGTTACTGAAGAAGACTACCTACACGACAAGAGATAAATGGGTGATTCTCAAACTACACACAAATTAATAGCTACCAAAATTCTAAATTTAAATGTTGATAAATCTTGCTGCAAACATTTGATATTTCCTGTAGGCTACCTGTGAGGATTAAAGTTGGTACAACAACACATGAATCATTTTACTTTTTTTTAAATTTCAGTTTATAATTTTAACCCATGACAATCTGAATGCCGCCACACCAATGTGAATTAAACCCCACACCAATGTGACTTTATACATGACAATGTTAAATGATAATGGCCAAGACAATTTGAAAATAAGGTTACAAATATTACCGCCGAAACACTATTCTTTTATGTCGCATTTTATCGGAGTATTATATGAGGGCCATAGCCTTGTACTAGAACGCACGAAGACCGCTGCAGATAAATATTTGGTTTAACTGATTTATAGTGGACATGGCAATGTGAACCTTCAGAATTCGTTCTCATCACTTTTTTTTTTAGCAATGTTAACTAACACGGGGACAAGAAAAAATAATTCGAGGACTGGTTACTTTGGATTTGTAATCCTGAAAAACACATTTTCACTTTCTTCCACCATTATATTTTAATATTAATAACCATTAGTTGAGTTGGTTTCGCCATGTCAAGTAATAATTATTTACACAATTATAAATCCAAGCATAGGTACAAGCCACGACAATGTGAATCTACGTAGAATAACCTAAAAATGTTACCCATAAATACTAAAATCCTTAATGAATTCAATTAATATCATTAATTCACATAACATAAATCGATTTTGAAACAATATTTTTAGCGAAGTTTACTTCATTGAATTTTAATGGGCGGGGGACACAAATTTACCTGTAGTTTGAGAATCAACCGAATATACCCTCAAATTTTATTTTTTTCTTAGTTAGTATAATTCTGACTTAATTTAATAGTAAATTGTTCTAATAAATAAATAGATTCTAATAATAAATAAAAACTCATGCAATGCTTCAAGTTAATAATTGTTTATTATTACCCAAATACGTATTAATAAACAATTTTTCACTATTCTAACTTTTTGTTCAATGTGGCAGCCATTCACAATAATTACAAACGTGAATATCCTATGAAAAATATCTGAAGCTACAGAAAATAGCTACTGAAAAAATCCAATTAATTCTGATAAAAATGGTTAGTCAAACAACAGTTTTGAGTAGCAATTAAGCAATTTTTCTCAGAGGTTTAATATCTTTTTTCCAGAGTACTGAATGTTCGCTTACATTTTGCTTATAAATCGAAGACTTTCGTTTTTAAAATCGATATCTTTCCTACGAAATTCATCGATCTTTTATTGAGCAGTACCAAATATGCCCAAACCTTGAACTCCAAAAATATAAACGGCTGACTACTGAAAATTGTTCGACACCCTTAGCTCTAAATGTGGGAAAAAGTCTTCCTCGAATTAGCGTCAGGTTTGGGCGCGGGAAAGGGAGAAAACACCTATGTTTCTGAAATTCTGTTTTTATCGGCAAATTTTTCGCTTTAACTCCAACAATATTTCCATCTCAAAGCTAGTTAAATTTATTATTTTATTTTATACATGCAATTTTTAATTAAATCCCGTGAAATAATCACGCTATTGCGTGAGCTATGGCCAGTTGGCGTGGCTATTTTACAGGATTTAAACAAAATTGCATATAAAAGATCCAAAAATAAATTTAAGCAGCTTTGAGAAGAGAAAAAAAAATTTGAATCGGATAAATATTTTCGGAGTTAGAACGAAAAATGTCTAAAAATAAGCTTCGATTTCATAACAGTACACGGGTTAAGCGTGCTAGTATGGGTATATCACGGAATCCAATAAAACATTAATATATGGGATCTAATAGTAAATTTAACTTTGGGATGGATGAAGGATATTTGGGATAGCAGAAATATTTTTGGAGTTAAAGTGAGAAATTTACCGAAAAAAACGTGGATTTTAGAAAAAGTACGGGGTTCTCAGCGTGTTTTACATGGGTGTTTTACGGGACTTGATCAAATATCATGAGCGGGGTCTGATAGTAAATTTAACCAGCTTTTAGATGGGAAAAACAAAGTTTGGATCGAACTAATAGTTTCGGAGTTATAGACGAAAGAGTACCGACAAATATGTTATAACGGAGAAGTGAGACTTACCGCAAATGTGACGATCTCTTCAATTATTCCTTCTCCCACAGCTCTATAACTATTTATCTGAGAAAAATAATGAATAGAACCAAATTTGTTTAGCTTTAATCATGTGCAGAACACAAAATGTGCTAAAAGTTTCGGTTTCCGAGTTATTTGATCAAACAGCTAAGAACATACGATTTTCAACCATTCCTTCTCTCCTCCGCCCAAACCTGAAGGTATTTCGAGGAAGAATTTTTACCACATTTAAAGCTAAGGGCGGTGAACAATTTTATTTTTGGAGTTCAAGGTTTGTGCATTTTTTGGTTTTATTTCTCTGTACTTGAAGTGCACATGGGCCGTTTCAATAAATTTTTGGTATCATGAATACGAATAACACTTTCATCCATAAGTATTCATACTTAATTTATTTGTTTATTATTAATAATTAAATAAACTCAGTTTTCTTGTTTGATTACTTTCAGAGAAGAAAGGCAAAAACAAATAAGAATGCTTACATTCTTATTAATAATTTTATTATTTTGAACGGTTACAAATTTATAAGCTGCTAACGGAGAACAAATATCTGATGTATCGGTGTAGAAGGATATACTTCAGATAAAAAGAAAAATAGTTTTTTTATATATTTTTATTGATTAATAATTTTTTATAGTTCATACAAAATTAAGGATATATGGTTTTCTGAAAATTTCAAGTTTTTAAAACAAATGTTTTTGTTTTCTCGAATAAAATTATTTAAACAATTTTTAACAACAGGGATTTTATTAGCCACAAACTGTATTTTAAAAGATATAAAAATAATAACTAAACGCTATAAAATGTAAAATATTTAGGTTACCATTCATTGGCGTATAATATTCATAACATTGGTCTGTTTGAGGGAACTAATTTGGCTATATCCATAGGAATTGAGTAATAACATAGGTCTCATTGGGGTCTTTTCTTTCTCAATAATTGGTGTAATTTAGAATCGACACATTTCTACAAGGAATTATCTTGCGAGAATAATTTTTTTTTTTTGGAACAAAATGCTAATCAAGTATTGTTGGCTGTATAAAAATATCAAGTTATCCAGGTTTAATTTATTCCATCTACTTTAAGACCCATCTGCTTTTTGAACTATTCTGGGTATAATATTTCAGGAAGGAAACCTTTCAGACAGTAAAATTTTTTTTTGGCTTGGTGTCATCCCAAAAACGCGGGAAAAGAGCGGTGTGGGTGGGGGTAGGAGCGGGGATGGAGGTATATACTCCCCCGAGTCCGCAGGAGGGGCACAGTCTTCTCCAACATGTGCAAGTTAGAAGAGGTATCGAATCTCAAGGACGAGGCCAAGCCAATGGCCGAGTCTCAGCATCTAGCCGTCCATCAGGAGATGACCGACGCAGAGAGGTACCGCCATCATCAGGAGTTGAGGAAGAAGAGAAAAGCTGTAAGTAATCAACTTGAGTATATATCTGTAGGGAAATGTGATGTATCAAGCTCCTTCCTAGGTGGATCTGAAGTAGACATTTTGTTTTTGAGGCTATGCTTCATGTTTTGACAGATATATCCCTTTAGATAGATTGTTGAAAGTAAATTTCTCATATTACTATCAATATTGATATTTAAAAAGTAATTTTTAAATTTTATTTAAACATAAATTTCATCAATATCAAAAAACAAAACAAAAAGAGTTTATTTACCATCAGTTATGAAGTTATAATGCTCATAACTAACTTAATAACTAATAGCTGAACAATTGGAATATTTTTCTAAGGCCTTTTGTTATTTTCTACTGCCCTTTGATGCATTAACAAATTTGCGTTATCTCGCAAATAAATTCCTGTCATAATATAAACATTTTATAAATTTTAAATAACTAAATTTTGATGTCTTGAACTTATTAATTTTTTTATTTAACTTATAACCTTCTCCTTTGATGACAGATGCTGCTCGAAAACAGTATCCTGAGAAGACTAGGTCCTAACGCCAAGCTGAATTTGAACCTACATTGGGCATACCTGGAGCGAGTCATGGTGAAGAAGGAAGACTTGCCTCCGCTGAGCCAGTAATGCACAGCAAAATATTTTGGAACCCTTCGCAGTCTGCAGCGAAATAGGCCGAACAGTGCTTTTAGAAAACTTAAGCTTTGCCAACCCGCTTGTCTTTCATTAGTTTAGTTAGATTATTTTATATTTAGGTTTATAGTTGTAGAAGTGCCCTTCGGCATATAAAGATTTATTTGAAATTCAACCTTTTGTTTTACTTGCATGAATTGATATATACATCTCTTATATTATTTGTTACATCACAAATATAAAATGGCCATCTGAGGTATCTTTCCTTCATTATTTGTTAATGATAAACATTAACTGTTAATCTCGGTTATAAATTTTTAATAAACAATGTTTAATATATGTTTAATAAATTGATTCAAACTCATGGCCAGATTACATTTGTGATTTAGTTTGTATATAAAAATACATATACTTGTATATAAATATTGATACAAATCTTATTATATTGTACAAAATTAAAAATTTAAAAAATTTTATTAGATTTTCTTAATTTTTGTATGTGTAAAAAATTATTATTAGTTTCAATTATTTTAGTAGATGTTTGTAGCATACAGTAGAAGGTTACAGCTCACTCCTGTCTCTTTCAATATAAGGTGTAAGCTTTACATAAACTGTATATAATATTATGTAAATTGAAGATTTTAGTTTATATAGTTCTTTATTGTTTGTTAATTTTTTTTTGAAATTTTAAATAAAAAAATACTGTGATCAAATAAAAGCTTTAATTAGTTTAAGATAGATTCTTTATGGTAGAAGCTTTAATAGTTAACTTTTAAGATAAAATTGTAAAATTATGTGTGTGTATTTTTTTAATACTTATTTCAATGTAGTTCTGCATGCGTAGTTGGATTTTTTATTTTTCTTGTAATTATTTTCTTATAAAATTTGATATTTTGAAATAAATAAATTCAATATTATCCTTATATCTAATGAATTATTTTACCTTGCCCAGTTTTATTTTATTTTTTAGTAACACTATCTTAGCTTGTTTACATTTTGGAGCTGTCATGAGTGGTAAATGTAAACAATAACTAGTTCAGTCATAATTTTCTATTACAATGTATTCCTTGTTTGAAAAAGTTATCTCACTATGTAAACAAACAAATATTTTTGTTTTGGTGTTCCTAAAAAAAATAAAAATGGTTTAGATTGCACTTAATAGAAATAATGAACATTTCTATTATCAAAAGTTGTTGCCAACCTAACAATTAAAATTAAAATTATAACAGATAAAACTATGAATTTTAGAATTCATACTTAGTCCTATTAATTTTTTTTTAATATATTTTTTTAAAATAAGACCACATAGGTATAAATATATAAGTGAATAGATTGAATATACTTCTTTAATTCTTCATATTTCAAGCAATTTAATAATTGTTAACAGTTAGGTCATGACCATTTTTTTATTGTAGCACTATTATCTCTAATAGATATTATCAGAAATTAATTGACTAGGTACCATAGGTGAAGTACCATACACTTGGTATTAATTGATATTTTGTACTCTTCTGGACTGCAACTTGTGGTTCTGACTTTGAAAAGTTTAAGTCTGACCATAACAAGTAATTGTTCAAAGACAAATGTTTTGTAACTCGCATACTCAACTTATTTTAAATTCTCAATATATACTTAGTAAAATAAAAATTGATATAAAAAAAAAATCAGTTAAGAATTGTATAAGAGATGTATAACAACAACGCAAAATACCGTCTTAGTGGTGGCAAATTTAGGTCAATACTACACAATTTGTGTTAACAATAATACTGCCAACATTTCATGTTTACTTTTTTCTACCACAATTTCTTGGTTAAAACAACAATAAGAGAGGAGTATGTATTGAAAAATATATTTTTTAATAAAAGTAGTGAAGTCAAAGAGGAATGTAATGAATATTGTTTCCAAGAACTGCCAAAAATTCCGAGAAACGTCATTTGATCCGTTATGGTAGTTTTATAGATCTGTTCTTGAATAACACAAAGCTTCTTAGTTTAAAGAAACGTAAAAGAAAAAACAACTTCATTGAATGATAATTTCAATCCGGTTAACATTTTAAACTGTAAAAGATAAATGAAAAGGACAGTTATAAATTCGGAGTCACCTACAAATCAATTAACGATCGTTCCAATGCCTTTTGATAGCACAAGTCCAATTCCCGTTAAGGCATAAAAAATTTTGGCTTATGGATTAGAAGACAATTTATTTGGCTCCCAACAGAGTGAAATTGAACATCACGATCTACTATTAACCCTTTAACGGGCAGGCCGGAAATTTTTGAATACATTTCTTCTTTTTTTTTTTCCTTTGAATGTCTATAGCCACGCTAACACACACACATGTATCATGCGATTCAAGGTTGAATAAAGAATATTCGACGATAATGAGTAGGATAATGCTTCGGATATTACGTCATTTATTGAGCAAAAGGCATTAAATATGTGTATCCTCCAGGATACATTGCCTGTTAAAGGGTTAAGGAAAGCGTAAACTATCTAAATTAACTTAACTAGGAAAAGAAAATGAACTCATGTCACTTCTTGGAGAAATAAAACCCTGTTGTGGGCTTATAATCACACAAAATAAGCAATTAATCTCGATACAATAAAAAACATTATCTCATCTATGTTTGTAACTAATTACAGTAAAAATAGGTACTTACAGCTATCGCCATTGTGAAGGTGCAGTCTCCATATTTGAAAATTATACTGTACAGCTAGCTACCAATTCCACCTTGCATCACTTATTTCAAGCGAATCTGTCATAAACAAATATGAAAACTATTACATTAATAAATTATTTTGATCCAACAGTTTTCACACCGATGATTTTGATGAACTTATTACTCATCATCAAATATAATTAATGCAATAAATTCCATTATAGCGACTCAGAGTTAAAATGTTTGACTTTAGTCAGTTTAAAGATTATTTGTCAGATATTTTCCGTAGAATAACAAAGTAATCACAAAGCATCCTATTGGATAGTTTTTTGGTACCGACGCTGATTTGAATTCAGTAGTCATTTATTATCTTTCCAATTGAAATTGCAAATCATTTTCAAGGAGCTGATGTATTATTGACAGTTGCACTTCTTCAAGAAGTGAGAAAAGAATTTTCAATATTAGAAACAAAGATTTTATTTGTATATTTTGAGAAAAAAATATATTCACGTGTAAACTTTCTTTGTATGCTAGTATACATACACTAACATACAAAACAACATCATAATACTGACATAAACTTTGCTGTTTTATAATAATACTAAGATACCGCTAAAATAAAATAATATACCGTATCAGATGTGAAAATAAAAGTGGCAATTTATTAAAGATTCTATTTAAATGGCAATGTTATTTGAATTATGATTAGTTTCAATTAAAGAACATAATAAAAAAACTTGATTCCCCTAACTGGAGAAACAGATCTTGGATATGTATATCAATAATCTACTGGTTTTCCCAATTTACATTTTAGAGTTAAATATTCAAATTACTTAAATTAAATTAACAATAAATGATTATTCGAAATGAACTAAGTGGAGAAAAAATAGATTATATGTTAATAAAATAAAACGTTACGCCAAAAAAAAGATAAACCCCAACCAAAAGACATATCCATCTCAAAATTCAACATTTTTTACAAATTAATAAAAAATTGCGCAACTCATAAGATTGACACCACCTACTTTAACCCTCTATACAATGCCAAATTTCCTGTTATCCTGAATTTTAGGGTTAAAACGTTATTGAGCGTTACCTAGAAATATTTTAAATGTTACTTAAATTAATAGTGAAATTTTACCTACGGAAAGTTTCCCTATAGGTTTTGTTCTATCATATTCCTAATTCAGTAAATTTTCAAGATGCATTTATTTTATTTTTATACCGTTGTAGATTTACATACACACATTAGAACCTCAATAATCCGATCCCTAAGGGAAAGGGCCAAAAGGTCGGATTAAACGAAGATCGAATAAAACATGTTTTTCATAGTTAAAAGTGTATTATAATTGAATTTAAATGATATATATATATTAACATTTACAAAAAATAATGGAAATAGAAACGAACGTTTAAGGTCATATTAGGAGACTAATATGTTCGCATAGATAATTATTATTATATTGCTATGCAAAACTATTATGTATTCATAGATATGTTTGAGCCAGTTATTTATAGTTAGAAGCATTTGCTGTAGTAACATTATATTGCGTTCGGTTTGTAGCAAAGTAACAATTTTTAAAATCATTTTTAATGAAGCATGCTCTAAACGTCATTTTAGCAAGCAAGCATGTACTGAGCAAAAACGGTATAAAAAAAGAATAAATAAAAAAAAATTGGTTTAGTTTAATTTTGAATTATAAAAAGGTTTTATTTCTTTTATCGGTGAAACGTAAAATAAGTCGGTAGTTTTGCGATTAGCGAGCAAGGTCCAAGATTTGGATTTTAGCACACAAGCACTAACAATAAATAAATCACAACGAACCGACCAAAATGTCCAATTTTATTGGAGCATTAGGGTTTCCACAAAATTATTGTGCATCCTGCGTAGTTCCATGGGATAATACCAAGAGGGTCGGACTAGCGAGGTTCTACTCTATATATATAAACTCTGCATTTATAAGTTAAAAATATGAAAAATGTTTATAGCCATATTTGAATTAATAATTGCAGTTTTAAGACATAGACAAAATCCTTCAGTTGATTTTAAAAAAACTTGTAGTAATCTAGAAGTGTTTAGTTATCACTTTTTCATTTTAACTTTGAATTTTAAATGATTAAGCATTTCTTTTCAGTTTATAAAATGTTAACGTTCCCAATTTCTTTTGGGATGTTTGAAAATAGAGCGATAACGTATTGATAAATGGCATCTTGTGTTACTAAAACGTAGGTAATAGAGCAAAAACAATATTGCTTTCTAGAAGATCTCAAGTTGCGTTGGAGAGATGACTAAGGAAGGAGATAAGATTAGGCTGAGTTCCAACGATAACACTTGTTACCTGAGACTTCCAGCCATCGCTATCAGCCGAGGCATCTACTGGCCCGTGCTAATGCATTACTCGCTTGCTTCCTGTCTCGTCCTTCCTTTCGAAAGATTTCGCACTGTCAGGCATCTCGGTCAGGAGATCCAGAATAAAAAAAAAAAAAAAAAAAAAAAAAAAAAAAAAAAAAAAAAAAAAAAAAAAAAAAAAAAAAAAAAAAAGAATAATTTGCATACAAATGTTTTATTTTTTTTGAGCGATGACTCGGCAAAAGAGAAATATTTATCAGTGATACACATTTTCTTCCATACCTACCTCTCAACTCCCTAATTATTTTTTTATTTCGATCAAGTTCTGTTTTATTTTTCTCCTTCCAGATATCAGAGAACTTAACTGTATAAGAGCTTAAGGCTAAACATCCCGATTTTTAGTAAGATTTTTTTTCAAGAGATGGCAGCACTTTTGGGGCGAATTTATTTTCGCTCTCATTTGTGAATAAAATCATCAATATTAGATCTGTAAACGGATTTGGTAATAAAAACCTCATCAAATTCACGCTACGTTTTCCGATTTTTTTTTTTTCAATTATTTTAGAATTTAAAAAAATTATCTGGCGAACTATTGATTTTTTTAAAAAAAGCTGGTTATAATCACTTGGACATAAGTCAATTGAACACAATTATGCAAACAGATTCATTTTTGGTTGCATAGGTTGATCGTAATTTGAAAAATACGATATAACAATAGCGGGTGATTAGATTAGTAAGCTACCTGCTGTAGTAGTAGTGGGGGAAGGGCTGTGAGGACCCAACTCCCAGTCAGCTACCGATCTAAAGTCTCCCCAATAGTGGATAAACCAACATCCTTTTTTTAAGTTTTCCGCTTATAACTCGAAAATGGTGCGTTTTATTAAAAAAGTTTTTTAGTACAAAATTAAAGCTTATTAAATTTGCTACAAGATTGTACTATTGTAATTTAAAATTATATGCTAACAATTTTTTCAATAGAACGCACCGTTTTCGAGTTATAAGCGAAAAAGTCAAAAATGAAACATTGAAAGGATCAAAGCATTTTTCTTCCTTCGTGATTTATCGAACAGAATATCATTTTGTATTGTTTTTATATTTCTTAAGTTATAAATTTTGATTTTAATT
Organism: Euschistus heros; assembly: GCA_003667255.2. NCBI lineage: Eukaryota > Metazoa > Arthropoda > Insecta > Hemiptera > Pentatomidae > Euschistus > Euschistus heros. The sequence goes on along the minus strand of RCWM02000051.1, from coordinate 1,284,038 downwards.
TTATTAGAATATTTAAATGAATAAAAGATTGTATTTGAATATAAAAAATAAAATTATCTAATACGTCACCAAGAAAAAGTATTATAAAATTCCTAAGTCTGAGATTCATACTAACTAAAAATCTAGTGTTTTTTCTACTACTACGTTTATCAAATCGTTGTCTAGTAACAACTGCAATTTATCCAATAGATATTTACATAGCCTACCTCAAAATTCAATTAAAATTTCATATATTATTTATATATCATAGAACAGGGTGGTCTTTTTTGGTCTATCACTACATTCATTCCGTATATTTCCGGTGGGAAGTCCCACCACAGCACTCCTTTTGAAGTTTCATTTTTTTATATTTTGTTATACTCTATATACCTGTCACTAATTGAGGGAAAAGTTGGCCTGTTTAGACATAAGACCCCTATAGAATGAAGCAAAACAGAAACCGAATGGTGTAAGTTCCCACTTGCTGTATATAAAATGAGTGCAGTGACCAGAAGGACCACTGAAATTTAAAAATCACAAAAGGAACCAACTAGTTTCCTATTAAAAAAATAAAAATTTCAAATCCTCATGTTAATTATGTTTACAACAATCTGTAAACTTATATTTTTTTAAAAGCAAAATCAAACTTATTTTCTTTTCACTGAATACAACAGTTATGGAGAAGAAGATGATCAGGAATACAGTCAAAGAGGAACTTTGAGGAAATTCTTAGAATTTCTTCTTAGACGTGGTGTTCCTCTTTGACTGCATCCCTGATCATCTTCTTCTCCATTCATCATACCAGTCAATTATACTTTTATCACAACAGTTTTACGTCAAATAAGTGGATCGATTAAAAAAAATAAAACATATAATTATAAAAAGATAAATAAATAGAGATTACAAATAATTAAATATAAGTAAACTATTACTGTTTATTTATACAAGTGAAATTTTTAATTTTATTGATAACAGTTAACTATGAAATATATAACTATTAATAATTTATGAATTCCTAAGTACTGTTTCATTGAACCCTTCAACTTCAAAACACATTTAAAATATAGAATGTAACAGCTCATATTTATAAAATTTGATTATCAAGTTTCTTTCGTATCTACTAAGAATTTCAAATTAAAAACAACATACATATTAGGAGAACATAATATTTATATTTTACATTGCTAAAAACCTAAAATTAACCTAATTATTCATTAAAACTTCATAATGTAAATAGAAATTATCTGGAAAATAAGAGTCCTGGACTAACTACTTCCCCATAGAATTAAAATAGAAAACGTTTTTATTGGTCTACGTAAGTCTATAATTAAGTATAATTTTACTTTTACCGATAAGATCTGTTTTATTCGATCCATGACAATTATTTATAAAAAAATATAATACAATTAAATAACAAATATAATAATAATTTAAGTTGACGACAAAACATGTACCTACATTACATTACATTGTAAAAATTTTCTATATATTAGAATTCATCAGATTTCTAATCTGTACAATATTATGATCTTGTATCAAATTTTATCATTTTTGAAGTAATCAATTTTGTATGAAATCAACAAAAGGACTAAAGCTTTTTGAGTTTAATATTAAAACAGTAAATAATTTTAAGCCCAAATGTTAGTTGTAGCAGGAACTAAAACTTTTATGCAAAACCTCTTTTGAATTTAATCTTCATTCAATACGTATATTTGAACTCTTTTGGAAAAAAAAAAAAAAAAAAAAAAAAAAATCAATAAATAATTCAAGATCTGGCAAGAATATTCTTTTCTGTAAATAATTAAAAAAAAAAAAAAAAAATATATATATATATATATATATATATATATATATATATATATATATTTTTAAGTATAGATATTCTATAAATTAGAGTAGGAGAAGAATTAGAGTGTCAGGATTCCAGGTGTGTTTGGGTATAGTTCTTAAAAAAACAAATGGACAAAACTAAGGAACTAAAGTTGAAGAAAAAATGAATCATGGTATATATAATAATAATAAAAAAACAAATGCCATTCAAGGTGTGTCTACATACAAAAAAGGAAGAACCAAATCTAAATAAAAGGCAAATTGATTGAGTTATCTGCAGCATTAGATCAGTTGGAAGTTCCATGGAATTGTCAATTACCATGAATTGTAGAACATCGTTTTAGGATCATATTTAGAGCGATTGTTTCCTTTTCTTTGTTAGTTGGCTTACTAATCGCGTCTGCTTGCTTTTTTTTTTCTTTTTTTGTTTTCTCGCAAAAACTAAATTAATCTTATTTGGACTGATTGTATCAAATACTTAGCCGGTGAAAAAGGCTAGGTAGTATGTTAGTTCCAGCAGTAGCTAAAGAAATTATTTTTATTTATTTGGAAATAAATGGACTGTCCTCTCATTTCTTGCATTTATCAAACGCTTTTTCATATTTTTGATTTATCAAAGTAGTGTAGAACACATTATTGCAAAAGTACTTGAAGCCTGACCAGTCTATTTCCAAGGAATATCATCCTCTTTTCATTTGAATATAATCATTTTCTCCGTTTTCAATTGAAAAAAAAACAACAACAAAGAATCAGGATTGTTGATGTACCGAATGAAAAGAAACCGTTCATATACACGAGCCTTGGGAACAATGAAATTACTATATAGCAGAATTGGGGGAATAAAATAAATAAACAACTAAATATTTGACAACTAACTTCTTGGAATTTAAATATTTCAGTCGATTTTTTTAGATTAATTTTGCCCAACTCTTTATAGTACGATAATTTTAAAACATTTCCAAGAGGTTAGCCATTTTAATGATGTTCATTTTATTTATTTTTCTTTTTTTTTGATTATATTTACGATGTTTACGGACAATTAGTACAAAAGTATTCATACAAAGTCGAATTTTCACAACTCAGCGAACCGACAACACTATACATTCAGATTACATTATAATAAATATTATGTGGGTACTTACTTTATATCATTATCATTGTCTCTTCTTTTTAGTGCAGTTCTTCTTCGTCTAGCAGATAGGTGGAAATTCTTTTTGGATTTAGATCTATTTCTATGTAAATTTCTACGTCAAATAAATTGTTCTTCTTCGTTATGCTCCATCTTTACAACGATAGAAATTGAACAAAAATACAATTTGGTCTGAACAGGTAATATTTTCAATTGTTACTGGGTTTTCCCGAATATCTTTTACCTGGTTTCTATACTATGGGCTTGATTTCATATACCGACATGCCAACTAAATTATTATATTTATATCTATAGTTACTTTAGTCTATATAGGTTATACATATTGATACATAGGTAGCATATTATAGTTACTTATAGGTTATACATATTGATACATAGATAACATATTATAGTTACCTAAATACCTATCGGTTAGATAACTATATGAAATTAATTTAGACTATTTTATGTTATTTGTCCCTAATACTTTGCAGGTGAGAAGGGTCAGTGTAATTTCCTGCAGTAAGTAAACGAATCTTTTTCTCTATTTGAAAATAAATAGACAATGACTCCTTTGTTGACTTTATAAAAAGACATATTTATCACAACTATAACAGCTACGCAGCTATTATCAGTTCATGATTTTTCGAATTTTTGATTGATCTTCAAATTAGAGTACAACACATTACAGTAATAGTTTTTTTTTTGTTGAAATTGTAATTATCATGGTTGGCATTCAATCTGTTGGACCGTCAAACGCTTCAAGTGAAAATAAAAGTTTACAAATTACTGTAACTAGGCCTGTTTGTCCCTAATAATTAGTCATTGAAAAGGGCCAGTATTTGGTATAGATACCGCAATAAAATAAGGATTGCATAAATAAAATTTAATTTTTATAATTTGGTTATAAATAGACAAATAACACATTTGATAAATTCATCAAAATATATATTAAAACTTTAATTCAGCTTTTGCCAATTCGAAAAATTTATTTTAATTCTTACTTCAAAAAATGAGAAATTGTTAATAGACTGAGTCTAACAGCACATAAAAAAATAATAATAACAAGAAAACAAAATCATACAATATTTCCTTAGCTCTTCACAAATCGAGGAATACCTATGCGAGAGTGATTTCGGTAAGGAAGAGACCGTCTCAGCCGTTGACCCAATTCCATCCGGTTGTAAACAAAATTCGTATTTTTCACATTACGATCGCAATATGCATGCTATGATTAGTTGAAATATGTCATTCGTTTCAAAAAACGTTTCTACAACTGACTATAACCTCATATTTTTAAAAATATATATTCAACACCTATTTTTACGTTCTATTTTCTTAATTATTGAATTTATAGAAAAAAAACGCTTCGTAGCGTGAATTCTGTGTTTACCAAATACCCAAAGAATTTTACAGATTGAAAATCGGACATTCCGTTCCGGAGAAATTGCGGAAATAAATTCTTCTGTTTCCAACGCTTGACTGAAAGGGGTATATTTAGCCTTAATGGAACTGAAGAGGAACACGAAATGTCACATGGAAAACAAATATGATCCATAAATAAATTTCCACTTATATTTGAATCATCCCTATGACTGGTTGTTTTTTTTTTTTTCGTTTCTAGTAAAAAAAAATTTAAAATGGGAATTAGAAATATTAGAAATAATTATCTGGTCCTTTAAACTGGATTGGTTTTGAACGATTTCATTGTTTCTAATGATCCATAAATATTAAATATTGATAAATACCACTCAATTTTTCTACTTGATGTATTAGTTTCATTCCCTAGCCTATATAGAATTTGTGGTAATTCTCACTTAAATGGATGGTGAAGTTGGAAATCTGCGTCTTATTATTGTATGTTCTTATATTATTGTATGTTCGAATATATGCTCTTATATTCTTTGATTTACTGACCGTCCAGATTAAATTAATTCATCAATATCTATACTACCGTCTATACCATCATACGCACCTCAAGTGAGAAAAACCAATTTCAAACCAGATCCTTTAATTAATTAATAAATTAATTCTTTGGCGAGCTGTTACAGCTTTTGTTTAAGATATAATGGGGTCTTTCATTTAACAATATCGTATACTAGGAAACTACTCTACTCTCCCTTCTGGCTTCAACATTTTTTAGATTCTTTTCTTTTGAAAATTATCACACGATCTTCTTCAGTCTTTGCAAATTTTTAAATTAAATCTTCAAATCCGAGACTTGAAGGACAAAAAATTGCTCGTCGTTTTCGACAAATCCATCATTTACTAGAAAAGCGTTCAAAGCTCCCAATCGATTACAAAAGACCTTATTTATATTACGACTACAAAGTTGGACTTGGGGCTTCACTAAACCTTCCAATTCTTTCCGTATACAATCCTTACAATTCAAAATCCTTCCTAAAATCCTCAATGCTCCTTATTATGCCACAAACAAAACTCATCCATAATGATCTTAATCTCACATAAGTTGCATATTTGGCTCAAACAAGATCTTTCTATAACAACCAACATACCCACTCGAATTTACTTGTCTCCCAGCTTGCTTCTCAATCGATTCCCGATAACTCTCTTAGGCGTATGAAAAGAGATGACTTAGGGACTTTCTAATGTATAAAATTTATTTAAGTGCTACTAATGGGTAGTTCTTTACAAGTTATTATAATAATTTTTAAGCTTATTGTATATATTGTGTACAATTATAAATATCAACAAAGTATATGTTGAAAAAAAAAATCAAATTTCTATGCTTCAGAATCATTCCACAGAACTGTATCGTGTTATATAAATCCTATTAAACTGTATTGTCTTCTTAAAATTCTCCGTAATTCTGTAAACAGTAGATACTTGAACCCGGGTAGTGTAGTTTGAACAAATATAAAAATGTATTTAATATTGCTATAATACATGTATATATTTAGAATTCGAGCTTTACACTCCAGGCTCTCTGTAAATAGGGTGCCAGAAGTATATAACTTAACAAAAATTCAAATACCTTCATTCCACCACCTTCGATCTTTTATCAGGTTGATGTAAAATATGTTAGCAATGTTAATTTCTTTTAATGAAATTTGAAGTTAATACCTCATTTTGTTTTGTATTTCACTTGCGAACTGGTCGAGAAATGGAATGAAAATAAATTTTATCCTGAGGCAATTGCCCCTTAAGAATAATTATAATAAACAATATAATGGCTGCCTAGCTGCCGTATATTAAGGACATATTACGAGCAAGAATAAATATTAAAATTGAATTATGGTATAAAAAGTAATGTTCCATACACATGTTCCATATTACACGAAAAACAAAATACATCTTAAGCTTTAAAAAAAATAATGTAAGGTAAGAAATAAAAAAAAAAAAAAAAAAAGAAAAATAAATTCAATGAAAAATAAAGTAAAAATATATCTTATATCGAGGAAATAAATGTACCTTATCTGATATAATATTATAAGTTAAGACAAAATAATACAAAAATAAAATCAATATTATATTGTGAATATTCAGATTTCATTGTGATAAATATTTTCTTCTTCTACATGAATGTTTGGATGAATGCCTGATAAGTAAAGGAAGAGTCGGGATTTGAAGCTATTCATAGTGGAGGAGAAGCGAATTTTGGGAAGGAGGGAGTTCCTGAAATTAGATGCTCTGGAAATAAAAGAGGGTTTGTAGGGTGGAGTGTTGAAGAGAGTTAGTTAAAGGTCAGAAGGGCGGGATCTGGTTTTGCGGTAACTCACTGATGACTTAAATGTTAATGCTTTAGCCATGTACGAAAGGTGGTTAAGAAGAAAGGGACTTGTAAAGTAACGAACCAAGGAAGTATTGTCATCGGAAGGAGGAAAATGACCATTTTAATGCAGTGGGCTAGTTATACCAAAAATACATTTTAACATCCTGTTCTAGTCGTGTTTAAAATTGCTTATGGTTTCTTGGTTTCTTCATCGTAAAAGTTATCAGTTCGGATACCCAATACCCGATAGCCTCAAGAAGAGATGCGGTGTGGGAAGAGCATACAACAAGGAGCGGCGTTCGATTACCCCCGTGGTCGCGACGACATCCAATATCGTCATAATACGATACTTCCGCAGCATGGAATAGTTCACTGTATCTTCTATGTGAAAGAGGCTTCAAGGATATTTTATACGTAATTAGGACCTACACGGATCTGCAGATCATAATTTAATGCAGCATATGTGATTTAGCTAGGTAAGGATTAGAAACCACTAATAAACGATATTACAATTAATTCTCTCTTTCTTAATGGAAAATCGATGAAGGAAAATCTCTAGGAGGTTATTCCGCTCCAAACTTGCAACCAATTGTTACCTATAAAAAAAGTTTTTTATTTCATGATGGTATAGGTTGGTTGATGAAAATAACTTGTTATTATCTATATTGTTAAATAAAAGAACCAGCCCTTTTTCCCAAAATTATGAATTCTGGTGATAAAGTGTATGTTCCCTTTAATCTTGAATTATTTGGTGTTTGAATAGTTAACTAACTTTCTTGCGATTTCTTACTAATATAATTTATCGAATTTCGGTTTCAAATAGGTGGTGGAGAACAATGTAACGTGACGTGTTACACTAAGTCTCTTTTAATTTTTTTTTTTTTCAAGGTGTGTTACATCGAAAATAGTTCGGAATAGGAAAATAAATATGGGTATTGGTCTATAAAATGCTAATGACATTAAATACGGTATGGCTGTTATACTGTACCACTGGGACACACAGTAACAAATTAGTGACTTCAGATAACTAAAAAAATAACTAGCTTTTAAGTATATATTTTTATATAATTTCAAGCTTAATATAAGGTTAAGGACTTAATTTTATGGTAAATAATTCCAAGACAATATAATAAACGGATTTTTCATAAAAATAAAAATTTCTTTTTTATTATACTGTTCCCCACTTGGCCCTACTATGAGAAATAGTATATTAGTACCTATCAACTTTTAGAAAGTTGAGAATCCAGAAAAACTATTTTATAGTTATAGAAAGACCATAAAATAGATGAAAACAAACACAGCCCCCAAAGATCTAATTCTGCCTCAGATTAATAAGCATAATCGGCTAATCATGAGAAAGTGCCGAAATATATTACGATTATAGAAAACTGAGACCTGTTTTTTCAAAACCTTACTACAAATAGTTTAATCTTACGGCTCTGAAGAAGACAAATTAAGGTAACCTCATCCCGGCCATTTATCATGGAATTATTTTCTGAAATTGGTTCCGAGTGAGTTTGGAATCCGATTAACATAGCTACTGTTTTCGAAAATAATAAATGGTTGCATGCTTATCAAAATTAATCTATTCCTATCAAATTTAAATTTGATGACGCAATCATTTAGAAATATAATTTTAAATGTTATGTAAATATAGGAAAATATTTATATTCAAATCTATTTATTATTAATTATACGCCGAATAAGGCAATATAACCGACATTTATTAATGGAATCTTCTATTAACCCTATAAATTATCTGTTCTTTTGAGGAATTCCTAATTTATAAAATTTCAAATATTTCGAATATCTAAAAAAATGTAATTTGAAAACACACAACAAAGACAAAGATAAACGATAGAGTTGTGAAACTATCATAAATTATTATATTAAATTAAGTTAATCATGCAGAAATCAATGACCGTAGAATAAATCTAGAAAATGATAGTTATGGATATAGTGTAAAACTATAAATAAATTATAATATATTCAATAACTATATGATTTACCAGTAAAATATAATAGGTATAGCGTAATGTTTAATTTATTAATCGTATGCAAAATTAACGTTAAAATAATATCTATAATTTGATGTCATCTTATCCCGAAATATTTTTCAAGTTCAGGAACTATTCCTTTGAATCCATACAATTCATTTGATATGTAATTATATACTTTATTTATTAAGTTAAGTATATGTATCACGAAAAATATTTACAAATGTATTTTATTAACGCGATATTTTTGTATCGATATGTTTTCTTCCAATATATTTATATATCGGTAGGTACCTTATGATAATTCTATTTTAGAAGTACAACATGCAAATAACAGAGAATTTTGGCGGCTCAGACTAAGGGAAGCTTTACCTATATATAAGGATAAATTTCATGACTGTTACAATTAAATGTTTAGTAAGGTTCTTGAGGTTCAGTCAATAAATAAAAACAATTATTTTGGCGACGTTTCGAGGCTATATTGTTCTCATAGTCATGCCCTGTATCTTAGTAGGAATGTCCTAGTATTCTTCGCACTTGCTAGTTATTCGTGGGATTTCTGAAGTTCCTTCATCACTGTAATTGCTTCAGGGCCGTGGATTGTCTTGATTTCTTCATAAAATCCCATTCTTTCACTATAGATATTTTCCAGTATTGACTGTGTTAATAAGGATACATTTCATGACTGTTACTATTTAATGTATAGTAAGATTCTTGAGGTTCAGACAATAAATAAATACAACTATTTTGGCGACGTTTCGAGACTATATTGTTCTCATAGTCATGCCCTGCATCTTAGTAGGAATGTCCAATTATTCTTCGTACTTGCTAGTTTTCGGTTGGATTTCTGAAGTTCCTTCATCACAGTGAAAACTTGCAAGTGTGAAGAATACTAAGACATTCCTACTAAGAGTATGATTATGGGAACAATATAGTCATGAACAATCAGGGCATGATTATGAAAACAATATAGTACTAATATATAGGTACTATCTATATTACCACTTCATCATCTTCTTTGGCCATCTTCTTTTCAGATGCCTCAGAGGATTGAGAGAGTGGCAAGTTGGGTGACTAGTGGATTCGAATTGGTATGGAGTTTGCTATGAAACGATAGGTATCTGGTTTGGGAAAAAAACAGCAACATATGGGATATTTAGATCATTATGGATAAAGTATCGAGAATTTTATGAAGGATTTTGGATTGTAAGGATTCGATTCGAGAATAATTGGAAGGTTCGGTGGAGTCCCAAAGTTCAACTCCGTATGTAAAAATGAATTACAGTCATGTAAAAAAGTCCTTTGTAATTTATAGGAAGCTTTCAATGTTTGTCTAGTAAATATTGGAGTATTCGGAAACGACGTACAGTTTCTTGTATCTTAAGTCTGAACAGACGAAATTAAAGAAATATTTAAGTTCATGAGATCTTTTATTTGTTTCAAATGATGTAATGTCTGTCTGTATCAAGCCGCTATTCATCTACTTGGGTACAGGCAGATTATTATAAAATAAATATTAGTTGATAGATCGGCTTAAAGAAATATAAGATTAATGGGGCATCAAATTGTAACATTGGATTAAGAATGAGTTTTTAAGACATTGATTCAAGTAGATGAAGGATCATATTTGTTTTAGCTTGAAGTATTTTTGATTGTAATCGAAACGGGCAAGAGCAACATATTTAATTAAGTTTCACTTCTGTTTGTATTTAGTTCACAATCTTTCCCTGTACCACTCCTGCTTGTTAAGAAATAAAAGGGGATTCTTAATTTAAATAAGCTACTTTCGTTATATATAAAACATTAATCTTCAAATTGGGCTATCAGAAAAATGCAATCTAAGGCTTGAAGTATGTAAATTTCAATGACAGAACACCTGGTCATGCAGCAAATAAGAAAATCCCCTTCTCCCGTCAACTAGGACTGATCTTACCTCACAACCTTAAGCTAATGTGAGGTATAAAACACCTGAGGGTGTGGAGAAAGTCCAAGTGGAAGGCACGATCCGAGTAAGTGCTTGACAACTCGACAGTAATAGAACTCCTGTTTTAAAGGCTCACGCTTGTTTTTATCTTGTTATTTGTATCCCTTCCAGCGCTAAGGTAATGATCGGCTAATAACGGGATCAAGCTCTTATTTTATAGATTCGTGAAGGATATTATTCAGAGGAAGAATAATTTTATAAGTACGGTTGTCTCTTAACAATCACGAGTTAGGATTACCCGCAATGATGAAAAGTCGCCAATTACGTTTATAAATTCAGCTAATAGAAGCGTGGCGGTTTAATTGTAAAGTCTTTGGATTAAATAATGACCAAATTTCAAAAAAACGGTTTTGAGGAGTCGGGTAAACGTCCAAGAGGTAGACCGAGGCATAGATGGGAGAATTGAATTATTAGGGCTGATCTTGAAGATTTAGGTTTTAATGGGGTGGGTTGGAGGGAGGTGTGTGGTCACAAGTTAGTGTTGTTGGCACTGTACATTCGGATTCTCTGAGCCTTATATTTGAGGCATTTAGTATCAAAACCAGCTTAATCCATGGATTTTTATAAACATTATTTTGTAATTATTTTATAGTTCTTAGTCAATACTATCACTCTACATAGCGATTTGGAACAAACCCATCTCAATCCGCTCGAAAACCGTTCAATGAACGGTCCTCAATTCCAGCTCAATCCAAACTACAGCAAAAATAAATTATGTGAACAATTTCGCTAAATCACCAAGCACTTCAGGGATCAGTGGATCGTAAATCAATCTCTCAAACATTACAAAAACTTTGTGAATAACCACATTCAACTAGAATGCATTTATCTAAACAAATTATTTTACTATCTTCCATTTTTCCATCAGATTTATGATAGTGACATTTTAATCTGTTTAGAATAAGTTTAATGTTTATTTTTTTTCATTACCCACTACCACTAATATTTTTAGTGTATACCATACCAGTAGTATAACAATAATATTTGTTTTGTACAGATTTTTCTAGTAATTTACGTCAATTTAATTAGATTCAATATTTAATTCAATTCAATTTATTTGTACATTCAGAAGAACAATAAACTATCAGCATTAATATGATAAATTGATTAACCAACTAAATAAATTGTTGTGCATTTTTTGGTTTATTATGTTTCGAAATAGCAATTTAAAAATAGTATCGAGAATCGAAAAATTTTGGTACCGACACATCACTGCCTCAGATATTTTAGACACTATTATAAACTAATGTTTGTTGCTAACATAGTTTTTTATTTGTTAAAAAAATAATTATCTGTTGTTTCTTTGTTAAATGATAATTATTTTTCCCATCTTTTTGTATCTTCCATAAAGTGTATATCAATACATTTTTTATAAACGTGCAATATATTCAAATTTTATCCTTATGAATGAATATATAGTCATTATTACCGGTTTTCGAAAATTAAAAGAAAAAATCATTATTTTTTTTTACTTTATTATACATTATTTTAGTAGAATTTTAAAACTATTTAGATAACACGTAAAAAATGCATTTAATAGTATACTAACAGAAGTTCATACGAATCTTTGATATATTGCAATATCGCGGTGTTATATATAGTATATAATAGCAGGACTTCCTCAAGGCTCATGTCTTTCTCCCATACTCTTTAACATTTATTTATCAGATCTCTCTAGTATCCCATCAAATGAACAATCCCTATATGCCGATGACACCGGCTTATATGCAAGCTCATAAAGGACAGACACCATAGCACACCGATTATCTTCCGTATTTAAAAAGCTTAATAGATATGATAACAAATGGAAAATCAAAATCAACAAAAACAAATCGACCACAATAATTTTCACAAAACGGAGACCTACAATAAACCACTATATATCCATAAAAGATTAGCTAATCCCTTGGGCACAATCAGCAACATATCTTGGTGTAGAACTAGACCGGATTTTCACATTTACGGCACATGTAAATGAAAAATGTAATAAAATAAAAAATCTAATAAGCAAAATGACCCCTTAATTCAATAGGCATTCCAAATTATACAATAGCAACAAACTAATATAGTACAAAACTGTTATCAGACCAATAATAACCTACTCATCACCTGTTTGGAGTAATACTTGTATAACAAATTACAAGAAACTGGAAGTTATACAAAACATTTGTATGAGAATCATAAACAATTACCCCAGATACACAAGTATATTCACTACGCTTACTGATCTCAATCTACCTACAATCAAACAACACATTCAGTCACAAACAAAGTCATTTTTTTATATACAGTTTTCAAGAACATTTAAAAAAGAAAGATCATTTAGTGTTAATTAAAAAATATTATTAATTTATTGGCTGATGTCAATAAAGGTTTGCTGATAAAAGTTTAGATAATTCTGCTCAATTATCAAAAAAAAAAAAAACACATAAAAACGTCACAGATGACATTGAATCCCCAATGATATCGTGCGGTTGTTGACAAACCCCTAATACCCGCATTAGCTAACAAGAGGACTTCTCCCCAAATAGATTGGAGTGGAAACGATGGGATTACTTCGAGCTCGGCTTTTGTGTAAATATTTTCCGAACACCTGTGGTCCGATCCGTCCGTAGTTCAGATTCAATGGGGGTATTTATTCAACAGATTCTCTTCTTGGAATATCCTTAGAGAAATGAGACAACTTGCTCATTGTGTTGTTCAAAATCTCCAGAATTATGTAAACGAAAGTCCTATACAAGTTATGGTCACCTCACCAATGGGTTATTTTCACTAATTCACAACTATAAGGGACTACTCCATTTACTTGTGATATCGCATAGAGAAATATTTCTGAAAAGAGTTTATGATTCATTTACTAATGAAACCCTCTATCCTTTCTACTAAAAAAGAAAAAAAATAGAATTTCTTCGATTTTGTCATTTTAAAACTTAAATAATACAATGAGTTGCCAAAACCATATACCTATCCTTTCATAATCATACAAATCCACCAGTATCACAAATCGCTTCCCACTCTATCCCAGATAGAGGAGTCTGAAAAGAAGATGGCCTCTGGAGTTGCTAGTATAGTACTTTATTATATTGACACATCATTTTTAGAATTATCATCATATTTACTTGTTGTATTTTAGATATATGGGAAACAGTTCTAATTTCAATAAATTGCTATAAAAAAAAAATAAAATAAAAATACATTCTTTTCTAGTAGTGGTCATGTTTGACCTTACATCTATTAAGTGACCATTACTAGTTAACACAGTTATATTCTGTAATTCGCGGAAGGATACTGCCGTTTAAAGAAAACTGGAAATATCGATAGAAGAGAAGTTCTAACGAATACATTCCGATTTCTTAAAACTTATCATTTTTTAGTGGGGATAGTTATCATATTGTATGCCGTTACTGCTTAATTAAAAAAACAATAAGTGCAGCTACAAATTATAGTCTGATAAATTGTTGTTATAATTCATTTAAAACTATCATTTCATGATGGTTTTCTAAACTAACGGTGTTTTGAAATATACATTTTACGTTTTTGTTGGACAAAGATGTATGAGTATTTAGATTAGTTTCTTAGTTTTAGCTGTTCATTAAAAAATAGTCATTTTTAGATTATTAAAAACATTTGTTTAAAGATTATTTTGTCAGATCACCATAAGTTGTCTTCGCATTGGCCGTAACAGGTATAACTTGCCCATAACTGGAATTTTTAGATGTTAAAAATACTATAAAAAATTATTTGAAAGGAAGCTTTACCATGTTCGTCAATTTTACATTCAATAGAATAAAATTTTGAGAATATAAATTAACTAAATTTCCTTTTAAATCGACCAGTTCTCTTAACTATGACTATAACTAGAGATTTACACATGTTATGTTTGCTAACTAATGACGAAAAAGCATCCTTTCTGAGGTATCAGATATCAGGAGGTCTAAGGGCCCGATAAATTGTCTGCTTTAAGAGGTTCTCAACTACAAACAGTTTATTTGTGGGGGCTGACGTGGGTTAAATATGTCTCAAGACGACCGACGCAGCATGGTTCTCCATAACATCCCCTTCACAATTTTTGCTTTCCTTGGCTTTTTTTTTTTTCTTGTTTTTTTTGTGGGTAGGTTCGGGACTAAATATATACATTTTTTTATATCTGCTGAGGTTCCACATTTATTCCAAAACCGACAAAACTTGATGTTAATAAAATTTATTGAGTATTTTAAATGTTTCATTTAAGGAGATTAATATCAAGTTATTATATTAAAAAGGCATAACTCCCCATTTGCTTTATTCATTTAACTACATGTTTCAGAGCTTGTCATGTTGCTCCATCTTCAGGTTCTACAATCATTATGTTATGTTATTTTACAATTCTTTACTATATTAATACATCACTTAACATTTTTGGTTTTTATTACCTGACACTGTGATATTCTCACTGGTCATCTCTTCTACACTGACACCACTGGGCAATGTTCAATAGGAACTAAATGAATAGGCAAGAAGCTGACAATAAATAAACAAAACAATAATTGAACATTGCCCAGTGGTGTCAGTGTAGAAGAGATGACCAGTGAGAATATCACAGTGTCAGGTAATAAAAACCAAAAATGTTAAGTGATGTATTAATATAGTAAAGAATTGTAAAATAACATAACATAATGATTGTAGAACCTGAAGATGGAGCAACATGACAAGCTCTGAAACATGTAGTTAAATGAATAAAGCAAATGGGGAGTTATGCCTTTTTAATATAATTATTGAGTATTCAATAATCAGTATTCTAGATTGTATACATATTGTTGATCTTATGTATTAAAATACCGCTCGTCCTTGCAAAATATGAAAACATTTACTTGAAGTACGCATGATGGTAAAGAAGAATCAATACAATTAGGAATGATACGTAATTTTCCATTACATTACATTACATTTCTATTGAAATTTTTTTATTCGAAGATCAGTTTTAAATGTTAAACATTTATCACCAGTTCTAAAAACATGAAAAAAAAAAAAAAAAAAAAAAAAAAAAAAAAAAAAAAAAAAAATCAAAACATCGGCAATCTTCTTCATACAAACGTAAGACGAGAATTAAAACATGTTGATACTCACCCTAGGAGAAAAAATATAAGAATTTTTAGAAGACACCAAGTCAACAAAGACTCGCGAGTGAAATTCATACGTAGACAATAGTCAGTCTAAAATTAAATATTCACGAATCATTAGAAATAAAAAAAATAATTTTTAGAGAAAAAACAAAACCGACTTCAAGATTAAACCTACTTACACGAACTTAACTAAAAAATAAAAAATAATATTTTAATTGCGTCAAAACAAAACCCGTTAAATGTAAATCAATGAAATTATCGATACTTATATACCTATTCACAATTTATGATCAGTTATACAGGAGTCGGTGCCACCCAAGAATGGCCCGAGACGGTGTGGCGGTGATGAAACAGTGGGAGGATCTTTACAATTACCATTTCTTTTGAAATTCTGTTAGTTTTGGTTGGCACCGACTCCTGTATAACTGATCATAAATTGTGAATAGGTATATAAGTATCGATAATTTCATTGATTTACATTTAACGGGTTTTGTTTTGACGCAATTAAAATATTATTTTTTATTTTTTAGTTAAGTTCGTGTAAGTAGGTTTAATCTTGAAGTCGGTTTTTTTTTCTCTAAAAATTATTTTTATTTTTCACTTTTTAGTGGTGAGTGTATTTTTGTTTATTTAGTCAATTCTCGATCTTCAAGCTACCCTGAAAAATAGTTCGAGTTACTGAACAAAGACTTATCGAGGTTATCATTCCACTTACCGTCATGTAATTGGCAAAATTAAACACAAAATGGGAGTTGAAATCATTACGTATATTTTTCATTAATGGGTATGTGTATGTTGTTTGTACATACATAAAAAATCATTCATAAAGAAAATTAAATACCCGGTACCAATTTATCATATTACTTTCAACTGAATTGAGCTTTTTTTTGAGGGTGCCTAAAAGTAGACACCGCCTTCCACCAGTGGCGATATTTCTTTATTCTTTAGGACGGAGATTTAGTTACTTAGAGATTTTAAATAATCATAATCATAAATATGTTTAAAATGTAAGGTTATAAAACAGTGATTTTTATTAACTGGTTTTTTTGATTTTTCTTAAAAAGTGCTGCGTTGATTTCAAAATATTTTTTATTGGACTACCTCTGAAGTATGTCCTACCGGTCTAAAAAAGAATCATCAAAATTGATTAAGAATTGACGGAGGTTCTCAACTCATCTGTATTTGTTTTTTTTGTATGTTACGCGATTACTCTGTCAATTCTGAATCAATTTTGATGATTCTTTTTTAGATCGGTAGGGCATACTTCAGAGGTGGTCCCATAAAAAATATTTTGAAATCAATGCAGCACTTTTTAAGAAAAAAAAAAAAAAAAAACGTTAATAAGTGATTTTTTAAACTGTTTTTTTTTGATTTTTCTTAAAAAGTGCTGCGTTGATTTCAAAATACTTTTAATGGGACCACCTCTGAAGTATGCCCTACCGATCTAAAAAAGAATCATCAAAATTGATTCAGAATTGACGGAGTAATCGCGTAACATACACACACAAAAAAAAAAAAAAAAATACAGACGAGTTGAGAACCTCCTCTTTTTTGAAGTCGGTTGAAAAAAACGTTCAAAACCAATTTTTACATTATTTTTATTTTTTATCAATTATCAGATAAATATTTTCAGTAATCCTATTTTAAATTTGTTTGCAGAGGGAAACCTAATACGTCCCCAATTTACCTGACTAATATGCCAAAATACACACATCTTATGTAGGGTTTACTGCAGAAAAGGATATATATATATATATATATATATATATATATATATATATATATATATATATATATATATGACTGCCACTTATTCGAAGACGAGAGACATAAATTAGTT
Organism: Euschistus heros; assembly: GCA_003667255.2. Lineage (NCBI taxonomy): Eukaryota > Metazoa > Arthropoda > Insecta > Hemiptera > Pentatomidae > Euschistus > Euschistus heros. Next base: position 1,266,444 of record RCWM02000051.1, on the reverse strand, counting down.
AGGGCTTCTATAATGGAAGGGGGTACAAGGCCTCTTCAACAAAAAGCTTTATACCGGAAGTATAAAAAAGAACTTCTGGAATATAGCAATATTTTGAAAATACATAAAGACTAAATGAAAAATTGTGAAGATTTAATAGTGTATCAACCAGTTGACATACGAAATGTTTTTTGTTTTTTTTTCAGATTATTCATATATTCAGCTTTAGTTATTTTGATTTTTTTGTTTTGTTTTGAAAGTTATTGACGCTTAAAAATATTGATTTGTATTAGAAGAAAAGCTATTTAAAACATTGTATGCATATAATATGCTTTTTGCATGGTGTATGCACAAGTTTAAAATAAACACCTCTTCTGCAGGGTTACTACAGAAGAGAAAAAAAAATAGGTACAGCATTATTAAATAATAATAAAAGTACAGTTTCTTTTATTTATAGTGGTGTTTTGAACATGTGCGAGATGTAGAATATACAGTGTGTCGTAAATTTAAGGTTATTTTTTTTTCTTTTCTTTTTGCTTCTAAACACGATTTTAGTACGCAGTTTCAATAAAAATAATCTCGTCTCATCGTGAAACAGAGCAATATAACTGACTAGAATGATAAAGTACTTTCGAGGGTATTTTTATAGTGTTCTATTCATTTTATTTCAAGGATTACCTATTTCTTCTGCCGGTGCCGAAAAAAAACTTCTCCATTAACTGTTCCAACAAGGGTTTATCATTAGGATCTGAAAGGGCTACTTAAAACTTTACTAGCAAAAAGCCATTATTTAATCTTTTCCGAAAGAAAAAAGTTTTTAGTTGCAGTAACAACAAAAAGCAAGCGATAGGCTCCAGGTAAATTTCAGGCTTGTCCATCAATGGATGAGAAAAAATATTATCGGTTCATTTATTTTGTCAGCTGAGAATAGCTACTCAGCCGGGATTAAAAAAATATTTATGGCTACCCTTATGGATATATTATATATTACCATAACTATAATATTGGGCTACCCTCGGTCGCTACCTACTCCCTTAAGAATAGCTGAACGGGTAGCCGCTTATTTTTTTGCTTTAGGCGGGAGGGGCTACCTAAAATAAAATAAAAAATATATTAGAAGGCTGGTTTAGGATTCACTGTGTAAGTCCGATGCTATCTGGCCACGGTAGCTGTAAAAAAGATGGACCTTACCGCTCCGGGCAGGAATCATTAGTTTTTTTCGCTCCAGCCCTCACCATACATCTACATAGCTCACTGTCTGCCTTAATCGCCTCTGTTAATATGTATGTGCTCCTCTGATGGTGAACGGCACCTGGATGTAGGGATCCTGTCTTGATGTTTAATAACTTTCGGTAAGTTATGCTAGGAGGAAAAAAAAACATTGTCAGTTTGAGTCAATATTCCTCTGGGCAACAGGCCGTTTAGTATTCAATGATTTATAAAACTATAACTTAGGTCTGATATGTATTTGTAAACTGCACTTAAAAGTTATAACAAGAGATAATGTAATCCTTATATTCCAATTTTTTCCCCATTATTACTCAATATGATGGAACCAGGAGACAGATTCGCACAAGGTAAGGAGAATATATATTTAGTTATGAATTTTTTTTTTTAATTAGAGGCGCGGTAGCTCAGTGGGTAAGGCACTTGACTACCAAGCTCCAGGGCCCGAGTTAGAGTCCTAGTAAATGCAGAAAATTTATTATCTGTTATTTTGGGTTGTGGCTCGAATTCAAGGTTTAGAGACCCTCCTGAGGCACACCCAGCCTCTACAAAGTGGGTACCCTAGGGGATAAACCTGGCGGTTGAGCGTGATTTAGGCCAAATCCCCTCCTTTCACAACCGTTGGCCTAGTAACAGTACATCTTTACCCAAGAGCTTTCATGGGTGATAGTGGTATTATTTGTTTTTTTTCTACACATCTACCCTTATTTTCTATACATATTTCTCAACGTGATGTCAACTGGAAGGACTTCGTAACACATTCTGTTTAGTTGGTTCCATGTCGCGAAGCATGAGGTCTGGCTTTCGTGTAATAGTATAGGTTCCTTCCGATTAACCAATGCAGGTTGTTTTTGATGCAATATGTCACTGCAGTACGATGCGGATGAGACGGTCTCACCTCTAGGCAAAAATATTAATTTTTCATTGTTCATTCCTACCATTGACCACCACACAGAAAACAATGTTTCTTTAGGATTCGAATTTGGTTTTGGCATGCCTCATATGGCACGTCGTTAAAACATATTTCCCTGAATTCCCTGGCAATATTTTTTACAGGTGGGCTGCCGAGTGTCAATGTTAACACCCATAAAAAATAAAATTACTCTAAAATCAGGTGTTTCCACAGTCATATTTGAAGGCATAAACAACGTGCGATCAATTAGAAGAAAATATTAAAAGTAAATATTATCAAAAAGGAGATAATGTCTCATTACAAGCTGTACATATAAACTTAGTAAACAATGTTCACTATCCCCATTTTGAATTTGTGTAATAAACAAACATTTAATATGAAACGGAATATGGAAGAACCAGGGAATAGATACATAGAGGGAACTGAATACTGCTTTGAGAGAGAAAACAAACGTTTAAGTACCTTATTGGGAACAATAATTACTGATAACACTATAAGAGAATAAATCAATACAAGGATCATTCCTGGTATCAATCACTATTGGTCTTCGGTGAAGATCTTTCAAACTATTACATAAATATAAAATAAGGCTAATGGTAAGATAGAAAGGTAAGAGAGAAAATTAGGTTTGGTATAATAATAAACGAAAGGAAAGAGAATATGAGATGAGACTGACAAGGACTGTTAAACAAAAATAATTTTAGGGTAAAATTTATAAATTTATATTTAAATAATAAAAGGGTGGCGAGATTAACTTTATATCGGGTTTTTACGGTTTTTTGGACTTCACAGCTTCGGGGATAAGTTAAAAGTCCCTCCGACCTTGGGGCGTTGGGGGTGGGGAGAAGGTTTTTGTTTTTTTATATCTCGAAAACAGTGGATTTTAGGAAAATATGTTACGAATAAAAATTAAAGCTAATTAGATTTCCTATAAAAGTAGTTATATACACATTTCTCGAACTTTCAACCGTTTTCGAGATATACGTTATGAAAAACGATAATGTTAAAAAAAAGAATCATATTTACCTTTCTTCTTGTCAACAAAGTGCCAGAAACGTTTATATATGATTATATGTATATAAGTTTACATATAACATATTAATAGTTTATATGAAATTCAAACAAATTTAATGCTCTACATCAGGGGTCTCCAAATTAAGGCCCGCTGGCCAAATACTATATAAATAAGCCGCCAGTATCATCAATCCGGCCCGCGACAGTAGTTTGTATGTGTGGACCAATTTTACTTTTAGTAATTATTATAAGGGATTCCAGATGCTCATCGGTTAACAAAGTTGAAACTCTGAGGCTAATGTTTCAACGTCAGCATCAAAAGGATTTTGAAAAATCTTATTTTTATTCGCAACGACTAAGAAACGAGTATCCAAATTTATATTCAAAGCTTAGACTGCAAAATCGACGGAAAACCGAGTTTCATTAGTGTGGCTAAATATTTCACATGTTTTAAAATGTTTGAAACACTTTTTACGCAATTGTGATTGAAACAATATTATTTTCTGCTGGGACGGTTTGATATAAGTGTACAAATCAGGTAGAAGCTGGTTTCCTCATAGCAACCTGAAATTCAGTTCGTGCATATGTTTTGTTGTTAAATCGACGTAGGTAGAATGCTAACTTCCGCAGCCATTAGCTATTTTGTAATTAGGATGGATTACGATGCTTTTCATTCAAACAAATTTCGATCACTTCTCGAATTTAAAAGAAATGCATTACCTTGTGTAACCACAAGATATCTTCAAGTGTCGTGGTCGCAACAACACAGCACAAGACAATAGTGATTGAAGTAGCGGATTTAGCAAGCGCATGCTCGCTCAGGGCGCGTATTTGGCGACCAGTCTAGAAATTATAGATACTGAAAGGAAAATTAAAACGGTGTTGGCCCTCGGAACCTTTGGAAATAATCAGTATGGCCCTAAGAGCTTAAAAGTTCTACATCATCGATTTTGACATTTTTTCTGAGATAGGAGCCTCTACCCTCCTCCCTCACTGTTAGCTCACCTCCCCAGTGGCAGGAACTTTTAGTAAGTTTACTTTCTAACCACTGATAGCAAAGCTGTGAAGTCCAAAATTTTCGCATATTTCATGGACTCTGGAATATGTTTATTAACTGGACTATAGTGGATTCCAATGGGTTGTATTATTGTAGAGGTGTTTGAAAAACGTTGTATGTTGCATTAGGAGTTCCATTTAGGTACCGCAATATGTTAATATTACTTTTTCAACTCTCCTGTTAAGTTGCCTAAAGTAATATATAATGTTATTCTCGCCAAACATTCAAATAAGCTATATTATTTACACTAATTAACTCTAGATTTAATGGAGATTCACGACTCAGTGATTTGACACAGGAGTAATATAATATAAAGACCCTGAGAGATATTTTGTAGCTTAATTGTTGAACTGAAGAAATGATCACCTGGCTCAGTTGGTGGAAATCCTGCCGCTGTAGTTTTCAGGTTCACTGGATCGGAAAATTACCGTAGCTTCATTTATCTGATCACTGTTGAGGCACTGTGTCAGTGGGAGCCTCTTGATTCGAATGGGAAATATTTCGGGGAGGATAATAGTTGAAGGGTCGGGGAAGATTTTTTTATTCATCTTAGGTATTATAGTTTTAAAGTATTATTGTACTTCGTAAACTATTCACAGTGATAAGGTTGTATTAAATATACTAGCTATCGGTATCAAGTAAGGTTTCGAGAACATAACAGGATTCCATGATCTTCAAAAATATTTAAAATATGAATTTCCATCGTTATTGGTCCCTATTTCTAGATACACCTAATTCAAATAAATGACAACCATATTTGATGATACTTCGGGTGTGTCAAACTTTTAACGATTTATTACTCATTCACTAAGATTTCCTAAAAACAAAATTCAGGGTTGGAAGCTACAGTCTCCTAGTACTGTTACAAATCCATTATACAAGGTAGACAAATTTCCATGCACATACTTCAGATTACATATTGAAAACATTATGGAATGCTGTGCTTCAAAGTAAAGTCCATAGTTAGCAACTAATTTCGCCCATCTTTCTGTCAGTAATTGGAATGATGCTGGTACCATTCCTACGTTTTTGAGATAAGGAACTCTTTACATACAATTTTTAACATCCTAAAACTAATAAAAAAATCCGACCTTTTCTTTTAAAAATACACTGATCTAAACCAACCATAATGTGATGGTGCGTTTATCTGGACTATGCACAAGATGAAACATTCCATAGCAGTTGTAATTTTTCCTTGGTCAAATCAGAACGATGTGCAGTGGCATTTTTGCATCACAAAAGCTTGGTTTACTGTTACAGTTAACATTCGAAACTGCGTAAACTCTGTCTAGTTGTTCATAGTAATGGTTTGAGCCCAATATTCGACGATCAACATGCAAGAAACGAGCACAAGATGCAAAACGCCTTCGAAATTATCTCAAACACAAAACGTTGCTTTGTTATCAACCCGATCCAAAGAAAAAATGGAGCAGCATTTCAAACATATAGTTGAAACAAACAGAGAAAATTTATGTTTATACAAACAAATAAAAGATTCAACCATTATAAACAATTTATTTATTTTTATTTGAAGGAGGATTTTTAATCACAACGGTGATACACTGCAGCGAATGATATGAAACATAAATGTCAGGATATTGACTTCAGAAGGAAGATAAAAAATCTGGCTTCATATTTACTGATATTGAAATAAAAAATCAACTTTATTTTGGGACTTACAGTCCCCCAAGATTAATAATAATGCACAAATACTGGTAAAATTGTCGGGCCGTATCTTTTTTCATATTTCTTAATTGCACACATAAATATGATGAGTTGGATGGTACAGATAATAAATACATAGATTATGTAAATTTTATAGATATCTGAAAAGAACAAAATAGGCTCTTAGAAGAAAGCGATCTCTTAGATCTGAAACAAAATAGAATTTTCAATTGTGAGAACGATGAAAACAGTTCTTAGGTGAAAAGTCTTGAAATCTTGCTTCGATACACTTTAACGTATATACTGTTCAAACCCTGAACACATTGTGGTATCCAGGTGCGAGATAGGTCAAGTGCTTTGCATGTTGAATAAAACAATGGAAATGAGCATACTCAAAAAATGGAATTCAAAAGGCATTATTACCAAAATATCAGGCTACTAACTGCTAATGATAGTATTCCTACCATAAAAAAATCTCAGAAGTAATAAACATGATCCACTGAATTCATTATTTATTCCCAGCTGAGAATCTACAACTATTCCTCATAATTATCGTAAGGGTCGTAAAACTTGGCATGAAAATCTCATAGACACCTGCACTAAAAGAATTAGTTTACATGCAATTAACGATAAAAAAAATATGTACATCATTCACGGAGGTAATATTAGCCCGCCACGGTGGGTTACCTGCTCCGGAGCCTCAGGGCGATTGTTAATATTCCACCCTCTTGCCCGAGGGATGGTTCTTAGCCACTCAGGAGAGACTGTGAGCGATTAGGGGGCAGGTAATTAGCTGCCACTGTGCAGGTAAGGGCATCCGCAGGTGCAACTGTCGCCCGGGGCATCGCGTATGAATATGGCATCAAGGGTATGAGGTCCTCTGCACGGGAGCAGGTGCGTCAGGTTTACCTGGGGGTGTATGGATATTGTAAGCAGGGCAGGGGGTAAGGGGTATCTTTAATGCATGAGCGAGAAAACGAAAGCTTGTAGTGGTAACTCATTAGAGGGAAGAAGTAGCCCACCAGGCTGGATGGAATGTGCACGACTTACGGAGTCTATGATTTTTCAATGATCGAACTTGCAACCGTTGGTAGTGTTTAACGAATTGCAGGAGTAAATAATAAAATCCTTCCTTTTTCTAGATACAATAGAACCTCACTAATTCGCCTCCCACTATATTCCCGATATAATCCCTAACAATTCAGTAAAATTATACATTTCGGTATGCAAAAGATCGGATAGATTTGATTATATTGCTGGTGTGCTTATGTACTGAAATCTAAGCTTTGGATCTAGAAGCGACACAACTCGTTAATTGATAGCGTCAAAACTTTCGACTACTTCTACGTTTCACCAAAATATCTGTTTCACGGTTGGTTCTAAAGGTTAAATTCAAAATTAAACTAAACTAATTATTAAACTATATTCTTTAATTATTCAACTTATATTCAAAATTAAACGAAACTAAATTTTCTGCAATTTTTGCAGAAAATAAGCTTTGTAGCTAGACTAACACACAAGCTTTCAAATTTTCATAATTTTCCCAAAAAGTGGCGTGTTTTTACGGTTTTGCTCTATATGTCCTTAAAAGCGACGTTTTGAGCGCACTTCATTATGAACTATTTTAAAGCTAAACGACAAACCTTACACAATGCAGTGTTATTACGACCAATGCGTCTATGTATAAATAGCTAGAGTTAAAATGTATCTATGCAAGTATATTAGTTTTTTACTATATATACGTTTCTTTTTCCTTTATTTAATTTTTTTGTAATTGTTAATATATAACTTTTAAGATAATCATAATATACTTTTAACTATGTAAAACAGGCGTTGTTTTGTAATCTTTAGTTAATCCGACCTTTTGGCCATCCGCCCTACCCCTTGGTCCTTTAGGAGTGGCAGTAATGAGATTCTACTGTTCTTTAAAAAAAGAATAGCGTTATTGTGTCCAATAAACCATAGGTAATCTAAAACAACTTTACAAAATCCAACCTTCTAAAATGGAATAATAGCAATCAAAAGAGGATCATTTCCAGACGTTCTGATTCATTATGTATCACCTTATACTTTTCTTCATTATTTGGAAGAACTCTTCAAAAGTAATAACATTATCTAACAAAAACGGAATAACTATACAGCATAACATGAAGCAGAATCTATTCAATATGATATTAATGAGGCATTGCTTGATAAAGTTCTTAGAAAATTTATATAAAATACACACACACACACACATGCCATACATTTGATTGGTATATAATTCTAACTGATTTTCAAATTCAATTTCCCAATTAGATGAGAAAAAAAAAAAAAAGTTCCTTCTGCTATTACAATTAATAAATCGCATGACCAGACTATCGAAAACGTTACGGTGGATCTTCGAACTCACTATTTCTCTGTGATCAATTGTATTTAGGACTTCCCAGAACTACACACCCTAACAATCAAATCATGCTCAAAATATAGGGAGACAAAACTTGAAATTTTATTTATTAATATGCGTGCAACATAAGGTTTTTATTGATAACTGAAAAATCTTTAATTAATTGCTAATGTTATCCAAGTGCTTTACTTATTAGAGCCACTACGGTGGATACCAGTAAATGATTAAAAAGTTACGATTTCGTAAATATTTAAAAAAAAAAAATTGTTTTTTTAAAATTTAAATCGGCATGAAAATTTCTCAAACAAAGCATAAAGATATACGTTGACTTACTAACATTTATACGAAAGATCAAATTTGACAAAATGTCTAATGGACAGCGGAGGTAGTTCTTGTTGGCTAGATGCTTTTTTTCTTTTTTTTTTACTTTTGTTTAAATATGTTTTGTTATATTATTACGTTATGTTTCAATAACTAATCGTGATAAACTTTGTACTTTTATATTCATACTTTTAGTATGCCTATAAGGCATGGAACATGTAAATATACAAAGAAACTGTTCTTATATGAGGGTACCATATAAGGAAAAGAATTTAAAAAGAAAAGAAAGATATGTATATATACATACCTTTATATAAGTATATAGGTTTCTTAAGATGCCTCAGAATTCTAGATCCTTTGAAAAATTTATATATAAATGTTTCAAAGGATCTAAAATTCTGAGACATCCTAAGAAACCTATTTAGAAAACTTCCTTTCACAGCAGGACTACCTCCTTTCCTGCAGAGCGAGATCACTGGCTCGGAACGGCCGGGAACTTGTGAATGAAGGACTCAGAAATACAACAATAATTACAACTCTAAATAGGTTGAATAGCCGAGGATTTGAAGGGCCACTGTACCTTAAAGGAATCTCTGGGCCACCCTTTGGACCAACGGCCGAATCCTTTGACTGGAGTACTAAGACTCTTCGCCTTACCGGATGCACATGCCACCCCGAGACCATTGTCCGAGGAGGAGGCGGTAGAAGTCAAGAAGTGGGAGGAGGGTTTGGCTAATTGTGCGATGAGCTATTGGCGGGAGAAGACACCTGGAGCGGGCCCTTTTAAACTGATATAATTGGACGTTAAAGTGTCCTCCATTGTGCCAAGAGCCTTCCCGCTATATGGTGTCTATTAGTCAAGGGCCCTATTGCTCCCTTCACAGCCTCTCGCCGGCACAATATCCCAGGCCCTACAGCTGCTGCCACGATTCTATATCTTCGCCGAGTTATATTGTCCTTGTATCTTCCAGGTCGTGGCCGAGTACTCTTGTATAGTGAGAGAACTCTTATAAAAGTGGCCGAAGGAAATCTGTCAAGATTAATAGGCTCCTTCGGCTCTCTCACCGGTTGTAAGAGCAAGAGGCCCTACCTCAAATTTTCCATGAAATGTTGCTAAACGACAATAGATATAACATATGAATGACTTGACTTTCAATGATGTGAAAAAAAAAATATGAACCTCCTCACACTAACTACAAAAGGCTCTACTTCTATAATAAAATCTGTGATACTATTCAGTGTCTCCTGGGGTGCCATGTTATATTATCTTAATTTAAGTACTTTATGTGAAAAACAAAACAAAGCTAGATATATGAAACTTATCTATTAGCATTAATAAAATAACATATATGACTTAGCAATTTAGGCTTATAAATTTAAGTTTTCAAAATTCTTACAAAAATCCATAAAAACAATTATTTAATCGTCAATGAACACGATCCTAATATATACATTTTTTTTTTCGTAATTTTTTTAGTTTTAGTTTTTAATTATCTTATTTTTTTTCTGGTATGTTTTTAGCTACAAATTTACTTAGTTTCCTTATTTACAATGTAATTTCTACTAACTCATAACTTCTCTTTTGATTAAATCTTTTATTTTACTGTAATTTAATTTTAAAACTCTCTTTACATACAATAAAGTAAATTCATTGTATACCATAACTCCTATTGTTTATTAACCCTATTTTTTTAGATTATTTAAAAATTATTTATTAACCTAATTATTTTTCTTTTCTCTTTTTATTTATCTTTGTATTAGAATTATTTTTGTTTTAGCCGTGATGATGGCCATCAATGTTGGCCGAAACGTTGACAAATAAATATGTTTCTTTATATAAAAGATTGCTTTTTTCTTTTTTTTTTACTGATTCCCAACAACATCCTACTCTATATTTCATCCAGTCAACCAACAAAATTGTATCGATTCTCGATACAGGAATAAGTACCAAAAACTTGACTTACCTTTAAACAATAAATGACTTTAAAAAGTAATTTATATAAGAGCTAAAAAATTAAACCAAACCTATTACTATTATTATTTAAAAAACAAAAATGATTCAAGAAATAAATTAGTAAACAGCAAATAGCATTTAATTATCTGCATAATATTTTATATAAATTAACTACAAATCAAACCATGTAGAAACAAATAATTTATTTTACAAATTCTTGTTACATTTTTTAAAAATAATCTTCATTCCGGAACACCAAAAATTCTCTAAGGATAACAAAAGGTACGATAAAATAGTACTATTGCTTGGCTACATTTAAGTTGTTAGTACTTCAGCATTGGCAGTTTAATGTTCTAATTCTATTTCTTTCACTAGCAAATAATATAGCTCCAACAACAGGAGGTTTAGATTGCAAATGCAATGTTTGATTATTGAAGAGCATTGTTTTAAATTCGGCACCAAAAAGTTGATCTAGTACTTACAAAATTTGTAGAGTATTAAAGATGAAAAAAAACATTTTGTACCTTTAACGAGAATCGACAGCTCTCTAATGTCTGTGTAAAAAAATGGTCCTCTTGACCGTCAATGCTCATAACGTCGATGAGATTGCCAATTCCGTTATGTGCAGGTTTCGTTTTAAAATAAAATTCCGCCTCTAACGAAAAACCCGACGCAAATTCTGCTTGGATCAGGTTTTGACAAAACACTTCTGTGATTTTAGCCCAAAAAATAATAATACTTGTACATCAAAGAACATTTTGTATTTAATGTCACAGAAGGTGCTAAGATGCCCATAGCGGAATTGACAATCTCACCGACGATATATGTCTATTTTGTTTCCGCTTCACTGTGATCCAGTTTTCTACAGGAAATTTACAAATTAAATAGCTTAATCCTTCTGAGCGTCTACGCTCATATGTTCTTAATTTTTTTCCTCTTACCTGAATGTATTTTTTATTACCAAAAGAGAGTAATTTATACAGGTTGAGTACCAGTTAGTGTAAAATTTTTTTTGGGTGAAATTAGATCAAAAATGTAGAAGAATGCCGCAAATCTCACCTTTCTATTCCAAACCGTTGCCGATATACGATAAATCAAAGACTTTTTTGAGGAAACAACGTTTTTTTTGTGTTTAAGTATTTTTCAAACTTTGACCTCGTTTTCGGATTTAGCATTAAATTTTCCGTAAGAGCAGAGTACATGTAACTTTGAATTTTACAAACTTGTATTCGTCGTAAACCCACGACTTCCTGTCCAATAGTATCCTTCAATGATATTCCACTAATCCCTGTCGAACAGATCCACTACCTAAGACTCCACTTGAACAACCGTCTTACTTGGAATCCACATACAAGACTAAAGCAACAAGAAACTACTCGTCGTTACAGACTACTTTAACATTTACTAGACAAACGATCAAACCTCCCAATTCATTACAAAAGACTTATTTACATGACTGTTAATTAGACCTATCTGGACGTACGGAGTTGAGCTTTGGGGCTCTACTAAACCATCCAATTTATCTCGTATCCAATCCTTACAATCCAAAATCCTTCGAAAAATCCTAAATGCCCCTCAGTTTGTCACCAATAAGCTTATCCATAATGACCTCAATGTTCCATATGTTGCTGAGTTAGCCCAAACCAGATACCTATCCTTTCATAGTAAGCTTCATAACCACTCAAATCCATTAGTTTCTCATCTTGCTTCCCACTCCATTCCCAATAATCCTCCGAGGAGTCTGAAAAGAATATGGCCTAGAGATCTTCTATTGTGTAGAATTTTATTGAAGTGCTACTGATGAGTAGTTCAAGTTTTTAAATGTCATAGTAATCGTTATCAGCTCATTTACTTGATGTACATATTTGCATAGTTGTAAATTTCAATAAATTGATATTTATAAAAAAAAAACTTGTGACCTAATTCGAAAGCATACAAATATAAACCAACAAATACATGGACAAGTAGAAATGCCTTCACCTGGAAAAGCAGACTGATCTGCCCATAAAATTTACCTCAAAAAATAGTATTCTTCAACACAATCTGCATTCAGAAGCTAACAGCAAAATTGAGGTCTATGCTCATCACCATCGGGTTTTAAACATTACATTGAAAATCTAATAAAATAAATCATAAATAATAATAATAAATCATTAAATGTAATAACATACGATCCTTTGATCTGGAGTCGAAAATTCACAATTCTCCTTTATTTTCTATTAAACAATAATTTTTTTCTTTGCTTTTTATTCCAATGAAGAGTTTGTTATATCTAAAATGCACATTTCCATTAAGGGATTGTCATGTTTTATTTACACAAGTAACTGATTTGTATGCCAAATGAATACGCCATGTTTTTTCGGTTTTAAAAGTAAATTTCTCCATGAAATTGAAACAGAAGCATTACTTTCAACTTTCATTCGAAAGCCGATTAAATTTTCATGTTTTTATGAGATTTGTAGTTTTGTGAATAGGTTTTTCGAAAATCGGTGAGTGTTAAAGTAATGTAGGACATTGTAACTTCCCTAAATAAAGTGAAGACTAAGCTGTTCTTTAGGTTGCAAGATTGTAAAAGTCAAGGATACATGCACTCTTACTTTAAAGTGCTGACACTGAATCAGTACAAATTAATATTTTTGAATGTGCACTGTTGACGGATGAGTAAAGAGCTGTAGAAATCTCCTGTAGAAACCTTTGTATTTTCGAAAATGTCATTAATGAGCAAACGGCTATAGAGTTACTATGTAACATAATACAATGAAAATACAAAAAAAATTAATATAACATTATCAGCATGATCAGTCATCTTCAAGATGGGATGTAGAACAATTTATAACATCAATGTAAGATGGGAAGGATCACCTTCATAAATGCAATGGTCTCAGCACTTAAAATTTATTTAAAACGTTTCGCCCCAAACAAGCATCATCGGCTATTCTAACCCAAAAACAGAAAAATAATCTACTGTATTACTCATACATATTTAACATCACAGACATCCTTTATTGAAAACTAAAAACAAAAGTTAAATTTGTAGGTAGACACGCGGAACTCAACTAATTGCAATTGAGGATTATTGAATTAAGAAGAGGTGGTATGACACAAAGGCTAATTGAGAGCGAGTTAAACCGCTACAGTGTTGTTAAAAATTTAGGACCAGAGCATTGCGGGAAAATAAAAGAACTGGAAGGCCTCCAGGATTTTCCAGCAATAAACGCGCCATTTTAAGAGAAGTATCAAAAATTGGTGCTTCTTCAGCCCAGATTTTGAAACAATTTAACCTTAGATGTGATGCCAGTTTACTATGGAAATGGAAAGCTGAGACACCCAGAACCAAATGTGGCTGTCCTAAATGTGTTTTTCAGCGAACTGGGAGTTGAAAGTGATGTTTTTTGAGTTGTGTTTTTCTTATAGATTTAAGAGATTTTAAGCATCTGGTACCAGCTATCCATTTCCTTAACAAACTGGTATCACATCCGAAGTTAAATCACTTCGAAATCTGTGCATAAGAAACACCATTTTTTGAAATTTCACTGAAAATGGCGCGTTGGAATCCTGAAGGCAAAAACGCATTGGAGCTGTTCAACTCGCGTTCAATTTGCCTTAGTGCCACACCACCAGTATTTAATTCAATAATCCTTTGCTGCTCAATTGCACTTAGTAGAGTCCCGCGCGGCATGTAAAAAATAATAATAATAATAATAAATGGCACTAACCGTCTCTTTTTAATTTAAAAAGGTGAACTGAATTGACAATCTAGCACAAACATAAAATATATTAAAAATTAACATTTATCAATACCCTAAGTTCATATTTATTCACAAAGTAAATAAGACTTGTTTACATGTTTTGTTGAAGACAAGATTATAAACCGAGACAATGGCATTTAAATGCTCTCTGATGTTTTTTATATGCAATTAAGTTCTAAATAATACTTGGGTAATGTATTGTTTTAGAAATTTTAAAATTTCTCAATTCTATCTATTGAGCTTATTCTTATTCATAGGACTGTATTTTGACTGTTAATTGGTTACAGTTAAAATATATTTTTTTAATATGAGGGCGGGGTTTAATAGAAATTCAACGAAATTTAAACTTTTGATAATTGTTAGCACAAATTGAAAATTAAAATATTGAATTAAAGGTTCCAGAATTAAAAAAAAAAAAAAAAAATAAAAGAAATGAGAGGGAGGTACTATGAGGAAGAGTAAGCTTCTATGCCCATAAGAGCCAGAAAGGCTGACAAAGAAAATATTCATGTTTTTTGACAAACATTCTAAAACCCAAACTACATGGTTCAAAGAAGTCAAAGCAGACTTAGTGGAGATGGGTATTGGAGAGGAAGATGTAACAAACAGAGACCAGATGAGAGACAAAATTCAACGCTTTGAGGGATTTGAAATGAAGAAGATAACAGGAGGAGCAGTGTGGACAGAGGACCAAAGTGAGCAGCCTAGACAGAGGATGAAGACATACTGGCAGAAGAGGAGGAGGATAAACGCAAAAGAAGAAATGTACATTGTACAGTACTTATTAAACGCAGTACCTAGAAGGCCAAAATCGAAAAAGAAAAAAGAAATTATATAAATTTCATTAGACGGAATATGTAACTGATTAAAACAATTACATGTTTGTTTTGTTTAAATAGACAAGGTGTAATGTGAGGAGAAAATTATTATATTATAACACTCAATATTTTATTATTACGCTCATTATTTTGTTTAAAAGAGTAAAGAGTTACTTTGTTTAAGAAATAAAAGGTTAAATTGTATTTTGAAATTAATAATTATATTTTTTTTAAAACATATTTAAAAAAGTAGTGTTGTAGTTAAAATATTTCTATGATTTTGATAAATTGGTTTAATAACAAATAATAAAAAATCAAAATATATTTTAAGAGACTATATAGTCGATTAAAAATATTTAGTCATTGAAAGAGAAGGTGTAGATTAAGAAGGCACTGAAGTATGAAAAAAGTTTTTTCAGTTTTATTTTTTTAATTAGTTTTCCATTTGTTTTTTCTATACTAAATAAATATTTATATGAAATTTAATAATCAAGAGTTTCCTCATTATTTATGGTTTATATAATAATTAGTAATTAATAATATATGTAAAATATTACAATGTTCCATCTTATGAAAAATGAGAAGTGTTCCACCTTCTTCAGGCTTAATATAAATGTATTTTTTAAAACGATGAAATATACTTTTTTAATAGCGAAAACTATCGGAAGCCACTTTAAATAATCTTCCTAACATCATTACAATCACTAATATAGAAGGTAAAGATTGTTGAGACGTGTATAACAGGTAAGTAATCGGTTTACAAGTGTTCCACAGTCGCCCAATTATTGGGGAAGAGCCCCCTTCTTCGGGGGCTGGAGGACTGCAGCTGTCCCCAATTGACCTGACCCAATAGCCAATGCCTTCCCTAACAGCCATTGGCCCTCACTGTCCTCGACCCCTCGCCCGTGAACGGATTAGGCGGAGAATGGCCACATTCTTGAGGTGTCGGTTGGCCAGACCAATATATCTCTCCTCTACAATGGACCACTCCTTCGCCCTAACAATATCTGTTTCTTCCTTATACCATATTCTATATGTCCTCCCACCGGCCATCCGTTATGAAGGTTTTTTTTCAATGTGCTCTGGCTATCCAGAGTTGGCTGCACACAATCAACGGATTTCCTCTTCAAGTTAAACTGCCCTATACAAAAATGCTACAAAAGAATATCTTATACGTCACCATAGGCGAAACCGAGCTGAAGAACTACAAGAAGTTAACATGGGAGTATGATAAGTGTAGTTGACGGATCTACGAAGGTTCAAAATGGAAGGAGGGGTCCAGTAAAATCACATATGGAAGCGAGGATAATTGAAATTCTCACGTCATCTTTCTCATTTAAATTATATAAGAATATAATAAGAGGATTGTAGTTGACAGTATTGTCCACTCTTCTGACTAAAGGTAGGCAAGGAATCTCGAAACGTCGGAACTCCATAAGAAGTTTTTTTCATTCTCCTGACTGCAGCAAAGACAATCTTCTTCTTATCAGTATCCTAATTGATCAGCCGAACTTCGTACCACTTAACAGTCAAGGAATGTCGTGATACTGATAACTCAGAAACCTCCGCTGATATGCGTCCTCAAAGTTTTGTCGCAACATGATGGACGGTTTAGGAAGGTATAAGAGACTTAATACAAATATTCATTTTTATTCATATAAATAACTCAAAAACAACCTTCGAAGGTATGCATCCAACCATTCCTTAAAGTTTCGTCGCAACCGGATGAACGGTTCACGAAGGCATAAGAGACATACAGGCGAACATTCATGTTTAATTTTATAGATAATTAATATACAAAAATAATAGTGCCACTGTTTTACAGATCTTCCAGGATTTGACGATTTTTCGAGGCCGAAGGACATCCTTGGCCACTCTCTCCTTCCACAATTAGAATTAGTTTTTGTCCTTAAGGATGCTGTTTTAAGATGGCGGAATTTTATTAGTTTTTTTTTTGGTCCTTAAGGATAATATGTTTTAAAGGTATTTAAGTTATCCGAAGGATAACTTCCGCCATTGCCGTCCTACAGGATACTGTTTTAGAAAATTTAACGATTTTTAAATGGTGTACTTCCGCCATTATTGTCCTTAAGAGGACACTTTTTTTAAATATTCGACGTTTTAACTGTTTTTAAGATGGTGGAAGGATATTCCGACTTTGTTATCCCATTCTACGGGGGCTGGAGATAGTTTTTCAACGCTAACGACCCATTAAAATATATAAAAATTAATTTAATTATTTAAAAATTTAAATAAAACCTAATGTGACGGGGTTGAGGGGATCCAAACACATTTTACCCAATCGCAAAAAGAGGAAATGGGATTCTAATCAAAGGAAAAACACGTTAATTAACTAACGGACGTCCCTTAATTATTCATAAATACTTCGCCTGAAAGAATAATAAGAAATCAAATCTTGAATAGAGTTTTCGTTCTAGACTCTAAAAAAGACAAAAATAAAAATATTTGTGATGATGATTCTATTGTTCACTGTGAGATGTAATTTAAGTGAAAAAATGGTCAGGTAAATAAACACGTCCAAGTTTTTAAACAAAAAAATTTATATTTGGCGTGCAGACGTTTCGACCTGCCTTGCAAGCCTTCATCAGGGTCTGTCTGACCTGCCTTGCAGGTCTTCATAAATTTTAAAAATATTTGTGTATTAACTTTATTTATCCATGCCAGTCAAAAATATAAATAGATAGTTGGTTGCATGCATGACATATGTAAAAATGAAAAAATTTGTAAGGTTAGTATATAACATTGTGTTTACAACGTACCAACGAGCTTGTGTGGTATGTCTAAGAGTTTTTTTTTTTTTTTTTAAAGTCTGCAGTACAATTTCATTTTTAAGTAATTAATTGTACAAGAAGAGGATTATAAAAACAAAACAAAAAAATCAATGCGAATATTAAAAAAGAAAATACGTTATCAAATTTAAAGTTGCTTAATTTATGGAGGGATATGTCAGCTCGACCTGAAGTACAACATAAATCGGTATTGAAACTATACTTCTCTGATCCACTGGCAGTTTGTGTAGCAAAGGTTTTTTTTTATTTTTTATTTATTAATTTATTTTTTCAAATTTTGCCTCCTTACATTTGTTATATTTGTGATTTGCTGTGTTCATTTGCTGCGTTACCAAAAACAATACCGTAGTTAATAAAATTGTATTTAAAAAAATACTATATAAAATGTCTCCATCACCGTTGAATGTCTTAATTGAGAACTCACATACTTTCCAACAAGAATACCTTTCCTCTTTCCAAGAGTAATTTTAAGCATTTTAAGAGTACACAAATAAACACTTAACGAATGATGTGTGAAAGACGAGGTAATGGAATAATGGTAGGAAGAAGGGAAATAAGAAAAATGAATTTATATTCCATTCTGATCACACAATTACAATGCTATAGAAAGTTCACCAGCGCGTAACAAACACAAATTCGTTCAGAAATAATAGGGGGAGGTACCATAGCTATTTTTGCGTTTTTATATTTTATTTTTTTGTCTGCTCAGGAAATAAGACATATGAAATTTCAAACGTTGATAAACCGGATATGCAATTCGAAATTGGACATGCAGTTCGAAATATATAAAAATATGTGATTATGGAACAATAAAAATAACTCAAATTGATTCCAAATGCTTTAAAATATATACAATATGCAAATATTGGAAACATGCAAATGCATATATTCCACAACCCTAGTCACAACCTCAAGAAAAACCAAATACTGGTTTCCAACGAAGTCCTTGTGTATAAGTATAGCTTGATTTCAACAACTTAATTTAAACATTATTGATTACTAATCTCAAGATGCAACGCCTTTTAAGTTCCACCAAACGCAAAGCATCAATTTTTTTATCTCAAGTATTCATAGGAACTTAAGTGCGGCAGTATTTCCAAGGATTACAGAATCCATATATGGAACAAATTTCTTCGGCGGCCTCCTTTGTGCTAAGATCTTTTTTCTTCTTACATAGCACGTGTGTTTTTATAATTTAAATGACCCCATAAAGACAGCTCAAGTCGCAATGGATTAAAGGATTACTCAAAGTAAACATTAACATAAATAGTAAGAACAAAAACTTTCGTACAGGATTACATAAGAGAAACGGTTTTAAAAGCTGTTTTAATGCACCACGACTTTTGTAACAACCTTCTACCATTAAAATAAAGCATGTGCTTCAGTTTTCAATAATGTGGAAATTACCAAATATTATGAAGACATAATAAAATTAAAAATTTACGAATAAACTATTTATTACTAATGTTTTGCGATTTTCCCTATAATTAAAACGCAAACACACTATTTCTTTTGCTAAAAATGATCCATTTTTAGGTATCGTTACATAAGCATGTCTCCATCCCCTACGTGCGCCCAGAATATATTTTATCGATTCTAACCTTGTTCCGATTTATTTCAGTGTTTTTTGTCGCTACTTTTTGAGGGAAAATGTTATTCTCCTTCATTTCATAGTCCAGTAAAATAAGGCTCCGAAAGTCCGTTTTCAAGAAAAAACTGCCGAACTTTTATTCTCAACGAATCTTTATGTTTTTTGGGGTGCTCAATCCGAATCTTAAGTTTTCTACCACCGCAGACCTCGGTTTCATACCCAAAATCGCAAAAAAAAAACGCCCAAAATATCGGTTATTTTCGGTATTTTACCTATAACACGAAAACGAAGCATTTATCGAAGAAAGTCTTTAAATATTAATTACAGCTGGAATTATTATCTACGAAATGAAAAAAAAAAAACTACTCCGAAATCGGACCATTTACCGCGCAGCTATGATCTTGGGAAAAAGTGTAGAAATTGGACAACTGGTGGCACCATTTCTCCGCAAAAACATGTTTGTCGTACTTTTTTGTCTATAACTCCGAAACTATTTCTCCAATTCAAAATTACTTATTTATTACTTTTATTTACTTATTTATTATTAATTACTTTTATTCTCAACGAATCTTTATGTTTTTTGGGGTGCTCAATCCGAATCTTAAGTTTTCTACTACCGCAGACCTCGGCTTCATACCCAAAATCGCAAAAAAAAAAAAAACGCCCAAAAATACCGGTTATTTTCGGTCTTTTACCTATAACACGAAAATGAAGCTTTCTTCGAAGAAATTCTTTAAATATTAATTACAGCTGGTATTATTATATTATTACCTACGAAATGAAAAAAAAAAAAAAAAAAACTACTCCGAAATCGGACCATTTGCCGCGCAGCTATGATCTTGGGAAAAAGTGTAGAAATTGGACAACTGGTGGCACCATTTCTCCGCAAAAACATGTTTGTCGTACTTTTTTGTCTATAACTCCGAAACTATTTCTCCAATTCAAAATTACTTTTTTCATCTTAAAGCTAATTAAATTTGCCATTGGTCTACTAAATATAGAGTCTTAATAATGTCCCTTAAATGCACGCTAAAAAACCGCATTGTTGTGAAATCCACGTTTGTTTGCACATTTTTCACTTAACTCCAAAACTATTCGTCCGAATCAACATTTCATCTTTCTATCTAAAAGCTGGTCAGATTATTTATATTTATATATAATACAATATATTTAATTAATATTAAATCCCATGAAATACCCACGCTAGCATGCTAAATATGTATATTTTGGCAAAATATGACAACTATGACATGTTTAGTTATAGAGGATTAAGTACGACATACATGTTTTCGCGGAGAAGTGGGACTGACCGCCAGTTGTCCAATTTCTACACTTTTTCCTAAGATCATAGCTGCGCGGTAAATGGTCCGATTTCGGAGAATTTTTTTTCATTTCGTAGGTAATAATTCTAGCTATAATTAATAATCAAAGACTTTCTTCGAAAAAACCTACGTTTTCGTGTTATAGGTAAAATAACCGATATTTTGGGCGGTTTTCTGCGATTTTGGGTATGAAGCCGTGTATAGATTTCGGGTATGCCGTGGTAGCAAACTTCAGATTCGGATTCAGCACTCCAAAAAACATCAAGATCCGTTGAGAATAAAAGTTCGGCAGTTTTTTCTTCGGTAAACCCTTATTTTACTGGACTATCAGGAAAAACTCTAAATCCCCGTTCAAAGTAATCTTAACTTCTGTTTATCTTCTCATATTAAAATCAGAATTAAGAAAATATTGAAATGGAAATAAGAAAATATGAAAACTGTGATATACTTTCTCAGATTTATTTTTAGATCGATGTTTGATTGAATTGATAATACAATCTATCTTACTTTATGGCAATAAGTAATATGGACGACATCCTAGAATCCATTAACAAAATATGTATACTGAAATTTTCTCACTTAAATTGATACAACAAATATAAATATATAAAACACCAAATTCATGTAGAAATTAATCTTCTTAACTTGTATACCACTTTTACACATTAGAGAAGAGGAAATAAGAAGACATGAATTTATAAAACACTAAATCTTTTATGAAACTAATGCTGTTAACTTCTGTTTTACGTATTTACATTTAAGAAGACTAAATATCAATACAACACAATCCAAGTCGAAATTGTGGAAGTAATTGTTTACATGTGAGGATATAGGAATGAACTATCGATAAATGTAAACTCGAAGTGAAGCATAAGGATCGAACTGGTCGGTGTTGTGTGGGCAATTAAGTGGTAATGCCACTGGTTCAGTAGTTTTTGCGGTTAGTTATCACAAACGAAAAATGGCTGGTCCTTTTATATGTAAGTATAGATAAAAAATAGGCTTCGTAATCTTTCCTTATTCCACAGGGAGAAGAATCGATGTATAATAATTAAATAATTAGGTCACAAACCAACAAATCCCTAGTCTAATGGAATATGCCTTGGCTAACGAATATGGGGACGTAAACACAAAGAATAGTGAAGCTTTCAGACTAGTTAATAAAAAAAAACATCTTGTCTGTCAGTATACTTGCAAAATAATGAAAGCTACCAAAGATACATTTTCAGCTAAACATTGAACTTAATGATTGAAAATTGTATTACTATTAAAATCGACTAAAAAAATTACGAGTCCTATCTCTCATTACGATGGAGGATAATTGAAGGATTCATAAAGGTTGAGCTGAAACTGAAGCTGTTGGGAAAGTTGAAACGTGCAGTGAACATCAGCTTCGCCTTGCCATAAGGTCAATGAGAAGTCAGTTCCATTCAAAAAGATCTTGCAACCATCATCATTCCATAAAATTTACAAATCTTAAGTATACTTTCAAATATTACTAAGATTAGTTACCTCCCCCCCCCCCAATCCGGAAACGTATTTAATATTGCGTAATTCCAATGAAATAAGTAGAGGAATGCGGTTCCATGCCTTACAGGCATGCAGGCATACTACATGTATTACAAAGTTAGTACAAAGTTTAGCAGGATTAGTTAATGAAACATAACTATATATATATATAAGTGATCTTATCACTTTATGAACCTATTTGAAATGAGTCAGTTAATAATTAAATATTAGATAAGATAAAAAAGAAATAGGTATTGATAATTTTTATTTTGTAATTTCAATATTACAAACAATTACAAATATTAAAATAGCGACAGTATATTACTGACAATCATATAACAATTACATTTATGTTTATTTTTACATAAGTTAATGATGTACAGAAAAACAAATATTAGAAGAATCATATATTTTTCAAGTTGATGTTTCAATTCTAGACAAACAACACTCTGGGTCTGAGGAACTATTACAAAAACACTACAAAACAGGAAAAAAACAATCTCCTTTTAAACCTATTTTTAACAAACAAAATTCTTAAAATAATAGAAAAATAGGATAAAAATTTTGAGCAGTCTCACTTATTAAAACTTAATAAATATCCACTAGATATTTGGCAATAGCAAGCGAAATTATCAATAAATGCAAACAAACAAAAATATATACAATCAAATAATTAATGTATTAAAACAAATTCTAATGACTTAAACATGAATATGAAAAACTGACTTTAATAATTCGTAATCTAAAATAAATATGTCAACAAAATTTTGAAAGTTCAAACTGTTTTAATAGTCAACATCCTTGACTGTATAAATTCGGAAAGAACCACACACTTTTTTTTTAATGAAAAAACAATTCAGATCACAAGAGCGAGCCGACCGGGCTTGTTACTTCGAGTAGAAGGAATCTCCCGTGGACTCGTCTTGTTCGGAGGTGTCATCCTCTTCAGGATCGAAGTCGTCGTAGAAGTCGTTAAGCTCGATGGACGGGTCCGGCTCTGTCTTCTGCGGCCGCGAAGCCCTCGTGTAATCCTCAAGGGTAATGGGCACCTTCACACCGTCTTTCTCAGCCTCGTCTCTGCTGGCCATTACCTACCAACACACCAACACTCTTCCATGAGGACTATCATAAGAAAAATTACTTAACTATTTCCCTATCAATTATTAAGCAGATCAATGTTGGCTCAATTACCCAACTGAATTAAAAAATAAATGCAAGTTTTTATTTCATTAAAAAAGGTCCAAACGTAATACGGACATGTGTCAAACATGCAATCCCCGAACAAGATTTAAGACAAGAAACTGTCGCTGTTTCTGTATGAAATATATAACTCATGGAGTTATAAGACAAATGGAGAGGCTCTTCCCGTATTTTTTTCAGTGAGGAGTGTGGCCAAAACACCAACCGGCCACGCCCATTTTACCACCTGCGACTTGCATCCTATTTGGGATAGGGTATTTCCCCATTTTTAAATAGAAAAATAACGTTTTGGATCGGACGAGTAGTTTTGGAGTTATGGCCAAGTGAGGAAAAAAACTAGGATTACACAACAATACGCGTTTTTTAGTGTCCATGCATGTGTATTTTACGGAACTTCATCAACATTTTGTATGTGGGGTATAATAGTAAAACTAACCAGCTTTTATATGGAGAAAATAAGTTATGGATCGAACTGATAGTCTCGGAGTTAAACGTGTTTACGCGGAGAAATACTAGATGAATGGTTTGAGCGCGATAGTTTTGAAAACGCTAACGATTACGTCATTTATTTAAGGTATATCATCACCTACTGAATGTAATTTAGCAGTTAATGTAGATTTTTCGTTCATATCTAAATTTCATTTATATCTTGTGTATGTTACGACGTGTTAAATATATATAAACATATGATATATATTATTATAGGGAATTTGATACTGTACCAGTTTTATCCCCATCACCGAGTATCTAGAAGACAAAAATACACAAAAAACATGAGTGAAAAACAATTATTTCGAAAATTACAACTTTTACGGAGCCGGTAGCACGAAAACGATCCAGTTTTTGGCA
Organism: Euschistus heros; assembly: GCA_003667255.2. Taxonomy (NCBI): domain Eukaryota; kingdom Metazoa; phylum Arthropoda; class Insecta; order Hemiptera; family Pentatomidae; genus Euschistus; species Euschistus heros. The sequence continues at coordinate 1,242,080 of RCWM02000051.1, read as the reverse complement.
AAAACATTTATGACCACACTTGTAGAAAATTTAATAAGCTTTAATTTTGTGCTAGAAAAGTTTTTCAATGCGACGTATTATCTTTGAGTTATAAACGAAAAACCTAAAAATGGAGAATCTAAAGCCCCTCTCCTCCCCAGCGGCACGGATTTGTTGGGACTTTATTTGTTCTTGTTCGGGGGACCATCCCCTACACTTTCCTGAAAAAGTTGGAACTAGTATTTTTAGTTCCTCTGATTTCCTATTTTTGTTCTAGATTGACTGGACTATATATATTATATCGATATTATTTTTACATTGAGATGTAGGGGTCACCTTCATTTTCGAACCTTTAAAATATGAAATACATCGTATAATTCCAAAAGTTATAAGGCACATATGTCAAGAATAAAAATATTCCAGATATCCTTATGTTTCAAATGTTGCTCATTAGTCCAGAACACGTCATAAGCTCCATAGCCAATCAAACTCACTAGTACATAGGAAAAGATAGTTAAAGATGCGCAAACAGAAACACCACATCAAGTATACTTTAATGCGAGCCAAAGTTTCGATCTGACTTACAGGTCTTATACAGGGTCACCGAACCACACTGGAGAGGAGACGAATGATGACTGTATGCCGATATTTGTCCGATGGAGTCATAGTTCGCCTCCTCTCCAGGGTGGTTCGGTGGCCCTGAAGAAGACCTGCAAGGCAGGTCGAAATGTTGGCGCGCATTCAAATATTTCTAGTTAACGTGGTGTTTCTGTTTGACTGCATCCCTAATTATCTTCTTCTTCATTCATCTTAACAGTCAACCATACTTTCATCACTAGTATATAACATTACTTCCCACTGTACTATGACAATCCTCCGAAAATAAGATGGTCTTGGGACCATGATAGTACATCGGGAATGATAGCACAAGGCAGTTTATTCAGTCCGTGTCATTGGAATCACACTTAAATTTTACTTGGTACATCATGTTTTGTAACATAATCGTAAATTACAATAAATAAATCGTAGAAAGAGTAGGAGATTAAACATTGCAAATGTTATTAATTTACTTGTTAATGTTATCAATTTAATTTTAACAGCCACTCCCGAAATTTACCATCCATAATATATAATCATACAAGCAATATATATATTACACTGTTTGGTTTGTGTCAGCCTAGTCAATAAACAAAAACAACTACAGGTATAAACAGACATTCCTCGCGTACTCAAATAGATTGATTATTTATCTTCCTGTTATCCTAGCTGAACTTGCATTACAATAGGTGTCTGTGATACGCGTCTTTCGCTAAATATAAAAACTGGAAAAAAAAAAAAAAATCAAATGTCTTTTTTCACAGGCAACGAAGTATCAGGTTTCTGAGTGCGAAAAAAAAATAAAAAATAAAAAAAAAAAAAATAAAAAAAAAAAAAAAAAAAAAAAATAAATAAAAAAAAAAAAAAAAAAAAATCCACACAAAATTAGATTCTTAAGTAGAATCCATAACTAACAGTTCTAAAGATTATCAAATTTAAACAGTTGCACAAATTGTTGGTGTGATTTATATAATTACGATATTTTTTTTGTTAAAAAACTATAAATCACTTCAACAACTCAATATCTAATTTAACGGAGACAATGTTGTAAATAATGACGCGTTCACACGAGTCAATTTTATTTGAACACCAGTTGATTTAAATACCTGGTAAGAACCTCAGTTTCAATTTAAGTTGATCAAGAAATGTTTGACCGTGTCGAACTCATATCGTTCAAGTATAATTCATATTTTATTTGTAGTCTCTATGTTCAAGTCTTGACATGTCAGAACCTTAGGATCGCGCTACTGGCATTCAGCTAGCGTTCAACTGTACAAATGCTCTCGTGTATGTTTTTCGTGCTGTTTGAATATACCACATGAGTGTCAAGCGGTTTGAAAGCGTCGTGTTTAAATTTTTAAAACTTTATAGTAAGTACGATTGTCTTTGGAACCATTTAGATAATTATAAAAAATAAATTAGTTTGTTCAACTAAACTTGACTCGTGAGAACCCGCCTTTAATGAGAGAGGAACAAGACAAGAGAAAGTCAACTCACACATACTAAATGACTTAATGAAATACTGGCTCACCTGTTTTCGGATGATCTCCTCGTACTCCTTGTCCTGCCCATTGGACTCTTTCCAGCGGCGATACATCACAGAGGCATCAACATTGGCCGGGCTGAAGGTATTAGGCTCGTTGAGAAGGGATATGACAGATAGTAGAATAGTCCGTACTGTCTGAGTCGGATTCCACCGCTCGCACGGGAGCTCTCCAGACTGTGGGTCGTCGATTGGAGGGTGGAGAATGGAAATGCAAAGGTCACCATTCTCGTAGACGTTAGGGTGCCAAACTTTTGTCAAAAACTTCATTGTAGGCGGACTGTAAGGGTAGTCCTGTGAAATATATAAGAATGTGAAGGTTATATGAGTGAAGCTAGATAGAAATCTACAGTCGGAGCGCTGGCTGATGGCACTTGTGGAAAAGAGGATGGAGGGAGGTGTGGCAATTCAGAGCCAATGAGAGTTGTGCAGGGTTGCCGGTTCCCTCCCCACCTACCTTGAGAAACACATTACAGTTCTATCTCTCACACAGGTCAATTGAGTTTTTGCTTTTTATGCTTAAATTTTAAGTTAGTATTAAAAATTGTCAAGGGAAACCAGCACCTCAAATCGTAAGGTGCTCACAAATGGTTTTATGCGTCCGAAAATAAATGACAACAGTGTTTCCAAAATTTATTTTAAAAAAAAACACTGATACATTTGTTTTTTTTATTTTTTACCAGGGATAAAATAGAAAAAAAACTTTATTATGGTCCTAGGTCCCTTAAGAATAACAATTATGAATAGAAAAAAGAAAAATTGTCTCTGGCTATAAGACCTTTTGTATAAATATTCTATTGCTAATAAGCAAGTTAAAAATTAGATTAAATGGGCACACAGAAAAAAGAATGAGATGACAAAAATATTTAAAATTCAGTTATTAGATGAACAAAAGATAAAATAATACTAACTACGATCCTTAAAATGGCTAAGCTGTTGTTTAAAAAAAAAAAATTAAACCAAACAAACATAAAATAATTAGGAGAAAGATCTCAGCTCCTCCTATCGCCAGCCAGCGCTCAGATTAATAATATTAGTAATAATAGTCAGAGTTATAATTTTGAACATACACTCTACTACCTCCTGAAACAGGAATGTTGATTAAAATTGGTTGTAAACCATTACATTAAAAAGTTAAAAAAATAAAATCAATTATTGGGTAGTCACACATGAAATGTCTATTTTTGAAAAGAGGAAGTAAATAACAAAAGTAACAAACAAATCAAATTTTTTTGAAAATTTACCCATTTCCATTTATATCTCGGGATTTGATCTCACGTTTAGATAACTCTAATCTAAGCAGCAATTTTAATATAGTTGGACAAGGTCAATAGCAAAAACAACAACATGTATTTCTAAAATAGTCCAGTCAATAAACACATTGTAGAGTGCATGGAATATGCGACAAATGTAGACTTCATAACTTCGTTAGGAATAGTTAGAAGGTTAACATACTAAAAGTCCCCGCGCCTGGGGGGGGGGGGGGGGAGCTAACGGTGGTGGGAGGTGAGAAGTTCAACTTTTTTTGGTTTTTCGATATCATGAAAATGGTTGACTCTAGAAAAATACGTTTCAAATAAACATAAAAGCTAATTAAATTACCTATAACGTTTATAATGTATAAATGTGCCGTAATTCTAACTAACTATATATATATATATATATATATATATATATATATATATATATATATATATATATATATATATATATATATACGCTATTGAAAATCGGTGATTTTCGGGAAAAAATGATGTCCTCTTGTCTTGCATCAATGCAAGCATTACATCTAGCACTCACTTGATAAATTGCAGCTAAACATTGTTCTGATGATATTTGGTGCACTGCATCAAATTGTTCTCTTGAGTTGATAGACACCGAATAAACTTTCTGCTTCAAGGTTCCCCATACGAAGAAATCCATGGGTGTCATATCAGGTGATCTGGGTGACCAAGGTACTAATCCTCCACGTCCAATCCATCGTTGTGGATAGTTTATATCCAACCAAGCTCGAGCAACTCTGCTATAATGAGCACATTTCAATCCGCTGCTGTTAGGGAATGTCATCTAAATAATTAGAAAAGTCGTTCTCCAAAAAATGTGTAAATGTGTTACCATTCAATCTTCCAGGTAAAACATATGGGCCTAACCAGTAATCCGTTCCAAATTCCAAGCCAAACGTTAATAGCAAATTCATGCTGAAACCTATTCTCTCTAATAGCTCTGGGATTTTCAAGAGCCCATACATGATAATTTCTTTGATTAACAATTTCTCCTCTTGTAAAGGTAGCTTCATCGGTCCATATAATTTTTAATGGAAATAAACTATCATCGCGGATTTTGTCAAGAAACCAGTTACTAAAATTCAATCTCTTGACATAATCTTGAGGTGATAAATTCTGAACTTTTTGAAGATGGTATGGGTAGCGATTATCACCTTTCAAAGTTCGCCATATTGCTTGCCACGATATTGCTAATGCAGCAGATGCTCTTCGGATGCTAGTTTCAGGATTGTTATCGAAGTGGCGTTAGACACAATTTCTTCTCCGATAATCTGCTCTTAATGCTGCCTGGAATTGGTCGCCTTAATTACGTATTAAGAATGACCCAGTCTCTCGTAGTCTATTAAATGTTAACGAAAAGACTCGTCGATTAGGCACTCTTCTATTTGGAAATCGGCGCGCATACTACCGCACCGCTTCTAAAGCATTACCGTTACAGAAACCATACACAAAAATTATATTAGCGTATTCAACGTTTGAATATGTATGCGGCATTGTGGCTGATGCTATTCACACAAAAATATCTGCGTAACTGACTGAAGACTGATTTAGGAATAATAATCCTAGAAGGAAGCCAAAATGTAAACAAATAAAATAATGTAAAGGATAACATTAAGTGTTTACATATCTCACTGCCTAGCCTGACGAACTTTGAAAGGTGATAATCGCTACATGTAACATTTTTGTTTTGTTTCTTTTTTTGCGATTTTCTCTAGAACTAAGAAAAAACGACCAAATCTCTAAAGGACTTTTTGTGTTTGTTTTTCGGGCCCCTATAAGTTCCTGAAGTTTTGCCATTTAAATTCGGGACACCCTGTATATGAAATTAAAGTAAATTTAATGCATGAAGTTGCTATTAACGTTTGGCTTGGAATTTGGAACGGATTACTGGTTAGGCCCATATTATTCCTAAATCAGTCTTCAGTCAGTTACGCAGATATTTTTGTGTGAATAGCATCAGCCACAATGCCGCATACATATTCAAACGTTGAATACGCTAATATAATTTTTGTGTATGGTTTCTGTAACGGTAATGCTTTAGAAGCGGTGCGGTAGTATGCGCGCCGATTTCCAAATAGAAGAGTGCCTAATCGACGAGTCTTTTCGTTAACATTTAATAGACTACGAGAGACTGGGTCATTCTTAATACGTAATTAAGGCGACCAATTCCAGGCAGCATTAAGAGCAGATTATCGGAGAAGAAATTGTGTCTAACGCCACTTCGATAACAATCCTGAAACTAGCATCCGAAGAGCATCTGCTGCATTAGCAATATCGCGGCAAGCAATATGGCGAACTTTGAAAGGTGATAATCGCTACCCATACCATCTTCAAAAAGTTCAGAATTTATCACCTCAAGATTATGTCAAGAGATTGAATTTTAGTAACTGGTTTCTTGACAAAATTCGCGATGATAGTTTATTTCCATTAAAAAGTATATGGACCGATGAAGCTACCTTTACAAGAGGAGAAATTGTTAATCAAAGAAATTATCATGTATGGGCTCTTGAAAATCCCAGAGCTATTAGAGAGAATAGGTTTCAGCATGAATTTGCTATTAACGTTTGGCTTGGAATTTGGAACGGATTACTGGTTAGGCCCATATGTTTTACCTGGAAGATTGAATGGTATCACATTTACACATTTTTTGGAGAACGACTTTTCTAATTATTTAGATGACATTCCCTAACAGCAGCGGATTGAAATGTGCTCATTATAGCAGAGTTGCTCGAGCTTGGTTGGATATAAACTATCCACAACGATGGATTGGACGTGGAGGATTAGTACCTTGGTCACCCAGATCACCTGATATGACACCCATGGATTTCTTCATATGGGGAACCTTGAAGCAGAAAGTTTATTCGGTGTCTATCAACTCAAGAGAGCAATTAAGAGACCGAATCATAGATGCAGTGCACCAAATATCATCAGAACAATGTTTAGCTGCAATTTATCAAGTGAGCGCTAGATGTAATGCTTGCATTGATGCAAGACAAGAGGACATCATTTTGAGCAATATTTACATTAAAAAGAACGTAATAGAAGCAAAAGTTTGACAAAAAGTGAGGTGACATTTGTTTTTTCCCGAAAATCACCGATTTTCAATAGCGTATATATATATATATATATATATATAGTTAGAATTACGACACATTTATACATTATAAACGTTATAGGAAATTTAATTAGCTTTTATGTTTATTTGAAACGTATTTTTCTAGAGTCAAACATTTTCATGATATCGAAAAACCAAAAAAATTGAACTTCTCACATCCCCCCACCGTTAGCTCACCCCCAAGCGCGGGGACTTTTAGTATGTTTACCTTCCAACTATTCCTAAAGAAGTTATGAAGTAAAAAATTATCGCATATTCCATGCACTCTACACTCCTCATTGACTGGACTATAAGGTAAACCTTCCAATGCCTACCTGTCTAGCATCGCAATTTGACGATCGGGGGATAATTTTTATTATTATTGGTTATACTCGCCTTCGTGAGGTAATAAGAACGTAATAAAAAACTAAAATGAAATAATAAGTTCAAAATCTAAAAATTTTCAAATCATGTGCAACCTAGCACTATACTCCTAAGATGTTAACACAACGTATAGTAAATAAAGACCATGATAACAGCAGTAAAGTCTCAGGATCAAAATTCTTCGATACCAATATCTCGGTATAAAAATAAATAGTTATTTTTTAAAAACTAAATAATGTATAAAAGTTAAGAAAACAAGAAATATCAATAAAAACATTAAAATTTAAGAAATGAATTATCAAACAAAAACTAACATTATAATAATATAAGTAGTAAATTACAAATTAGGCAATGTACGAAAATATTAATTTTAAAAATTCTTAGTTTAGAATATTAACATTCCAAAGATTTTGGGGTTTAATATATTAATTAAGAAATAGAAAATTTTACTGAAACCTATTATTAAACACTGTAGATTGGGAGGATGCATTAATATTTCTCTAGATGTAGTTTTAATAGTGGATTAAGGCTTGAGAAGACTAATGTTAAATGAAATGAAAAAATATCTTTACTTTTTCACAACAATCATAAGCTTAAACATGATTATGAACTAACAACTAGGTAATGTGATTTATTCGTTTGTACTATTACAAAAAAAGAACCAAAAAAAAAAAAAAAACATAAACTGATTAGGAGTTCTTTGTAAGGAAGAGAGGCACCCCGCAGAGATTTTTTTTCTCCAACAGTCAGTCAGCACCCCCTGCCGGGCATCAAAATTGGTCATAGCATCTCTAATCATTTCGGATGGGCGGCTTCTCGATGGCAGTCCAAGTAATTTTAATTGTGTCCCCCTCCAGCTATTTTTAATTCTTATTCAAAATAAATTTAAGAAAATATGTTTAAAGTAACGACATCGAACCACTGCTCTACGCCCCTGCCCTGTTCCCGCCCACAATACCTTTATATTAATTGTCACCTTCGTTCGATGTATTTCGATGTTTTCGTTGCTACTTTTCGATGGTGAAGGTTACTCTCCTTCGGTCCTACACAAACACCATATCCATGTTCAAACTAGTGTTAACTTCTTTCTGTAGCTCCTTTTAATATTAAAGAAGTGAAAAAAAAGAAAATATCAAAAGAAAAACACCAAATCAATGTTGTTATCATTTTTCCTAGCCAGCTTGTGATAAGGAGAAACCCGCAACAAATCATCTCATTTCCTGCCTTAAAGCCTAAGGATACGCAAATAACCAAATCAAAATAAATAATCAAAATAAAATTTTGATCAGGAATTGAGATTCCTGTCATCCCCACCACAATAAGGTAACAGAAAAAGTTACCCTATAAGGCAGTTATATACGGAAGCAGTACACTAGGAATACTAGTAAACTAACTTCCCAGCGGTGTTGTTACTGGAATATCCTTCAGAAAATATAGAAATTTTATAGGAACTAATCTTCCGGTCCAATCTGCAACCATTAGTAAAATTAAATTTTAACAATTTAATGACAGTTTCCATAAAACATAATTAATTCCAATTCGACAATACATACCATAAACAGGAAAACGCTTACCTATTGGATCACCGATTTTACTCCTGACAGAAGTTTTTATGACTAAATTAGAAAAAAAATTCACTCAGAAAATTCTAAATCGGCCCACAATATCATATACTGGTAATCGGTATGCTGATGACAATACGCTTATGAGCACGGACGAACAGGAAAATCAATATTTTTTTTAAAACGAAATAAACGGAATCCACCCACTAATTAAAATCACACTAGAATAAGAGAAGAACAAAACATTAAACTTTTTAGACATAGAAATCTTTATAAAAAAATAAAAAAGCATGAATTTGGCATATATGAGAAACCAATACACACAGGTGAAGTTATACATAATATTGCCACGAAATAAGAAAATTCAAAACAATCCAAGTGCTGTAACTATAGAAATGGAAGTTTAAAGGTGAGGTTATAGGAAAGAGTCATCAATAAAGACCCGAAGTAAAGCATGGAAATCGGTTTGCAAGCGTGATGCGGGTTTGACAAATTTGGTGGAGCAGTTGTTTCATGTCGTAACCATCTCTTTTTTATAATTACCGACACAATTTTATGAAATCCTTAATTTGTTACATTGGAGAGTAGGTATGTTTACCGTAAAAATAAATGTTTCAATGAAATAACTATATGTTTATATTTTAAATTATACCTAATGTAATTCTGAAAGATTTATATTGATAAATCATTAGTTATGCAAAAACCTTGAAACACTTGAAAACATCAGGACAAAAATATTAAAAATAAAGAATGAGACAAAATTATTGTTTTTCCTTGTCTCAAAAAACATCCTGATTATACACGTAAAAACCCCTAGTCAACGTTCCGCCGTCAATCATTAGAACTGAAGAAAAATAAAATAACACCATAAAAAAAATCTTCAAGAAATTTGGAGAAAAACAATTTTCGTTGTTTATTTATACTAAAATTGTATTTTTAGTTGTTTGTTTTTTTGTGTTAAGTAACCCCATCCTCAGAAAAAAACTAAAATAAAACTATAACTTCAACACAATCTGTATGTAATTAATAAAATGATTTTGAGTTACCCTGAAATTATTTGTACAGCCAGACATAAACATTTGAAATAAACGGTCAATTGTCAATAATTGATAGTTACTAGTTTAGATTTAATGTTCACCTGAAGGATTATTTGTACCGGAAATCTAATATAAATAAGAAAGGAGAAATAGCAGAAAGATTGCTTTTATAACGGAATTATTGTCTCCATAAACTTAAATAAATACAAAATCCTTAGAAGAATGAGTTGAGAAACCAATCAATCAGACACAACAAAACAACCACATTAAACAGAATTATATGCTTACAAAAAAGAAACGGAGCTATTCTGTGTTTTGTCTAGATTAATATTTCCAAATGACTAAATTTTTGAAACGTCGATTTTTTACCAACTCTGATTTTAGAGAAGTGGTTTTTAATTTGGAATACTTCAAATAAACGTCATAAAGATCATCATATTTTTTTCTTAGAACTGTTATTCGTACCTAGGAATAAAATTTAAAGCTAATTAAATTTCTCATAAAGTTGATTCGATACATATTTGTCGAACTTCCGACCGTTTTCGAGATAGAAAAAAATCGATAATTTTCGAGAAAAAAAATTTTTTTACCTCATTTTTTATCAAACATTTGGTTCAACATGCCAGTAAATTTAATCCTCTACAACTTTTATTCCTACATTTTTTTAAAGAAACGATCGTAGAAGGCACTAAAACAATGTTTGACAAAAGTGAGCTAAAACATATTTTTAACAAAAATTTTTATTTTCAATAACGTATGTCTCGAAAACGGTTGGAAGTTCGACAGATATGTATAGAATCAATTTTATAGGAAATTTAATCAGCTTTGATTTTTATTTTTATAACATAGTTTTCTAGAGTCCACCACTCCCAGCGCAGGGACTTTTAATATGTTTATTTTCTAACTACTCCAAACGAAGCTCTGAGGTAAAACATATCGCATATTTCATGCACTACAATACGTTTATTAACTGGACTACTAATGTAAAGTGGATACTCAAGGAGATCTCTCATTCAGCTCCTCTTCAGGCGAAGCCGTGCTATATTAGGGACATCTGTTGTTGCCATATTTCGTACTAGACTGTTTAAGTCTCCATTTACTTTGTCATAACATTGTTCATTTATGTAAATACGCTCTGTTAACACTTTCTTCAATGGTTTCAATTGTCCGAGAGTTTCCGATAGTTCGAGGTTACCACGGTCCACTCGATTGGAACTATTGAGACCCTGCTATACTAAATTTCAAAATAAACTACTTATAACAATCAAATTTATAGTTGGATGACAGGAGCTGGAGTTTTGGGTTTTTGCACTTGTTCCTCGCATTACATTTTGAGTTTAATACCATATGTTTAGGTTACGATTAACCTTCCCAAATGTAATAACATGGCAATGAGAGATCGTTTGATTAATAATTAAATAAAAAATTACAAAAACAAATTTTTTTAAATTTAATTATTTATATAAATATTTTATTAAGTGTTATTCGATATATAATACCTTATTTCTGAAGAAATTCTATTGCTTTTTCTTTTGTATTTATTCGACGAATTAAATCGAACAAAGACATTTCGCCTATAATAATACAATACAATATAATACAATCACGGATATTATATCACGGAATATTACAATGAAACGGATAACATATGAGGTAGATAATGTTGCTAAGCAATCATATGTTTAATTATAACTTGACCAGTTATAATATTAACTCTTAATAAAATATTTAAAGAAATAATTAAATTTTTAAAAAATTTGTTTTTGTAATTTTTTTGTTTTTTATTTCATTAGGTACCTAACTGTACCCGTTCACACGTTGCTGTGTTTGAATAAAAAGGCAGTTGTGATGCCTCAAACATAATTTATTAATGATCAAATGTATGCAATATATCAAAATGAAAGTTAACAAAAAAATTATCCCTACATATATGTCATTTGAATATAACATATGAACAAAACATAGATATAAATAGTTGATGGTAGATATGTATAATAATTTTGTAATCATTAAAAATCATCATGAAATGAATGATATTTGATGATTGATGGTGAACTTTATCGTAGTAGCGCTTGTAAATATACATTTTTTGTTTTCCTATCTGGTGCAAGAACAAATAAATTTGATGGTTTTCCAACTCGTGAACACCCAACGTATAGCTGTCCATTTGAAAAGCATGGATTTATCAAATTTAATCCACATACTTGCAATGATTGCCCTTGTGCTTTGTTAATAGTTATTGCAAAGGCTAGTCTTACGAAACTGTAGACGTTTGAATTCAAATGGAGTATCCGTTGGTATCATGGGAATGCGTGGTAGTAGTACATGTTCCCCTTGGTGTTTTCCATTTAAAATGGTTGCATCAATTATGTTATTCATTAATTTTTTTACTGTTAGCCTAGTCCCATTGCATAGCCGCGGTGGATTTATATTTCGTAGAAGGATGATTGGGGAACCAATTTTCAAAGACAAAATATGCGGTGGCAGATCTAATGACTTGGTAGATCTAATGAATTTAAAAATTCTATTGGATAATTAACTGATTCATCGTCATTGACAACTGTATCTATGGATTTATATGTTGTTTCTTCGCCAGGTATTTCATTTTGAATTGTGCAGTTTATTAAATTCACGTCAATGTTTTCGGCTGCCAATATAGCACGCTCACTAACCCATTGATTACTTTGGTAACGGTCGGCTTACCAGCCGCCGACCACTACGCGCGCCCAGAATACCTTTTATCGATTCTAACCTTCTTCTGATTTATTTCGGTGTTTTAGTCGCTACTTTTCGAGGGGAAAGGTTATTCTCCTTCATTTATGGAGAAACTCAAAATCCCTTTTAAAGTAATATTAACTTCTGTTTACCTTCTAATATTAAAATGAGAAATAAGAAAATATCAAAATTTAAGACAGTAAATCAATTTTGAATTAATATTATATTAAATCAGAATTAATACAATGCTAAACCACCAGTAATGTTAATTCCTGATAAACTTTCTGATGTCAGAGAAGTGTAAATAACATATTATAAATATATAAAGTCAGAATCATTAAGTATTTATTATACATAACTCCTATTTGTTTAACATTTGTAGCTAATATGTTTCGGAGAAAATGCATCATCATCAGGCTTCTAAAATTTTTAAAAAAATACATTAATCTATAAAATTACACCAATAGTTATTACCAACAGTACACCTCCTAATCTGTGATTATTTTCAAATTGTCCATTCTCCATGGTATAAGGAATTACATAATATAAGACAGAATCCTTGTTGAAAGTTATGATGTTAATTTCTGCTATATTTTCTCAAGGGAAGTGGAAATAAAAAAATATGAAACCTATGATATACTTTCTCACATTTATTTTTAGATCGACATGTTTTATTGAATTAATTATACAATCTGTCTCACTTTAGGGTAATGAGTATTATGGATAACAAAGAATCCATTCACAAAATATGTATACTGAAATTTTATCACTTAAATTGATACAACAAATCAAAATATATAGAACACCAAATCCATGTACAAATTAATGTTCTTAAGTTTAGTAACAATTTTACACATTAGATAAGAGGAAATAAGAAAATATGAATTGATAAAACACTTAATCCTTTATGAAAAACATTTTGTTAACTTATGTTTCAATTATTTACATTTAAGAAGACTAAATATCAATTGAACACACTAAAAAACACAATCCTAGTTGAAACTGTAGAAGTGATTGTTTACATGTGAGGTTATAGGAAAGAACTATCAATAAATTTAAACTCGAAGTGAAGCGTAAGGATCGAACTGATCGGTGTAGTGCGGGTCAAGCCAGTTTGGTGGTGGCTCGTTAGCCAACCATTACCTAAAGTATCATTATAGTAAACTATACTACTTAAAATCTTCCTAGAACTATGAAGATTTTGTAGTTTAAATTTGGTACAGATGGGTTTAATAATTTTACCATTGCCAACTGTGTTGCAGAATGCCGCTAACCACATATCGTTCGATTATTAAACATCCCTAAGATCCACACGTCCCACTAAATATTTATAGCTTTTTTTTATAACAATTTATTTGAATTAAGACAATTTTATTATCAATTTTTAGCTCTATACAACACTGTACCGTTATAACCTCTCTTAAATGGCACTCGCCACATGTCGGTCAGTTTTCAAAATTCACTGCGTACCACATTTTTATCGCTTTTTACGAACAATTTAATTGAAAATATGTAAATTTTCTTATTGCTAAACCTTCTTTCAACTAAGAAGATGATGTAGTTAAGATTAGGTAAAGATTGGTTCAGTAGTTTTTGCGGTTAGTTTTGTTTTATAAAAGTAAATTCTATGAGTAAAAATTTAATTATTTAATTTATTCATGGTTAAACTCTTAACAAATATTACTAATTAAATGTTATTTTAATAACATACCTACATATAAACCTGAAACATCAAAGTGAATTAGAAATCGTTTTACAGAATTTTATTCTTCTTAAAACCTTCATAAAGGAGGTATAGATTAATTTAGAACATATGTTTTATCGGTAATTGTTTAAAATACCTGCACTAAAGTAATATTTATAAAAAATAAATATTATTGGGATATTTGTTGAACCCCAACTCTGATTTTAAAAAAAAATTACAAAAACCTTTCCAGGGATATACTTAAGAATTTCCCAAATTTTCAGGGCGATTGGATGTATGGTTTTTGAATCTATTGAGAACAGACAACATTCATTTTTAGATATATAGATTTAATAATAGGAATAATCAAACGATCTCACATTGACATGTTATTACGTTTGGGAAGGTTACTGGAAACTTAAACATATGAAATGCGGGGAACAAGTGCAAAAGACCCGGAGTTTTTGATAAATACTAGCCATCTGACATACGAACAGTTTTCTAGAACAATAATATACAGGGTGACAAGAAAATAGATGAGGAGCCTGCAGAGGGAGATAGTACAGGCTAGTCCGAGTAGATTTTGCTATAAGAACTACTGTCGAGTTAGCCGTTTTCGAGTTATACTAATTTTTAGGAATTTATAAAATTAAACGTCCTTCATACGTTGAACAAGTCATGAAACTTAAAAATAGGGTGTTTTATGTGATTGTTATTTGGTTTTACAATTGATAGTCAAATGTACATTATTGACGTTATCTCATGCAGTAAGCTTCAAAATAGTTCAATTTTTGTTTTAAAAAATCTTCATTCATCTCAAAAACTTCAATTTACTAGAAAAAATCACCTACACATTTTCCGTACAAAATAATTAGAAAACATCTACGTTTCCATTACCTTTCAAATGAGGTATAAAAATCACAAATCGGTTAAGAATTGGGAAAAATACGATTATTAAAGAGGAGGAAGGAAAAAGCAATAAAAAAAACTACAAAAACAAAATCATACTTATATATAGGGTAATTTGTTTGAAACTATATTTTTTATTTTCATAATACATTTTTAATGTGGCGCCTTCTATTTCTAATACACATACGTGCTCTTCTTATTACAGCTGATTTTACTACCACCGAATTCCTAAGAGAGGCTTGAATTTCTTGTGCTGCATGGATTATCCTTTTTCTAAATTCTTCTATTGTGGGTACAGAATTTTGATCAGATACTGAAGTTTTAATGCGACCCCACAAAAAAGTTTTTAATAAGTTTTATGACTTGTTTATTAGTATGAAGGACATTAATTTTATAAAATCTTAAAAATTAGTATAACTCGAAAACGGCTAATTTTCGGAAAGTAGTTCTTATAGTAAAATCGACTCAGATTAGCCTGTACTATCTCCCCCTACCGGATCCGCATCTATTTTTTAGTCACCCTGTATAAGGAGAGAATTCATTAGATACCTGAGGGAATTTCATCCGGGCCTTGAAGTAGCCGCCTTGGTAAAGTGTTTCTGGTGGGCCAAAGATGGCAACTTGCCATTCGAAGAGGCAGTCTTCCTGGGCAAGCCCCACCTGGAACCCTTCTACTGGTTCCTCCACCAAGCTCTTGTACTCCGAAGCAAGGGCCTTAACCGCAGAGCTCCGTCGGGCTTCGTCAGAGCTCATATCAACCGATTCACCCGTGTCTCCTGTGAAATAGCAAATTAAGCGATATTAAATTTTAGTTATATCGACATAAACTAGAGTAGGAGATAATACCTCTTTAGGATACCAATATAATGGACCAGCCAACATAACTTCCTTAAATCAGTTCTTTCTAATAAGGGATTAAACATATTTATCCTATCAAATATAATACTCATGCGATTAAATATATATGCAGAGCATATAATTAATGAATATGCTTGGTGGCAAGGAATGACAGGTGTCTTAAGGAAATGTTCGCGGAAATGAATAACAACGGGGAAGCTATATGACTGACTATAAGTGGACCAAGAAAATACGAAATATATGTGCCTCAACCGGGAAGGTAATATGTCCTACCAAGATTTAATAGTAAATGGATTCATATTTGAAAATTTCAATTCATTAACCTATTTGGGGGCCCAACTTAATGACGAAAATAAAATTATGATCTCCTTTCCAAGGTCGTGGGTTCGAATCCCACCTGGGCGGGTTAAAATCTTGACCTTTCCATCATGGCTAGAATAGGCTAGTAACTAGTAGGAGTACATAAGGACGTTAAGCCCAATAAAACAAACAAATAATTCTTGAGCATTGTAAGTCAGCTCTAGGAAAAATCCAAGAATGTAATTGTAGGATTTGTCCATTATATCCTTTTTACATGTTACTTCATCCAACCAAAGATAATCTTACTTTCAAGTCAGGAAGGTTGGGAGCTCATAAGGGAGGATTTTAAATTAAATCAAGATCCAATTCTTAAATATAAATTTAACTCATTTTAACAACAGTAAAAATTATGTGTAATTTCATTAGAAAAAAAAATGTCACAAGCAGACATAATTCTCATCAAAACTACCTTCATATAAAACGGCGAGATTTACACTCAATGGGGGAATTTATGAATCTAATGAAGAAAGACAAAACAAACATTTTAATTATCGATAAACGAACAAACAAATATTCAAAGGAATAAACAGCATTATGACTTAAAAAATAAGTGTACAATCATCAATCAGAAATAAGTTGAATTACTCTAATGTTAGAATGTTCTAATAAATTTCCAGCAAGAAGGTTTAATAATGTTCCAATTTATAATTAATGCAAGCAAAAGTAAATCAAATCTATGTTCATCTCTATATAAAATGGAAATGAAACAATGACATTATATCTATCATAGTCAAGTTGAATAACAACCATTAAGTGACTAAAAAGAATCCTGGAGGTTTTTCTTCACGATGAATAAGAGTTTAAGTAAGATGTTTATTTTAAATAACTATGTATTAAAATGAAAATCTTGCTTAAAAAAATGATTCGCTATGAAGGAAAACCTCCATGATTTGTTTTAGGCACTTAACTTATTTTAATCAAAATTCAACTTAACCACTTATTCACTGACAGATTATCAAATTGCATGAAGCAATTATTAAAAAATACTTTATTTCAGAATTTCAACAGGAAATTAAGTCAAGTTCCTCATCTAACAATAATTTTTCGACTAACTAACATAAAAACATTGTTTGGCTTTACTGTATACTATCCTCTGAGGATCATACAAAGAAAATTGTACTAACATACAATCTATATTTGTCAAAGAAAACATAAACGGACTATAGGAGCATGTTGTTTGGGATCTGGTAAAACAAAAGGAAGATTATAGGAGACGGAAGAACATAAGATATAAAATATTTCTCAGAACAGAAAAGAACAAAAAAGGCTGAAATCGGTAAGGAGAA
Source organism: Euschistus heros (assembly GCA_003667255.2). Taxonomy (NCBI): domain Eukaryota; kingdom Metazoa; phylum Arthropoda; class Insecta; order Hemiptera; family Pentatomidae; genus Euschistus; species Euschistus heros. Next base: position 1,224,789 of record RCWM02000051.1, on the reverse strand, counting down.
TAAAGCCAAACAAAAAGTTAGCTTATAACACAGATATTTCTAAATAAACATTCAAGAGACATATTGATCTTTGTTCATTGTCTTCAGATAAATGCAATAAACTTAAATACAAAAATATGAAATTTTAATCAACCAAAAATATCTGGTATATAGAAGGAAAGAGAGAATACAAGTACTTTCAGGCAAAGATTAAGGATCATGTTCAATTTTAGAGTTATGGGGATAGGGGGTTTTCCATAGTATTGAATTAGAGGTGACTCAAGTTATAATAGTGAATAGGGGTTTTAGTGATTTTTTGAGCATATATAGAAATGCAATGAGATTCAATACTTGTTGAAACGTGTAATTAGATCTCTAGTTAAGTTTAATTGCAATAGTTAAGAAGATACACAGTCTTAATAATAAGATATTTTTTTTTATTTTATATGATACCCAGCTATTGATTGTTTCGTCAAAACAAGATTATTGGTAATGGAAATTATTAAAACTCTGGTCCACATTTGAAAAAAATTTAAGCATTGGATAAAACGAGAAGAGAATCAAATTGAAATGTTTGTTATAAAAAAAGTACTAACATTATCTCTACACATTTATAACATTATTATAAAAGACAGAAAAAGTAGCCCAGCAGAGAACATTGGAAGGACATCACCATGTAGTTGAAAAATAAAAATATCTTCCAATACAGTGAAATCACACATTCATAATCCAATTAGTTGGCCTAAATGGAAGGTCTGATGTTGGACGCCCACTTATGCTTGGACAAGCTATCCATCAGTTGTTATTGTTGGTGCTTTCTGATACAGAAATTTCATGTTAAGTTTCAATAGAGTAATGAATATCCTATTGTCCAATTTCTCCATTCATGATACTACACAGGTCCTAACAGTATGGATCCTAAATGTAGTTCTTCATACCGCTCATACTCAAACAATAGATTATTAGAACAAATATAGTCTAGAGATTAAAATACAAAAGCCTGACTTAAGGAGAGAATTCCAACCAATCCACAAACATGAACACATTTGAAAATTCCAGTAAGTCCATAAAATATTCATTTAATTGCAATTGTATTGAATAACGAGAAAAGAAAGTTTACAAAACTTCCCAAAGGAACAAACATTTTCAAAAATTGCTCTAACAAGTTACTTATTTATCGCACACTTGGACTCTTATCTATCGAAAGCCAATGAAAAGAAACTACTTATCTTCGAACATAAGATTCTCCAGAGAATTATTGTATAGAGACGGAAAGAGACATTAAGAATTCTTAAGAACAATGAACAAACAAATTAATGATCGCTACAAGCCTGATATCATTATAGTTCTCAAACTAGGAAGACCAAGTAGGGTGGGTGCAAAGCCAGGATGGAAAAGAGAGATATACCAAGAAGTTCTCCCCAAAATCAGGAAAACAATTTGGCGCCCTAGGAGTGGTGGCTGACTTCATGAGCCCACAAGATATCAGGGATTGGAAAGTAGTAGCACAAGATAGGCAGCGACTCATTGAGAAGGCCTGGACCCTTCTCTTTATAGTTTCATGAAAATAATAAAAATATAAACAAACAGTTAATCGAATATATATTAAATGTTTTACTGATAGCTCAGAAATATTTAATTTAATAACCATACAACTAATTATAATAAAATATTCAAGACAAGATAATAACAAAATTATTATAAAAGAACAGCTCACGACTATGAAAACAATACTAAACAATAATGACTATTATTATACAATAAGATAATTATTAACCGAAATAATTAAGAAGTTATTCATGGAGTAAAAGAAATTTCAGGACAAACATATTCTAACAATCTAGAAATTGAAAAATGCAATGATATTCTTCACTATATTCACACTAAAATATTTAATTAATTTCCAGGGATTAGTTAAAAATGTTGTAAATGAAATAAAGTACATTTAAGGCAAACTGAAAACCTAATCTTTTTTAGGGTTAAAAATGGCAACACCTATTTAAATTAATAAAAAAATGAAATAAAAAGAACTAATACAATGTAATAACTTCTAAAATTAAAATATGGAATTTATTTAATTCATAAAATAATGATGTCCTGATTTTGTGACTTTAAAGAGTACATTAAATCATTACTTTTGAAAAACAGATAAAGCAAAAAAAAATCTCGAACTTCTATATGTAATAGCATTCATTTTCCATAAGAGCTACAATTTATGAGGAATGCCATCTCATAACTAAAATATTACGAAATTAGAAAACCAATATAGACAGTTGACTATATGTTTAATAAATTTGTGAATAGTGTAGAAAATAAACAAGTTTGAGAGAACAGAGATAAGCAACTTAAGTCAAGCATTATAAATACACCAACAATAAATTACTTTTTGTAAACCTCTAGAGAGTTTAGGATATAGATGAAATTAAAATGCTTTTCATTAAATCAGACATCTTAATACCCCAATTATATAGATTTAGATAAGCACCAAGAGATTCCATAGAAATCAGCTGGTTTAGTTACAGAATAAACATAACTGAAGCACTTAAGTAACAAATTAAAGTCACAGTAAAATCTTTATCACACGAGAATTACAACAGATATAGATATACTAGAAACATCATAACAAACCCTTCATGTAGATGAAGATGATTTATGATTCATCATCAAAACAATAGTTACTTTTCAAAACTTCAGATGTATATCAGTTATACATTAACCACTGAATCACATAATAAATTTAAATTTTTTATATTTACTATTTGATAAAATACAGCTGTAGGTTACTTACCTAAAATATGATAATTTTATTTTTTTCTTTTAGGGTTCATATGTTGTAATAATAGAATAATTTTTACTGAATAAGTTTTAAAAGACAGAAAACGGAAGCAAATGTTTAGTATGTACTCTCATTATGCAAACGTATCTTTGTCAATTGTTATTATAACCCCAAATATGAATAGAAGGTATGACTTTAACACTCCGCAAAGACTGTAGGTAGGTATAAATCCTCTACTACTTTACAGAAGAATTTAACTAAACAGAATAATACATTCACATTATCTTAGTATCAACAACAAAATTAAGGGTACATTGAATAAAGATATGTGACAGTAATACGGTACATTACTCTCTCAATTACTTTTAGAAATCTTTAAGTAATACGAAACAATGTTCAAGATGGTTGGTAATGAACTACTAATGTTAATTTATGATTCATTTACAAGCTAAGTCAACGTGTGTTCACATTTTTCAGTGATATGACGATATCTGTGAGTCACATTAAATAAACTGTAACACTTCCTAACTTCAAGGACCAGTCAACAACCAGATAAGCAATCATAAATAATTAATCTTTGACTCCATAATCTCAAGAATCTAAATTTAAATTGCATTTGATTGCCTATTTTAAGTATGAAATTAAATATACTTTCAATTTAACAAATGGAAATCAATATATTGATTCACTAAAACTAAAACAGGTTATTTCAAGGGATATTTTTAATGGAAATAACCATATTTCTTATTAAAACATTTATGAATATTTCCATAGCATGCATTGGATAGTTGTGTATTTGTTAACAACAATGCTAACATAAAAAGTAACATTAAACTTACCTGTAAAAAGAATATATTACAATCCAATAAGGATGACTAATCAGATTTTGCTGTCTTTAATTTACAAACAGCAAGTAATCCACTCTGCTCTGTAGAAAGCACAACACTTTATAACTGGACAGTAAAATATCATTGATAAAACACAGAAAATCAACCAAGTACTAAAAAACTAAAGTCACACGACGACTTCAAGCCAGAAAAACAAAAAAATTACAACTGATGGTTGAAGAAACAGATAACCTTCGCCAGGAGTTGAGAGGTTATGGTAGGCGAGACACTACTGCGCTCAACCTGTTGGATGCTGCACATAAGTGCACCCTCGTCTAGATATTGATTACTCACTTTTTTCTAGTTCGTTTTGTTTTTGGGTTACAAAATAGCACTATTTTGTTTTTCATATTTTTATATGTTTGGTTACTCTATTTTAAATTATTTAGTTACAATTATTCAAATCTGAAAAGAAAGTTCAACAGACGAAGAATTAAACGTCAAGATATTTACACAAATCACGAATTAAAGTTTTAAAAAAATACAATCAAGCTAGTGAATTCTAATTTTTAGTTCAGTTTAAAAATTAATAGGTACATGTAAATAATCGATAATTCACTGGAAACTGACAATAATATTACTATGTATACATTATTTTTGAGATTATAAATTAAAGTAATTAAATATTTGATAACATTAATAATCAAAAAGTAAATATCATTGGCTTAAACTTTTATTCTTTTATTATTAAAATTGTAATTCATTAAATATGTTATATGTTTTAAATAGCTTAAACAGTTGTTAACATGTATGACATACAATATAGATCCAGGAAAAGGTTTATCGGTATATAGAAATGACCAATATATTGCTTGGGTTAAGTAGAAAAAAAATTGAAAAACTTGAGTTTATCATAAAATTTTAAGTTCAGACTAAATTACCACTACTAGACTACATTATTTTAAAATGACCAGGCATAGTTCTGTAAAAACGTAATAGTTGTTACCAGCTGTTGGCCTAGTTTTCAAACGGGTTTACATCGAAATCAAAATTTAAAACAACTAGTTACAATACCAAAAAAAAATTGCAAATTAACAGTTTGAAGTAGCAGTTATGCTTGAAATTATCCATAATTTTAAAACTAAAGCTTTCACTTACCAATTACCAGTATGGCTACTTATATTCCAAAGAGGTAGAAATAATTTCAGACTTCCTCCAACGAAAGACGTTCCTTAACTTCCCAACCTCTTCTCTTCCCATGTCTGTTAAAATATTCCTACACACTCCACAAATCGCCATCTAAGGAAAAATTTATAATCAGATGTCAAAAAACATCGAATTACCTTTTCAAATTGTAATTGCGTAACTATATACAATACCATGAGTGCATTTTTTTCGATACATATACATATGATATGGTTAAAAAATAGGATTTACACCGATACCTTCATCACATATGTATAAGCTATTTTTATTTTTCGAATATGAAGTATTCAATTATGTTCTGGAATCACGAATACAGGTATTATTTTTGAACAAAAGCATAATAATTAAAATTCTATACAAATCTTATATAAAATATAAATTAAAAAAAAAACAGTGTACAAAAATATCATTATTATAGTTACACAAACATTTTTATAGTTTGTTACTATTGTGATAATCATTTAACGACGTATTGAACTGGAAAATGTTATCTTCAAAGTTGTTCATTTTAGCCGAAAAAAATGAGATTTATTCCGAATTAGATTCGTATCGGAGCCTCTTGAATACTGCTCCCAACACAATCATCATGTGTCCCTAACGAAGTACAGTAATATTTCCAGTGAATGTTTATAATAAAACAATCTTCCCTCTACCCCAAACATAATTATATTTACTATATTTATATAGTGTTTTTTGAAAACATGGATATTACAGATATACCAGCAGCAAATAATGGCGGTGTTGATTGACTTTCACAAATGGGATAAAGTGCTAATTCTTCCAGTCAATAAACATAGAGTGCATGAAATATGCGAAATATTTTTACTTCATAGTTTCGTTAGGAGTAGTTGAAAGGTAAACATATTAAAAGTCCCCGTCCCTGGGGATGAGCGGGAGGGAGAGGAAGGCCCCCTTTATAGGTTTTTCGATTTTATTTCGAAAACGATTGACTCTAGAAAAATATGTTTAAAATAAAAATTAAAGCTAATTAAATTTCCTATAATATTGTGTTTACAATCATATCTTGCATTTGAAATTTTCTAATAAATTCCGTAGAATACCAACGCTAGCATGCTAAAGATGTATGTTTTGGGAAAATATAAAGATTTGGACATGTTCAGTGGGCTGGCGAGGGGGTTTCATGGAACTTAATCAAAATTCCTTGTAGAATGGCTGATAGTTAATATAATCAGATTTTAGATCAAAAAAAGGAATTTTAGATCGAACGAATAGTTTCGGAGCTATTGCGAAAAATGTGCAAATAAGAACTTGGATTTCATAACATTTCACATTCTACGCAGTCTCACAACAATATACTACTGACCATAGCTTGGCCGAAAACAGGTGATATTGATTTTTTTTTTTTTTTCTTTTCAAATATGAAAGAAATTGAATTTGGGAAGTGGGTGCTCAAAAAGATGGGAAAGCCAATGTGTAAAATGTTGACAGCAAGCAATGAAGCTCACTGAGCATGACTTGGCCGGATACAACCATTCCAACCATTTTTGAAAAAATAGTCCATCTTTGAGAGGCTGTAGCACGCTCTTTATAGTTCTATCGGACACTTCATATATATATATATATATATATATATATATATGAATTCATATTCATATTCATATATATATATATATATATATATATATATATATATATATATATATATATATATATATATATATATATATATATATATAAACAAGATAAAAAAAACTATAGGAACTTTTGTAATGTAAGCCGTTCTTTTAGGATAATTAGACTGGACTAATAAGCTTGAATCATAAATATTTAATACGCAAGAGAAAAGTTGCTGCGAATAGTACTGATCCGACGAATCCTTCATATGAAACAATAATTAAAGATTTGGATCATATTGTAAATAGATTGGGGTAAACCAATGTCAGACTTTAATAAATTTAAGTCCGAATTTCCAACAATATAGTTAATGCGTTCTCGTCCGTTTCATACAGGTTTCTTCCAACAACACAATGACCAGAATAAAAATAGAGAATTTGTATTAGATACTGATCCTGTGGACTTAATGTCATATACGAATGGTTTTAATGCATTAGACCATACTGAACTACAAATATAAAACAAATTTCTCGCCGTTAAAAATATTAAGGAAGTGCCAAAACAAGTTGGGATGAATGATACCCTTTTAACAGGCTTCTTTTAACACAACATAATAAGGTTCATATTGGTATTTTACCTGTACAATGTAATCATCCTACGGTTGTGCCAGCTATATTTGTTAATAGTTCAGCATTATATTATATAGAAACACAAAATAAGCTAAAATTTGATATTAATTCACAATATAATAGAGCCTCAGTGATTTAAAATCCTCGGGCAATATACGATCCTGCATACTATTGAACAGGAATGTATAATGTTGAACGTTACCAAGGATGAAGTTGAAAGGAACTATAAAAGAATTAATATAAATATATGTTCATAAAATAAACATTACTTTTACATATTTTACCTTCATTTCCTCTTTACCGATATCCAATTATACTCTTTGAATAAATTTAATAAAGCCACTGTTAATTTTTTTTTTAACATTATCAAAATTGCATTGTACAGATGTAATAATTTTCGATCTACAATCAAATTCATCATTTTTTGGGAACAAACAAAACAAAAACGCGCTTGTTAGAAGCAATTGACACTGGCGTTCTTTGTAAAACAGAATAGTCCTCATACATAATAACTTAGATCTACACCAGCAAAATTTGGTCTAATTTCTTTCAGGAGGCAATAATGAAATTTATACTATTTAATTAGCCAATTATATTGTATATTGCTCACAGTTAAGGGGAATTGTAATAATTACTGAATAAAAGTTAAAAAATATAATCACTAAATCAAAATTATATCATTTGAAACAATTCTTACCGATTATCTCTTCAATGATTTGTATTTATTTATAAATTATAATTGATAATTCCATGTTTTTGTTGAGAATTTTTAAAACTAAATAATATTCCGAAAAATTATATTTTATATGCATCCACTAAGTCCTCTCAGTTTCTCATCAAAATAGATTCTAAGTGTGTAAGAACCTATCAAAGTTTTTGAACTATATTTAGAGTGAAGATGTTCATTCATTTATTCAATGCTTCCTTTCCAGTGCTGAGATCATTTCTTTTGATTCTGGGACCAAACGGAAGCCACAATTAATATGGAAATGAAGAATACGATAAAACTGATTAAATGTGGTTGAAATCTTAATTCGTTATGTAGGTATATATTCCAGCATTTCTAACCTGCCCATGCGTTGTGTCCGTTAGTAACGGACCAATTTCGGAAATTTTTTTTTTTTTGGACCCATGTCCAGGTCTGACATAAACGATGTCAGAATTAGATCTAGAAGGCGTGGGAGCAGCTTGCAGGTGGGCTGGATATTGACGTCCACATAATAGAGAATGGTTCTGTTGGCTGATTCAGTCCTTTTCAAGACTGATTTGTAGTATCTAGCACTTGGCAGGCTGGAACGGTTCTGGATTGTATAGAAAACAGTTAAACAAACCAAAAGGATAAATAATAATGAATGTGGAACAAAGAACTTGGAGACTTGAGTTCAGTTGACAAGTGATGAAGATTATAATTTTTTAACAACATCGTATAACGCAATATCGATGAATTTATAATTTTATATATGTACACTTTGAATCCGATTAACCAAAGTGGTAGGAACCGAGATAAGTTCTGATAAACAAATTCTTGGTTAATCGAGCTAGGGGAAGCATAAGAAAAATGGCGTAGGACAGTTGACGGAATACGAGTAAATATACTTACCTATTTACTAAAATAAATACTAACTGTAATAAAAAGAAAAAAATAGATGGCTTGGTTTATTAGTCCCGAGCATTTATATAAGTATATGCGTACACCAAAACAATTAATGTACTCATTTATAATAATGATAGCGGCCAATAACAAAGAATGTGAAACAAGAAAAAAAGAAAAGCAACTAAAAAATTGAATATAGAAAGAAGTACGCAGAATATGCTCCCGTTGTTAATGAATCAATTAAACCATTTTCAAAATATACATTATGAAAATACGGTTATAAATCAACATAAAACTATAACAAAAATCAAATAACATATAATTATAATAATATTCCAGGAAACTCTTTTCCAATTTTCCAACCTGTCTGTGCCTTCAAACCACATTATGTTTTTGTAGCAATATCTAAAAGTAACATTGTAAGTTGATTCATACTCCTCCATTTATTTTAATTATATACAGTTATATATTCTCACTTATGTATCGTATATATTTATACTAGCATTCCCCGTCGCGGTTTCGCCCGCTCTCATAAGTCAAGAACTTGAATTATGAAAAAATAATTTCAACTGAGGTTTTAGGAGTATACCATTTTTTTTTCCCAGAATATTTGTAGCTGAAATACAGAGTATAGAAGTTTCCCGCCACAAATTCGCTCTGCGGTTATTTCCTTTGTGGCACGCGTTAGTTGAAAAAAGTAAATTTTATTGTCAATTTCAAGCTCTAGATAACACCGTACTATTGTAACCTCTCTTGCAAAATGGCACTCGCCACCTATCGGTCGATTTTTAAACTTCACTGGAATCCTCTTATTTATCGCATTTTTAATAAACATTTAGTTGAAAATTATTAAATTTTATTATTGCTAAACCTTCTTTAAACTATGGAGATGATTCAGTTAAAATTTGTTACAGATTGGGACAGTAGTTTTCGCTGAAGATGATCACAAACAAAAAATGGCTTGTCCTTTCATATTTTATTAGCAAAATTAGTATAGATTTAACTTTATTTTTTATATTAATTGAGTAACAGTATAGTCTCAAAACATTGCCATAGTATAGCTGTTACTTTATTGACTGAACCTCAAAAACCTTATTTAAACATTTAATATCAGTAGTGGAGAAAACATTTATCCACCTATATAGATTAAACTATTTTCTAATGGTGTAGATTCATATTTAGTTCAAGGCTTGTAAGTCCTTATTCAGCGCAGGCAACAAGCTGTAGTTATCTGTCCTATATGTTCTAGTTCACTAAAATAGCCTTCTTTTAATAATGGATATGGTTTTAAAATGGAGTCAATGTAAATAATAATGTAAAGGGATGTAAATAATAATATTCTGTTAATAGTGATAAAAAAAATACCTTGATATATATATATATATATATATATATATATATATATATATATATATATATATATATATATATGTATACAAATAAATATTATTTCTGAAAAAATATAAGTATCATTTTCTGAAATAATTTAGCAAGTTTATATGTTCCATACTATTTATACAGTCCTGTGAAAAAATATAAACTCAAGACAAAAAAAACTTCTTCAAGTCTTTAATTTTGGAATCTGAGTAACAAAATATATTATTTAATGTATACAGTGAATGATTAATTACAATTTTAATAAATAATTTCATCATATGGCTAGAATTAGGTACAACTGGGGCAAAATAACAAAATACACCTGTGAAAAAGTATAAACTCAAAACTTTAATGTCTCTTTAATGAGTAAATTCGTTTCAATAATGAGAACTTCCACCATGTTTTTTAATCACCTCCAACAGTCTTTTAGGAACACTTCTTACCAAATTAAGTAAAGTGCTCTCTGGTATGTTTTCCCAAGCTTGTGTGATCCTTTCCTTGAGCTCATCAATGTTTTGGATTTCTGGTTTTTGAGGGTCGTAGACTTCTCTAGACATGATTCCCCACAAGTTTTCAATGGGATTGAGATCTGGACTAAGAGCTGGCCTATCCAAAACATTGAGTCTGAAATCTTCAAACCATTGTCTTGTTGACCGTGCTGTATGAATTGGCGCATTATCTTGTTGAAAAATGGGATCTTCTTCTTCTTTACGGTAAAAGGAACTCTTCTAAAACATTTTGGTACCTGACAGCATTCATTTTTCCAGCAATGAATGCAACTTGAGACTTTCCCTTTTCATTAAATGTAGCCCAGACCATTACTCCTCCACCCCAATGTGTTCTTCGTGATAATTTTTTTTTTCTTTTCTAAGGTCATGCCAGTAGTAATTAAATCCATCTGGGCCATCAATGTTAAATTTTTTTTCATCACTAAAAATAACTCTTGACCATTTATTGCTGTCTTGGATATGTCTTTCTGCAAACTGCAATCGTCGCTGCAAATGATGTTTTTTAAGCTGGATTTCTCATAATTTTACGATATTTGAAGAACTTGGATTCAACTAACCACTTCCTCACCAAACTAGCATCACATCCTAAGTTGAATCGCCTCACAATCTGTGCAGAGGAAGCTCCTGTTTTCGAAATTTCTCTCAGAACTGCCCGTTTCACCTGCTTAGAAATTTTTGGAGGCCTTCCACTTCTTTTCTTTTTCAGGGCCGCACTTTGAAAAGTTTTTGACTACTCCCTGGGAGCGGTTTATCTCATGAGCAATTTGCCTCTGGGTCATCCCAGCTCTCCCTAAGTCCATTATTCGTTGCTGCTCAATTTCCGTGAGTTGTGACCCCCGCGGCATTATTAAAAAAAAATTAATTACTAAATGAAGCTTTATGGTATCAAAGATGAACACTCTTTAACAGCAGGAATAAAACTGAAGTGATATTTTAATCCTTAATACTCCAGTCAATAGAAAACAAACATTAAGTTTATACTTATTCACAACATAAATAAGATTTGTTTACAAAATTTGTTGATTGTAAATTATCAAATAGATCAATGTCCACTTAAGCTTCACAACAATCTAATAAGATAAATACAAGTGTAAAAACATAATTGTGTAATGCATTTACTTTTAAATTTTATAAATACATTATTTTTATAAGTTGAGTTTATATTTTTTCACAGGACTGTATGTGACTTAAATTTTACTACCGTGTATATCCAGGTTTCTAATGCATATTTTAAACTATCCGATTTATATCTGTAATTATAAAAATTATTTTCTTAAATAAGCTGTTTATTTTTGTGTGAATTAATCTTCTACATATTTTTTTTTTTTTTTATTAACTACTATTCAAAAAGTGAGTTGTTTTTTCAAAGAAAAACATTTTATATTTATATTGAATATAGGATTCGAAGAACTGAAAAACGTTTTTATTTTTTATTGAAAAGCAAAATACACTGAGGCAACACTACCAGAAACAATTTGTAACAAATTTTAACCACGCAATCTTCTTAGCTCCTGGAAGGTTTAGCAATCAAAAAATCAAACGGTTTTATATCAATTTGTTATTGAAAAATTGATGCTTTTTGGACAACAGTGAAGTTTGAAAATTTACCGATAGGTGGCGAGCGCCATTCTACATGAGAGGTAACAGAGGTACGGTTTTATATAGAGTTTGAAATTTATAATAAAATTTAATTATATTCAATAAAATTATTAAAAAAGATTTCAACTGTCTTATATTTTTACGGTTAGAAATTAAATCCAACCGGATGAAATAGATAAAATTATTTCAGCCGAATAAAAATTAATACAAAATAAAATTGTCAATCTTTTGCTATTTGATATTGTGTGTAAAAATATGATTCATGGGCATTTGGTTATAAACACTGATAATACAGTCCAATACTCGCAAAAGTTTCTTAATAGTGTGTGTCTATCTGGATTTCCCACTATTACATTAAAATTGGAAAATTGGAAGTCATGGTTAAACGGAATCTTCAAATAGCTAATCAGTGAAATTTTAACCAGAATAAAAATTACTGCTAGGCGTGAAAATATCATTGAAGAAATAGAGCTATATTACATACTTCAATACCTGATTTTTATAGATAAAAAAAAAACAAAATAGTAATTAATTATTAGTTAAAATCATTTAAGTTGTATGTTCTTTACTTATGAGAGCAGGCGAAGCCACAACTAGAGGTGCTAGTATGATATACAGTGGAGCGTCGATTATCCAAACGTCAATTATCGGAGCGTACAATTAACGGAACTTTTTTTTTTTGGAATGTAATTTTATTTAGATTGATCATCTAATTACTTATTTGAATTATTAAAATTAATTTTATTTTAAAATTAAATTAAACGACAAACAAAATGATTTTTTATATGAATGTTTATAAGGGTAGCTCTATGTATTTCTCAGAAACAGCAGAAAATGAACTTCTAACATACCAATATTTTTGTTTCCTGAGAACTGTATACTTAATTAGACCATTTTCTATCAATATCATCCTATTCATTTGGTCGGTAATAGATAAAGTTTTACATCGTTCTTTGTGATCACTTTTTGATTAAAAAATCACATGTCATCCATACCCATGCCGATAAAAAGGAAATGAGAGGTATTTTCATTTAAAGACAAAATGGAAATCACTACGTGGCTAAAAAAAAAGTGTATCGTGTCAGACATTAGCTATCGATTTCGGGGTTGATAAATCAACAATAACAGGAATAAAAAATAATTCATCAAGTACCCCATCATAATCTTTCTAGTGATACGGGCAGTTTTAGCCGTAAAACTTTGAAAAAACGAAAAGAGAACTATTGGAAGATTCTGTTTAGACATAAAAAGTTTTTAAAAACGAATTTCGATTATTCGAATCACCCCTGACAACATTAGTTCGGATAATCGACGTTCTACTGTTTAACAAACCTTTTTGCCTTATAATTACGTTATTAGTAAATATTTATGTGAATAGAATTATTTTCTACTAGCATCCCCAGTCACGGCTTCGCCCGCTTTCATAAGTAACGAACTTAGATAGGCTTAACTAATAATAGAAGTTTTATTTTTTAACAATAAAAACCTTATAATGCAGTTAAGTATTATTTTCTCACAATATTTCTATATATTTTCACTCAAAGCTGCAATGATTTACTCGAAAGCATTATTGGATATCCAATCCTCAAATCTAATCTATGAGTTGGTAATTTAGATGGACAGAGACGTTTTAGGAAGAAACTCTGGCGGATAAATGGACTGCATTATCAATGCTTACAACCCTATCAATAGAGATATTCTCTATGTCACAATTTACTTTTTCAATAATAATGTTGTTAATATTCTCTGCAATAGTATTTGTCGGTAGTATTACTGCTCTTTCACACCACAATTCATTAAATAAACCTGAAACAATAAAATGAATTTGAAATCATTGAAATATTAGTCTTCTTAACACCTTTATCAAAAGCTATGGTTAGGTCGCCCATTTTTTAAACACAATATCAAAAAATAATCGATATTTTGATAAGGCAATAATGTTTAGTGCAGCAAAAATAATTTTATTGATTTCATTTGGTTGGATTTTAATTTCTATCTAACTATAAAAGTTAATGACAGAGTGACAAACTTCTGCCACTTAACACTGTGAATTTAAATTATTATTATAGTAAAGTATACTATTTAAAATCTTCCTAGAATTATAAAGATTTTGTAGTTAAAATTTGGTGCATAGGAGTTTAATAATTGTACCATTGCTAACTCTGGTGCAGAATACCGCTAACCACATATCGTTCGATTATTAAATATCTCAAGGATCCACAGGTCACATTAAAAATATTTATAGCTTTTTTTATAACAATTTATTTGAATCAAGCCAATTTTATAATCAATTTCTAGCTCTATATAACATTGTACCATTATAACCAACGAAAAATGGCTTGTCCTTTTATATAATAGTACAGATATAGATTAATTTAGAACATATGTTTTATTGGTAATTGTTTAAAAACACCTGCACTAAATTAATATTTATAAAAAATAAATATTATTTTGATATTTTTGGGATATTTGTTGAACCCCAACTCTGATTTTTTTTAAAAAAAAATTACCAAAAGCTTCCCGGGGATATACTTAATAATTTCCCAAATTTTCAAGGCGATTGGATGTATGGTTTTTGAATCTATCGAGAACAGACATACACACATTCATTTTTATATATATAGATTTATCAAACCAATAATTTGTTAATCAGGATATATATTCAATAATAGCACGCAGATAATAGGAAACGATAGTCTTAACTGATAGTGAAAAGCCATTGGTGGCTAGACCAGTTGTGAGTGTACTTAAGACTGCACTGGGTCAAGTTCATTGCCAAGGCCGTCTAGTGCCTCTTGGTCGTATCCTTTTATTTGTACTTCCTCTTCACGGCTCGCTGAGAACAACAGGTCTACAGTATCCTTTCTTCATCTACACTTTAGCTAGTGATTAATTATTATATCTTATTAGTATTCTTTTAAAGACCTAATTGTTTCAGCGTATCAAAAATTCTAATTGTATCATATAATTTACGCAACAATCCACAGAGAGGTGAAGTTATAATCTAGCGAGCCAATAGTCAGTTTCACGAAATGCAGCGGAGGTAGGAAAACCTTAGTGAATAGTCAATTAGAATAGTAGGAAATTCAAGTTTTGGGCATAAATCGTTTTCCTGATTGATCGAATTAAAGGAAAAAACAGTTCGGACTTTTTAGTTGTAATACGTTTATTTTGTTTCGCAACAAAAGTTACAATTAGTAAGTGCATAGTTAAATGCTACCTGTTTGCGATTAATTTTTTTTAGATCATGGATTGTGAGAGACCAGGTATGTATCTGAGGAGGTAACTTTCAAAACGTGTTTTGGCACAAAAAATGTTTTTTTAAGTTTTTGTTATCACCAGATTTGTTTTTCAGAACCCTACAATATGTGATGAGTATTAGCCATCAAAACAAGCTTTGTCCCATCCAAAATTATTAAACAAATCAGGGTTTTAAGCAAAGAGTGTTTTGTCCATAGCTTGTTTTTAGGTCAAACCATGCTTAGCCAATGGGAAGGCTGCAATATTGACAATAATCGCTTACACTGGTACAAGGTTGTGCTTTTTGACTCTCCAAGTGTTGAAAATGTCGTGGAAGAGAATGAAACTTGTGACTGTTAAGAAAACGAAAATATTCTCCGATAATTATGAGTGTTATTAATATACATCATCTATTATGTAATTATAATTTTTATTTTGTGTACTTTTGAGCAAACAGTGACTTCTGTTAAATATAACATAGCCACTTCAAACAGTGTTTTGTGTACTGTGTTCATTCAAAACGTGGTTTGTCCATATTTAAAATTGAAAATTCTAATTTTAGGAGTAAAGAATATTTCTGATCCTTATTGTAATGTGTTTTTTTAGATAGTATAAGTTTAATTAGGCATTTTTTGTTTCTGAAGGGTAATTACATCTCATAACATACGGTTTTTGTTATTCCTGAAAAGTGGGATTACTGTGACAAAACACGTTTTGAAAGTTACCTCCTCATCTATGTTACAGCATAACATTGTTAGTTAAAATATACAATAAGCCAATAAAAAAAAAATCAGAAAGATGCTCTTTAATTTTTGCTTCTTTCTATCGTATATTTCAACATTCGATAATGATTTTGTTATACTTCCCGATGAATCCCGATAACGTTTTTAACATTATTGGTTGGTCAAGTTATGTAGTACATAAAGTTTAATTCAAAGCCGCCAATAACCGCCAGAATGGAAAATATTAATGTTTTTCTCTTACAAATCTAAATAAAGAAGCAATAAATTTTAAAAGAAATTTTAATACAGGAATATACAAATTCTTATATATATTCTTTTACTTAAGGGTGTGTTATTTAAGGACCATCTGAAGTGGGAATTCTTATAAGCCGAGACCTTTTCGACATCAAGGAAAGCCAGAATAGCCCAGTTTCTACAAGAAATTAGCATTTCCGGAAAATTAATTGGTAAATCAAGACAATTAATCTGAATGCACAGATTTTTGAAGAAGCTGCAGAGGCTCGGTATAAACTTTTCTGGCTATACCGAACAAATATTGCTCGACAGTTTTCAAGAAAACCTTATAACGTAGATATCTTAAATAGATTGCTGAAGTTCCGATCCGCTTTAATCTGGTCTATGCATCACAAATACAATTATTTGTAATCCTGTAAAATAAGGCTCCAAAAGTCCGTTTTCAAGAAAACCTGCCGAAGTTTTATTCTTAACGGATCTTCATTTCTTGGGGTGCTGAATCCGAATCTGAGCAGCCATCGGCTTCATCATACCCAAAATCGCAAAAAAAAAAAAAAAACTCCCAAATTATCCGGTCACTTTACGTTTTTTACCTATAACACGACAACGAAGCATTTTTCGAAGAAAGTCTTTACATATTTCCTGTAGCTGGAACCAGTACCTACGAAAAGAAAAAGGAAAACTCCGAAATCGGACCGTTTTTCGCGAAGTTATTGTCTTGGGAAAAGTTGTAGAAATTGGCCGACTTGCGGTCAGTCCTACTTCTCCGCGAAAACTCGTTTGTGTAAGGATTCAGCACCTCAAAGATCCGTTGAGAATAAAAGTTAGGCAGTTTTTTCTTCTGATTACGTCTCTACTTTTTGGGATACTGAAAATGTTTTTTCTGAACGAATTATCTTCGCTAATACTCTAAACTCATATCCGTGATTTACTCATATATGATAGTGTTTAAATGTTTTTTTAGTAGCTCTAATTCTATTTTTTTTCTTCACATATATACTATTCTAGCATTTTAGCTATTTTTTATGTCAATAAATACTTTATTTTATTGATACATTTAAAAAAATTACTTATTTTTCTAGAATACGGCAGAGTGTGATTGTTTAACATTTCAGAATCAAATACAGTTGATTGAGAACTGTTAAAAATTGAAAAATTATTATTACAAAAACTAGATTTTTAGCTTAAAACGAACTCGCACAGAATTTTGGGATTTAGGAAATTTTGTTTCTTAAAAATAATATTTGTTCAGTTAACAATAAGCATAATTATTGAGCATAAAATAAAAGTGATTATTTATGATCCATGGTGGAAAAAAGTTTGTTATAGAAGTCATTATGTAAAGTTAGAAATACAAAAAAAGAATATGGAGGAACTAAGCAAAGAAACAGTTCAATAAACGTAAAACAATCGTTTCTGAAAGCCAGGCAAATAAAAACTGAATTAATTAAAATATGAGACACAGCCAAAGTATTCTTAATACATAGAAATTAAAAAGATGAAACAATAAACAAAAAATTCATTAATGATATTTTCTAAGATTATATCCAGACCTGGTTCTGGATAAGAAATCAGTCTTAATTTTCTAGACTCCGGATCAATCCGGAATAAACTGGATTGCATGGTTTCTTCTAGAATAAAATAATGCTGAACTATTGAACTATTCCACTCTAGTCGTGCAATATGAATTTTCAGTTTTTCAATACTTAATTCTTGGATTAACATTAACCTTCATCTCAACAAATCTTACAAGTTATTTTATTCACTATAGAAGAACAAGTGTCAGAAAATACAGATGGATGGTCAAAATGGAACACAAAATAAGACGAAACCTATAATCCTTCGTCTATTCTATAATTTATTTTAATTATTAATGAATCGAGCGGGCAAAAATTATTACAGTTTTCAACTATTTTGAGCTCCTTTTGTACACTCACTCTCCATTTTGTGTTTGAATACAGTCAACAATCAATTAATTTATTTATTTTATATTTGAAGCTGCCCTCATTACACAGAGTAAATATTCGTAATTAGACAAACAAATATTAATTACATTTTAATTTTTTATCTAACGGTTTATGAAACAAAAACTGGAAACATAAAAGGTAAAATTACGGATTGTTTTTTGGTGATGAAAGTAAGACAACTGAATAAAATAGCAGTTTATTAATTATTTATTATAAATTAATTTTAATTGAATAATTAGCGTATATCTTTAATTTTGTGTTAAAGAATTATCATGCCCCACTTTTCTAATACGATTAAGTTTTATCCATTATTAGACGAGATAGGTCATGTAATAATGGAAATTCTGTAAGCACCAGTCTCGGACCTTAACCTATTTTCAAGACCTTCGACTATTCTTAAAAAAAATTAAATGAAAAAATAATCTTTATTTTGTGATTCATTGTCCCCTAAGAATAATAAAAATGTGCAGTAAGATGATACATATACAATAGTCTGGCTACCATAATTTCAAACAAAGGTAATAATATATAAAATAGACATGTAAGTTTAGAAAATAGTAAATTCAATTTAAAATAAAACTTTTGGATGTATATATACAAAAATAAGAACAATAAAAAAAAATAATAATAATTTCTTCAATAAAGGAGTATTTAATGTTAATATATCTAATACACATTATTTTAGCAATAACTCCTCTTAAAACAATTAATCTTCACACTAAGTGTCATCTATCGGGATATTCCATCCCATAATCAGACTTTCTACTCTTCTGGTGCTATCCCACCATGTCAATTTAACTGTTAAATTTTTAAAAAGTCTGATGATGGGATGGAATATCCCGAAACATGTCACATAGTGTGAAGATTAATTGTTTTTAAGACGAGTTATTGCTAAAATATAGTGTATTAGGTATAGAAATAATAATAGTGATAAATAAATTATATATTCATTGTACTTAAAACTGACACTGCGATACAGATTTTCTACAAAAAATGTATCTTATTTTTCCTAATGTAGATTGCTTACTTGTTAATGTAAATTGTTTAAGCGGTCGACCTTAGAAACTTCATTTAGTCCTAGAGTCGAGCTTGACATAGATCTAGGAAAATTATAGTTCAACAAAATCTTGAATTTTTAATCACTTTCAGTTTATTTTAATTTTTACTTCTGTGATGAATGACAATACAGTTTATATTAATAGTAATTGATAACATTTTCACTCATTATTATTAAAAGGAGCTAGTTACAAATTGAATATTTTTTTTTAACTAAAAAAAATTTTTTTTTCTGATTAGAATAAAGTACAATTGCAACCATAAAAAAAATAAATAAATAAAATAAAACTCAATTTCTTTTTAACTGGAAAAAACAATAGATCAAGGATATGTATATCTATAATCTAGTAGGTGATTGTCTATCTATTTCTTTCATTTAAACCAATATAGGTCCTAAATCGTACGTCTTAGCGACGAATGTTATATGAAATATCTGATCATTGAACTATAGTCGTCAAAAAGAATCGAATTCAAAATAAATTAAGTAGAGAAAATAGGGGTTTAAACATGACTTTGAACACAAATATTCTCCACTAAACTTTTGATAACAAAACTGCTGGCAAATGTTCGATCCGAGCAACACCAGCAGAGCAAGGTCGTGTCAAAAAAGCCTTAACACTTAAAAATATCGGCAAACCCTGATTTCTTTCATTCAAACCAATACAGATCCTAAATCGTAGGTCGTAGCAACAAATGTAAATAATAAAAAATATTTTCCATTAAATTTCTGATAAGGACACTGTCGTCAAATTTTCCATCCGAGCATTTCCAACAGAGCTAGAGAATTCCATTTTTGAGGGTAAAAAAAGCGTTACAAGAAAAACTAAACACACACAGACAAAAGTCATATCCATGTCAAAAAGTTTTAAAACATTCAATGAAAATTCCTCATTGTTGAAAAACTTTTATTTTATTTTATTTTTTTAATTATTTTTTTTATTTATTATTTTTATTTTTATTATTTTTTTATGGTGGTTTTTATTTTAAAATAGGATATTGGTATAATTCGAAAGGAAAAAAAAGAACGTAATGAAGAATAATCTGTAATCATAACGTAGTCCAGGTTTCAAGATTCCTATTAAAATTGGTTAAAAAATTCCTGGTAACTCCAAGTATGTATCTCTATTTTATATTTTTGTTTCCTATTAAAATATTATTTTATTTATTAAATATTACAAGGGGACGTTTTGACTTGTAACTCACAGATTTAAATGCTGATTTTTGTGTGGGTATTAGGGACCTATAATAATGCAAAACTAGAGTTATAGCCGCCAATAAGCATTGGAAGCCGAGAAAAAATATAAAATATGAAAATCAAGGTTTTTTTTTTTTTTTTTTTTCTCAGTGAAGATAGAGAAATTATTCTTTCACTTTAAATTGTAGTTTTGTGTGCTATTTGAAATAAAAATACTTTCGTTATGCTCAAGACACGACCCGGCTTTATGGTGTTCAAAAACTCCAAATTGAAATTTTTTTTTCCCTGATAACTTACCTCAAATCTCGCAACAAAAAATCCATATATGTGAAATTTTACCTAAATCAAAAAATACTTATTTTTTACCTCTTTCAAGGACGTTAAAATTTTAAAGGTGATATCTCAACAACAACTTCTAGCGGCTATAACAACTGCTGTGCTCTACGATTACAATAGTAATAGCGTCACAAGAATCTACATTCTTCTTTTTATCCATGCTTATAACGTTGGGTTTACTCCAGATTTTAGTGGACAAAAACTGATGTGAATAAAAAATTCCGAGGTCAACTATAACTTGAGATATTTATAATCTCAATAAGGAGAAATCCTGCAACCTCCGGATTTTGGCTTAACTATGCAGTTTTACGGCTTCTAGATGCCCTTAAAATTTGGTTTCGATCAGTGGCGAAATTTTTGAGATAGCGTAAGTCATTTGCGTTTTTCCACAAATTGACTTTTAAAATCAAAACATGAAAAAAAATTGTCCACTGATTTACAGCCGGCTTCATTGGAATTTTGTCATTTTTTTTTTTGGAGTTTTTGAACACCATAAAGCCGGATCGTGTCTTGGAAGTATTTTTATTTCAAATAGCATATAAAACTACAATATTAAGTGAAAGAATCATTTCTCTATCTTGACTGAGAGCTGAGAAAAAAAATAAAACGTAATTTTCATATTTTATTTTGTTCCCCGACTCCCAATGCAGATTGGCGGTTATAACTCTAGTTTTGCGCTATTAAAGGTCCCTACTACCTAAACAAAAATCGGCTTTTAAATCTGTGAGTTACAAGTCAAAAAGTCCCCTTGATAGTATTAATTACCGTATCTTCTGTTCGTTTTCTCTCTCTGTTAAAACATACCAACTCTCTCTTGAGCGTTTGAATCAATCGTGATCATTTTTAGAACGTTTTTTTTAATTTTTTAAAATGGGTAAGTAAACTTGTATGAGATCGATTTGTATCAGAGCAAATATTGTCTTACCCTTCAGGTTCTAAGGATAACTGAAGAGTAACTAATTCATTGAACTGAGACACAGGTATACGTAACAGATTTGACGGTGCTAATTTTAAATAAAACACATTAGAAATGAAAAAAACAACAACTAATTAGCATACCATTTCTGCAACGGGTTCTTAGTACTCCAATGGTGGTAATGAACTACCTTAGGAATATTGCTTAAAAAAAAGACGCAACATTGGCAATATAATTTTCGCCACGAGGTTACTTTGACCCAAAGAAAGTGCATAGTATAAATTTATAATGTGATGACACGCAGGCTAAAAACAAGGGATAAGGTTAGAGTTAGAAAAACAATACCAGCAATAAATGTGCTGAGCGAGAGGCTAGCCTTTTGGGTTGGTTGACCTGCATTTTGCAAACCCAATGTCTTGCAACTTATATGCAACTTTGAACCTGCGGAGTTTCATTAACCATGTTTTAAAACAAAAAATTAGGAAATATAACGAGTTGTAAAATGAACTGTGGATTTCTTCAGACAAGTAGTATATCATTTATGAATAGTAAATTGTCTTCGTATATGTATATTAGGGATGCGTCGATTGCAAAAGTCGATTCCACCGATCCTTGAGCTAAGAATCGCTATCGAAAATCAGTGATCAAAAAAAAAAATAAAAATAAAAAAAAAACGATTGATTTCCGCTGAACGTTGACTATAGTTTTCTGATATTAAGTAGATTTCCTAGATTTACACTTTTTGGTCCATAATTTAAAACTATTCACTTCAAAAATCAAACACAGCTACTGCTAGCGAAATTTCATATTATTAAAAATGTTTCTTCCTTATTGAAAAATGAAGAAATAGGATTTCAATTTCAAACTACCGAAACTGAAGCAAAGAACAAAGAAATGCAGTCAGACAATAGTACCTTTTTATAATGCATTACTATTATGCTTATTATTTTTTTGTTCATCCAGAACAAGGTTATTTTGGGTTCATTATCATCAACAGCATCCAGAGAAATATCAGTGCATCCTCACATCTGTGGATGCCCTCTCAACTATGCGTGATTATCAATTCCTTAAGAAGATGAAACCTAGAAATCTTGGTTTGTCTAGTAAATGCCAATTAACAATCAGACATATTCTCGAAGAGTGCCAGCAGTAAAAAAGTTTTTTTTTTTTTCTGGAACGAAAACTCTCGGTAATGCTTGGTGGTTACAAATCTAGTATTGGTAACATAATTACATTACTGAAACAGTATAATGTTTCCGAAAAATATAAGGAATGTAGATAATATGCATATGTATATTTTTTTATAGTAGCAATTTATTTTTTAACCTGTATACAGAAACGAGAAATCCAATTTGTTGATTACTAATTTATTTGTAGTTCAATTATTGTTTTTTTAATAGAGTTAATTTGCTTTTTAAAACTGAAACTCTCACAGACTAGTATTTTTATTTTTTATTTTTATAAATTTATTGAAATTTACAATTGTACAAGATATAAATCGAGTAAATGTGTTAAAAACGTTTACAATAGCATGCCAAATGAAAAGAACTCCATATCAGTAGCACTTCAATAAAAAATCTACACAAGAACATCACTAGGAGGGATTATCGGGAATTGAGTGGGAAGCAAGTTGAGAAACTAAGGGATTTGAGTGGTTATAGAGCTTACAATCAAAGGATTGGTATCTGGTTTGAGCTAAATCAGCAACATATGGAACATTAAGATCTTTATGGATAAGCTTATTGGTGACAAAGTAAGAAGTATTGAGGATTTTTCGAAGGATTTTAGATTGTAAGGATTGGATACGAGATGAATTGGATGGTTTAGTAGAGCCTTACAAGCTCAACTCCGTACATCCATATAGGTCTAATCACAGTCATGTAAATGAGTCTTTTGTTTTTAATTCGGAGCTTTGAACGAAGTCTAGTATTAAATATTGAAAGTGTGCCTGAATTATTTTTTAATCCCAACAGCAAGTGAGATCAAGGTAGGATTTGAGATTAATAAAGTACATTTTTGACATTTTAAAGAAGAGTATTGAAATTAAACGTGAAAATAAATCAAAAATACAGATTTTTGAGCTTTGTCACTTTTGAAATACATATGCAAAATGTATTTTTTTTTTAGCAGCAATTTTTTTAACTGACGAACATCACTGATACAGACATATATATATATATATATATATATATATATATATATATATATATATATATATATATATTTACACTCGGTATACTCGATATGTACTCTACTGTGAACTCCACCTGCTGACATACTGTAGGCAATCGATAAAGTACCCCCAAGGGCAGATGTGCCAAGGACAATTCTATCTCGATAGTTACTGTCCTCGAGTATCTATTCAGCGTATGCATAATGAGTAGGGATTATTCAAAGCGGTTAGTTAAAAAGCAGCTGGAATATCATCTCTTCTCAGTGGGAAGATAGTGGGAATATCATCAGAGGCAGTGGGAGAGACACAGTACTCTAAATCATTGACCCAACACCTTGTCCGAGTTTTAAATTCAAATTTATTTTCTAGCCCAGACCAGATACCTATCCTTCCATAGTAAGCTTCATAACCACTCAAACCCACTAGTCTCTCAACTTGCTTCCCAATCCATTCCCGATAATCCTCCGAGGCGTCTGAAAAGAAGATGGCCTAGAGACCTTCTAGTGTAGATTTATATTGAAGTGCTACTGATGAGTAGTCCTTTTCAAGTTTAGGCATGTTGTTGTAATCATAATCAACCAATTCACTAGATGTATATATTGTACAGTTGTAAATTTCAATAAAATGAGAAAAAAAAAAAAAATTATTTTCTGTTCTATGAGACCTGGATCGACCTAGGAGTCAGGAGCACATCATTGCAGTTCCATGGATTGGAGGAGAAAGTTAGCGGTCGAGTTGTGAAACTTGCTGCATCTCCTGCTTCATTAACTGTTGGTATAATAATACCTGAACTCAAGTAGAACAAGTATTTTATAACTTATATAGTCTAATTATTAAGAAGTTAGATTTATATCAATA